>LPNX010891497.1:86598-217637 GCA_001517045.1 Pseudotsuga menziesii | reverse complement strand
GGTGGATAAGAAGTTCTTCAAGAGTTGAGATCTTCATATTCCTCATTGATTAAGGGATCTTCTTTGGAAGATGAGAGCTTGATCTTCAGAGATGAGATTCTTATTCTTCCCAAAGTCTGTTGAAAGTAATCAATTCCTTTTGGAACACATTCCTTGAATGAATGAATTCCATGATCCTGGGAGGCCATTCAAGGTGACCATCACCACTTCTGCATTCTTCACTTCTTCTTCAGCTGGTTTCTTAAGGTCATATTTCGATCTATGTTATTCCCTTCAAATAGCTTGGTCAAGGAATCAAACCTCATCGATGTCTTTAGGGAAGACACTTGTAGAACAAGTTGATTCGAGACTAAATCATCAATAATCTTCTGGGCTTTGACCAAGTTCTTCTTGTGAAAGGCTTCTAGCCTCATCTCCCTCTGAAACTGGAACCTCTATGCTCATGAAGGTGTCCAATCCATTTTCTTCAGAGAGATCATATACTTCTAGGCTTGGAAGTTGTCAACTTCACCAAGCTTATTATCAATCTGATGTGATGGATCACTTTGAAATGAGAACCTCAAATGAACATAGCAAAGGATTAGATCTTACCGATTTGAGGTGTCCATCCTGGTTCTGGAGTTGGTTGATCTAAGGTTTGTCATAGAAACCCTAATTTTTAAAACTTAGAATATTTTATATCTGATTGGATAGACAGATAGATCTCTTCAAATGGAGCTGTCCAATGTACTCCATTTCTGAAAACAGTGGAGGGAAGCTCCCGGAATAGGAAGCCCTAATTTTCCAATTTCTTCTGTAGAAATTCCTATTATTGTTTCTGTGATATCTCTGACATTTCTGCTCCTCTATGTCTGAAATTTTGTACTGAGATAAAATCGAATGTCCTTGATCCACCACCATATGTTTCATCAGAATTTATTTCACCATTTTTGATTTATGATCCTTTTCCCAAGGTGACCTGTTACAGGACTGTTCAGAACAGTGAAGTTGTATGGCATTCCATGTGTCACTGGTTCATCTTCTGAGTCTGATATTTGGACCACAAAAATTATAGTCTGTGCCCTTTCTATAACATCTTTAAGAATTCCATTTGGACCTCTGTAGCCCAAGATATTGCAATTATCCCCAGGTGTCCTGTTTAGGGATGAATTCTGGAAGAGGCAGGAACCCTAACTTGGAGAGAACATATCTCCTGAAATACAACGAATATGAGGACGAATTTTGGACACAGTGTTCATCAGGATTTTAAATTCGTCTCCTGAAATTTTCGGCTCCTGATCCTTCTCCAATATCAGAATATAGCAAATGTGCCAAAACGTAGCAGTTTTAGTATTTAGGGTTTTTCTAGCTCGGGGTCAAACTAGGGTTTGACTTTCCCGGAGATTCACCCAACCAAAAATCTTGATCCAGGTCTCTAAACTTCAGTTTTTATGAGGAGAAAAATCCTATGTTGGTCTCACTCAAAAATTCCTCTTCTGTAGAAATCCCTAATTTCCACATCGAAAATTGAAAATGCTCGGAATCGAATTCCGCTTCGACAGAACGATGCACCCTTCAAAGGAGAGTCAGCCTAGCCTTCTTTTGCTTATTGATTGTGGAGAGAGAACCAAAAAATAATAATCCCTAGATTCTGTAACTTGTGAAAGCTGCCCTATTCAGGTTAGCTCTGATACCATGTTAAATTTTCATATGCTTAACTAAGACATCGGTATATCATTTCATTTTTCATAATAAAAGCATATAAAACGGCATCACAAGAACGACATAGATTTATCCTGGGAAAACCCTAAAGGGAAAAACCCAGCAAAAGCTTCCTCAATATAGATGCCCCAAAAAGGGAAAAAGGTAAAACCAACAAGGAGATCAAAAACCTGATTCTCCTCCTTCTCCAACAACTTCTGTCCTCCACAAGTGCGCTATTCCAAGTGAGTGTGTGTCGCAAATGAGGAGCACTACACCTCTATTTATATTCATCCGTTTACTTAAATTTTACTCAATTAACATGTCGGCTTAAGTTAACTCATGTAGGCTCGAGTTACACATGTAGGCTCAAGTAACCACACTGGGGTGCTGATGACCCACCTTTACAATTAGAGGGGACTACCCCATGACTCTTATTAGTTCTTCCGATTAGGACCATTGGGGTACAATGTAATACAAGTGGTTCTCCCGGTTGGACCATTGGGGACCACAAAATATACATAAAGAATATTCTTCAAAGTTACAATATTTCAACATCTTCTTCTTGAGTTTCTTCATTCATGGCTGTATCATGAATATTGGGTGCTTCTGTTTCTTCAGGTTCTTTAGTAGGTCTCTTTCTAGATTTTTTGTAAGTTGTGTCTTCATCAAATGTTACATCCCTATTGATGTTGATATTCTTGAATCCTGGGAAGTATATTCTGTAAGCTTTCGAGCTTTCAGAGTATCCCACAAATATACCCTTCTTTCTTGAAGGATCTAATTTTGTCCTCTTCTCTTTTGGAATGTGTATGTACACTGGACAGCCGAATATTCTGAGATGGCTGAATTCTAGTTTCTTGTTGGAAAAGACTTCTCCAGGTGTCTTGTTCTTGAGTACTCTATGTGGAGTACGGTTCTGTACATACACCACTATTCTGGCAACTTCTGCCCATAGATGCATAGGAAGATATTGATCATGAAGCATAGCTCTTGCAGCTTCCATGATAGTTCTATTCTTCCTTTCTGCAATCCCATTCTGTTGTGGATTATATGGAGTGGATAACTCCCTTTTAATCCCTAAGTCTTTGCATAAATATTTGGATTCATTCGATGTGAATTCTCTGTCATTATCTGATCGAAAGGTCTTGATATTCTTTTCAATGTGGTTCTCAATCAAGGATTTGAATTCCTTGAACTTGTTGAAAACTTCATCTTTGTTCTTCATGAAGTAAATCCATGTATTCCTAGAAAAGTCATCAATGAAAGAAACATAGTATACATACCTGCTTACTGATCTTGATGACATTGGTCCGCATACATTGGAGTGGATGATTTCCAAGATTCCTTTTGCTTTGCTCTCTCTACTTGGAAATGTCTTCTTTGTGTTCTTTCCTTTTGCACGTCCTTTGCAGACCCCATCATGTTTTGCTTTAATTTCTAGAAGACCTTCAATAGATTTTATTGCAAGTGGTAGTGCTCTATAATGCACATGTGCAAGCCTTCTATGCCAAATTTCATTTGGCTCTACTGTGTCATGGACCCAGGCTTGTTCTAGATGGCCCTTCAATTTGTATAATCCTCCTTCTTGTTCCCCAATCACTACTGCATCATTAACAGTCTTTCCTTTTGGCCACATGACGACTTGACCATATATAAATGCAACCCTCATTCCTTTTGTATCTAATGCAGATATGGAGAGGAGATTCTTCTTTAGTCTTGGTACAAACAATACTTCCTTCATTGTCATAGACTTTCCAGAGTCTAGCTTATAGGAGGATTCCCCACTACCTTTTATTGGATACTGGTAGTCATCTCTGAGCTTCACCTTATGAGTTGATTCATGTTCTGATAGTTTCACAAAGGATTCCTTAAAACCTGTCATATGTTTGGAATCCCCACTGTCTATAAGCCAATCATTGCTTCCATGAGTAATATTTCCCGTGAGAGCGAAAATCAAAAAATATTCTTCATCACTTGAAGAATCTTCACTTTCATATCAGGTTCTTTTTGTGGAAGGTTCATCATCCTCTACAGCATGAGCATGATGTCTTCTCTTATTTCCCTTCTTCTTGTGAGAGACATTTTTGTTTCTAGGACATTCTCTAGCATAGTGTCCTTTCTCATCACATGTATAACATCTGATTCTAGACAAATATTTTCTAGTGTTATCTTTATGAAAAGACTTACCTCTGGGGTGATGATAAATTCTTCTAGTTTTCTTGGAGTGTACCGTGAGAGCTTGATCTTCAATTCCCATCTTTTCTTCTCGAGCTGCTATTCGATATTCTTTTTGAGAGCACTCTTCCCATAGTCTATTGAACTTGACTAACTTCTTTATGGCACATATTCCTTGAATAAAGGAGTACCATGATCTAGGGAGACCATTCAAGGTGGTCATTACAATCTATGCATTCTCCACTTCTTCATATACTACTTCTAGTTGTTCCTTGATCTGAGAGACTCTTGTAAAGTAAGACTAGATGGTTTCTGCATTCTGGATCTTTACATTCTTCAGTTGGTTTCTCAGAGTCATCGTCCGGTTTATGTTCTTCCCTTCAAACAATTTGGTTAGGGAATCAAACATAGATTTAGGTGTCTTTAGGGAGGACACATGTTGTATGAGGTGATCCTTGATTGAATCAGCAATGATCCTCTTTTTCATAACCAACTTCTTCTTATGTAAGGCCTTAGCCTCATCTCCCTATGTAATTGGAACCTCCTCACTGATATAGGAGTCCAACTCATTTTCTTCCAAGACCAAGGAGATCCTATACTTCCAGGCTTGGACGTTATCAACTCCCTCAAGATTTTCATCAAGCTTGGTATGCTGAGACATTTTAACTGATAACCTCAAATGGAAATACAAAATATTTAGATCTTACCAGGTTAAGATGTCGAATCTGGATTTGGAGCTGAAATTCTACAGTGTTGGTTTAGGAGCAGATTAGGGTTTTGCTTTTCTAAAGTTTTGTCCAACCAAATGCTTTGATCTTGATCTCTAAACTTCTATTTTGAGGAGGAGATCAATCCAAGCCTAGGCTCACTAGCCTCCAAAAAGTGACGTCATAATACATAAGTGTCATATACAAAATTGGGGCTTCCGAGCCACCAACATATAATACACGATCATACAAAAATGAGTACACTCAGGTCTCTAAGCATGAGGAGGAGGGCATGAGAATCTACCTAGATCAAACAAGGAGAGATTCCACTGGACGATGCTCCTGGAATTCGCTTCTAAAGTTCTGAGCTCAAACACATTATGTTGGGTAAAAATTTCAAATGATATGAAAATTTTGAAATTTTTACCCAGTTTTTATTGTTTTTGACCATTTTGGACTGTTTGAACTAAGTTGATGATGTAGGAGTCCATTTTGAGTGCAGTTTGACTGTGGCTTTGATCAGTTTGTGCCTTTTACAGGTATTATGTCTAAACTAGCATATAGGTTAGGTTTCACATCCGTTTGCATTTTTCATAACCTTATGATCGTTTCATTTTTACCTTAGGTATGAACCCATTCCATCTTGTCATGGAACCTTCTTGCTGCTTCTAGAAGTGACATGTTGTGAATGGTAGAGCTTTACCATACATGGGTACCCTAGTTAGATCCTGTTTTGCATTTGGTGCCCATGCCGACATTTTTCCTTTAGGGTGTGGGAGTCCTTTGTATAGTACCGCCATGACTTTGAGCAAGAGCTTCATACTCCTCTTGACCTTTATGCTGGCCTTTTCCCCAGGACTCCCTTGTATATGTAAAGTTGTAACTACATTATGATGAGTTTTGCTTGCCTTTTTTGAGCCTTATGTCAGCTTCCACGACTTTGATTATTAGCCATATAGCCCGAGCTTGTCTCATGTCTAGCCAAGCAGAGTCATTTTATATATATTTTGCAACTTGATTTCCCATTTTTTACCAGGAGGGGACTTTCCCTCGAGTGTCATTATCCTACACATGTTTCCTTGCATTAAGCATAGGTATGTTCCACTGCTTGGAACTAGTTTGTTTTCCCTTTGACACTCGTCTCCTCCTAGATTTGTGACTATAAATCACTTTTATTCTTTTTCAAGCTTTTCAAAATATTTGAAAAAGTCCAGAAAAAAAAAAAAAAAACCAAAAATTCGGACAGGAAAAGATGTTATATTTAAGAGCAGTCGAGTCGTTTCGCCTTCAAACAAAGCACTGTGTATCACATCTGTTGGTTGGGTTAGTAGTTTGACTTTAGGAGTTGTACTCGTATCTCTGAGTTTATCCCCACCGACTCATTAAGATTCTAGTCCCTATGGAGCCTCTGTCGAGGCCTCATGTGTCGCAGAGATGTCTCAATTTTGTATATCAAGTCTATGCTGCCTACATTCGGTCACCATTCACCTTTATGCTCTTATTCGAAGGAAGTTGAAGCCTGAGTCGGCCATTCCTCAGTTGTCTTGACTTTGCATGCTGGCCATTCCTGATACTATTACTAGTTTGTGCACATCTTGTTCGAGTCCTTCCACATTATACATCGTTGCTAAGTACCTTGTTTTGGTTGATGGAGGATGCCTTAATGCCCTCCTTCCAACGGATTCCATCCCATCGAATTCAGATCATTTATTCTGGGATAGGAGTCTAGAGTCATTTGAGTGCCTTGAAACTTACAGTCATCAGTGGTAGGTTCTCTCGCCATCAACATTTTTGGGAATACATCAATGTCCCCTGATCGATGGATTCTTCCAAGTGTTCAACCTCAACATATTTATTCACACTTGTTAGATGCACTCTAGTACCTTGATTCTCATTTTCATTATCGGTGAGTGATCTCGCGTTTGTTAACGGTATACATCAATGACCATTAATCAGACGATGGACTACTATGTTCAACCTCGACACCTCTATTCACATAGTAGGACATGTACTCATAGCGGTTTGTGTAGAAGACTTTCTAGATTGGTGGCATTTCATATATGCTACCTCCTTGATCGTGCCAGTGTTCATGAGATTTCAGTTCTCGTGACTTGATTCCTGTGTATGTACGATATCTTCAGCCATTATGGAGATCTTGATCCATGGTATATCTTTAGCTTTCATGGAGATCTTGGTCCTTTGTATATCTTCATCATGAAGATCTGATCTATTGTATATTGTACGTGCCGATGACCACACATGTCACAGTTTGTATATCATGCCTATTCATGGCCATTGTACTCTTATGTATCCGGGACTGCTATATGTATTTGCAGTCATGTGTAGAGTTTCATTATTGTATTATACTGTTGGATGGGTGGTTCTTCCACTTGGTTATTAATCACTCCACTTCTGGGATGGATTTATAATGTATTTCGACCATCATTTTACCCCTTTGATCTCACACATTAGGGGGCATCTGTTATAGTTGATTTTACCACACATGGTTGATCAAAATTTTATCGCCTTCCCTATCCCTCTACAAACTCTTTGGACCGCATGGACTATTTTTGTACCTTTGATGTTTCCAAGATCATCCCTAAAAACACTAATTATTTGTTGTACGTGACTATTAATCCCTTTCTCGTGTATATACGCAGATATTACCCCTAAACCCACGTACATCGGGATGTGTGCAAAATGCCAAATGTTTTTGGAGTTTTCCTTGATGTGGATCCGAGTCACTTGTCTCTTGGCCTTCCATATGCCTTGAGATCGCTCGGATTTGACCTTCCATTACCCCATTAAATCACTATATAAGGAACCCTTTGGATACAATGAAGAAGAGAGGAATTGAAGAGAAAGAAAACTATAGTCCATTATTGTCGTAGCTTGCTTATACTTGAGTCTGCATCCCATTGTCCATTGGAGAACTTTGTGTTCTTCCCAATATTTCCTTTGCTTGTGAGATTTCTATTGAGAGATGGAGGATTGAGGTGGTGGAGGCCCAAGTGGAGGTCTCAGTTTCTTCGGATCGTAGATGTGCCGACAGAGGTTGTCACTTATGTAATCTCTTATTTACTTAATAGAATTATCTTTTCCTATCCAATGATATGCATTTAACTGAATATTGAATCCATGGATGTGTTTAATTGCTTATGTATCATTAATTATATATGCTAGAGTAGGCCTAGCACTATATTATATAGCTTGCTTTCCTTGTTTACTATTGTTGAGAGTGAATTGCTAATGCAAGCGGGATTGGAAAAATCTCAACGGGGATCTACTACAACCATTCAGAATAAGCTATGTTTTGAGATCCTTTAGTGTTAGATGTTGTATTTTTCTTACATATGGGGAAGGGATTGATTTCTGCGATTTCTTTGTCTGTTTTCGTACACCCCAAGACATAGGAAGTTTTCTCCGTAAAACTTTTTTCCCTCTTATAAAAAGGGTTACAATAATATGATACCAATGCAAATTAAAATCATAGCATTGCATTTCTATTTTTGCAATTACACAAAAACATGTTTATAATTGGCACTGTCAAAGATCCATTTTTTAGATACAACTATAAATACAAATGGCATATTGTTTCTAATGTCAATGGGAATAATACACACACAAACACATATATAATTTCATTTTTATTATTGCAATTATATGAAAACATTTTTATAGTTGGTACTGTAAAAAAGCCAGTTTTTTTTAAATCAACTATAAATCCAAATGGCATGTTGTTGATGCAAACAACCCCAAGAGGAGCTATTCAATGTTTGGCATAGTATTTGTAAGAGAATTGTTGCATTAGACTCATTTGTTCAGAAATTGTAATAGTAAAATAAATTTAAATTGACATTAGAAACGAGGAGTCAATTGAAAGCAAAAAACCAATGTAGCACTTTGCAAAAAAACGTTTGAATTCAAGCAACTATGCAAGAAGAAGACCATGTTTTCAAATTTGATTTTGGGTGATAGTGCCTGATTTAAAGGTTTTTATTACCTGCTGTGTGTTTGGAAATATACTCCATTGAATAATAATAAAAGAAAGGCATGGTGTAGATGATGAGATACATAAAGCAATAACAAACATGTAGAGACAAAAAGCATCTGTGTCTTTAAGGAATATTTTATTGACAGTTACGCCTACCATGTTTCAGAAAGATAAGTAAGTATATGTAAAGAGATTGTATAATATTGGAGAGGTGGTTGTAATATGATTGCTTACTTATAAGTTGCAGCGAATTCCTTTCCATGTTAATTTCCCTCAAACAACACCTATTTTTTATCCTTGATGAAACCTACTGGGCACTTGGAATAAACATAATGCAAAGGTCAAATTTCATTTAGCTGCATATATAGTTAAGAGCACAATAACATGCATCAATTTATAAAATTGTTATTGATAAAAGTCCAAAATATTTTATTATATATTTGATTTTGTTTTATTTAAATATGTAAAGAAGACATTGAAGGTATTGCAAATACACAACAAGAAGATGGTGAAATGCATATATGTGTCTGACAATTCAAATGCACATGCATTCATATGTTTGAACACTAAGGGAAAATGTGAATTCTTATTAGATTCAGTTGGTGTAAAGACATTGAAGCAAATGAAGTCAAGATTCCATATTCAAATGCATATGTGTGGTTAGAGAGTTGAGCTTACTATCTTGAATGCATATGTTGAGCGACTAGTTCAGTTACAATCAACTTGTCATCTAGTTATTCATGGACTTCGTAATAAAAAAATAAAATGGGAAGTTGCTTATTTTCATACTTCAAATAAGATGTTAAAAATTAAAAAATATAGAATTAAATTTTGCAAAATATGAAACATAAAGGAACGGTTCAAGGTGGTTGTTCTAATCTAGAATATTGAGTTGATATGTCAAATGCAATCAGATTCCACTGTTGTCAAGACTTGTAAGCAAGTTGGAATGATAAGTTGGAACTATTAGTTAAAGTTGGAACCATGTTTTAAACTTTGAACTCAAGTTGGGATTATGTACATTTTATATTGGTGCCACATCACAAATGTCTAAATCCAAATTTTATTTTATAGAAAATTAAGCAAAAAAAATCATTGTAATTTAGAGAAAAATACATTAGCATTTGTGGCATAGTTGACTATTCTGATGCCATGCTTGTAGGTAGGTCTAAAAGATGGTGGATTGTTGCAAAACCATCGAAACATCTCCTTTTTATGCTCTTTTTGAAAATTGATTCATGGTTATGTTGCAGCTGCAACCTTTTTCCCAAATTTGTAAAATTTTGAACCCTCCTTTTGATTTTATCTAGCCCAGGTTTGTTTAATTTCTTTAAATCTGTCCTGGAAGTCTAGTTTTCTCTGCTTAAGAAATTGATCGTCGGAAGCTCAGTCAACTATTTTTTCTGTTGTTTCAGGAGTTGAATGATCTAATACTACCGTTTTCTTTGCCAACATCGCGAAAACCATGGAGTCTTTGTTTTATTTGAAAACTTAACTTTTGATTTTTTGATTATTTTTTATTTCACTATCAGAAGTCTGTTAATGATCGAGTCGGGGCATTAGTTCTCTATGCCACCGATGTTTCAGAAGGGAAATGATGAACGCCTCTTTTTCTCACCAATCTGTGGCCTTACACCTTGTGGTTTTATTGTTCAAACCTTTCGATTTTCGTTGACTTTGTTTTTCTTTTCGCTATCAGAATATTTTTTGACAAGCGATCGGAGGTTTAGTCCTCTATGACACCACCGTTTTGGAGGGCTTGTCCTCTGCATTGCCAACACTATGGAGGCGTTCAGATTTAAATTTCCAACCTTTAGCAGTCAGAGCTTTTGATCGCCGACGCAGAACCGTAGTCGTTTGTGATTCCATCGTTGCAACTATCGATCAGACTAATTGCCCGATGTTTAGTGTTTTCAACCTCCAACGCATTAGTAGTTAGTGGTTCCCATCTCTAACACATAACTATCGGTGGCGTTTAGTGTTCGGGAGTGCCGACACTAGGACAGAGTTTAGCTTTGAAGCGTCGACACTACGGAAGTGTTGAGGTCTAAATCATCGACACATAGTGCTTAGAGTTTCCAATCGCCGAAGATTTTATGTTGTCGCAGAACCTTTAGTCTATTTGTCACCCACCATTGCAGTTGCTCGATGAACTATCCATCCGACGATTAGTGCTTCCGCCCGCCGATGGGGTTTTTTCCCATTGATGGGGTTTTTTCCCGCCAATGAAGGTTTTTCCTGTCGATATCTTTTACCATAGGTTATAAATAGAGGCTAAGTCTTTTTTATTATTATATTTGGTTGAAAAACACATCCGCTCTCGTCTTGTTGATAGAGCAGTACCACCATGCCTAGCTTTCCAGATTTCGTTTGATTGGCTTGCTATCGTGGAGGTTCTGGGGTCGTCCCGCCGACTGCACAACATTTTTTCCAAGTAGGCCAACCACGGTCTCCTTCTTTTAGATTTCTTATTGGTCGTTTTGGGAACCACGGTCTTCCCTGGTTATGTTTTCCCATATATTGTGCCGATTTTCCATTAGAAAGAATTTTTATCCTCGCGATAGGCTGGTTTAACAATTTTCTTTAGTAGTAGGGTTTTTTGAGCCTAAGTTATGAGCCATTATGGTTTTTTCATGCTAGTCTGAAATATTAGGCAGTCGATGCATACAAGCATTACACTGTCTGCATCGCCTCTTTTGGGGTTGTTTATGGCCATCCGAGGAGGGTTTTAGTTTTCATATACATTTACCCTTTTTTCGTGGACACCGGAGGGTTTTTTTTATTTTCGATCGAGTTAGGGGATTTCCACATTTTCAATCACAGTATAGGGTCTCACAATTTGAGGATTAGCCTTTTTTAATAATGTGGTTCACGTTTATTGAAGAGTTAGATTATTTCGATTGCAGTCTGGATTAAATGATGAGCTTTCTATCAGGGTTGTAGTTTTAGTTGCAGACGATGGATTGAGAGGATTTCTTTTTCCTTGTCACTTTATTTTATGCATTAATACTCTGTATATTTTATTTTTAAGAATGCATATGGAAGAGGTAAATAGTTTGCTACAGTTTTTCTTCATTCCTAAAACACTTACTAAAATATAAAATGGTCTAAGAACATATTGTTTTTATGACAGGGTAACGGTTGCAAAGGAGATATGTCTAAAAGACAAAAGAAGAAGGCTCCTGTTGCCGATGGAGAACTAGAGGTTGAAATCATCACCAAGGTGGAATACATATATGAAGATACCAAAGCTACCACCGGGGTAAAACTGGAGTATAAATGGGGTGAAATATATAGGATGATTATAAATCAGAATGTGCCTGATGCAGGATTTGTAGAGCTGACTATTTATGTAAATATAGATAAATTGGCTCTTATGAAGGTAGCCACAAGACCTAAGTTGTTCCCATGCTCAGAGGTGATCGGCTAGATTCTTCCTATGGCAGATGTAACTATGACGATCCTAGAAAATACTGCCAAATAGCGATACGCTGCATACAGTCTTGCTTATGTCTCAATGGCATATCACCTGCCTCCTACTCAAATTTACTTAACTGAAAGCTGGTTGAAAGAGACAAATTTGGACTTGGTTGAAACAATTAAGAGAATGATGATACTAGGGAAGAACTTTAGAACCAGGCCATCAGGAGAATATGATACATCCACTCTCCGGACCCCTTATAGATTTATAGCACTGATGCTGAACAGAATTCCTGGGAGAGCTCACGGAAAAGCTTCAAATTGGGATGGATACCAATTATTTTTTATGTGGCCACTCAAGGAAACCATATTCAATTGGGAAAACATAGTGTCCAATAGCCTCTCAACATGCATATCTTTAGCTTTGGGAGGAGTGTCATAGAAGAAGTCAGAGTTCTACATGAGCTCTATCCTAGTTGATTGTATACTATGTACCCAATCTTTTCCAGCCTTGAGGTGTAATTGGGATAGGGACAGGACCTCGGTATACACTGCATATAAATCATTTTGGGCACACAAATACCATGGTTACTACAGAGAAATATGTGAACATTTCATCATGCCATTGTACACTCTAATTTTCCTGACCAAATGCAACTGCATGTCCAAAGAGGCATTCGGGGTCATTGAGGAATATGGAGATTACTATTTAACTGAGGAGATAATGTATATCAAAAAGTATGCTAGCTCCAGGGAACCTTCTTTAGTTCCCAAATATGCCATTGATTATGTGCAGCATAAAGAGGTAGTTAGGCAGGTATATCGTGATGGTGTGGGGAGTTTTTTGTTCGAGCATAAAAAGGCAGCATTTCCTGCCATACCTTTCTAGCTAGGGAGTTATAAGTATTCAAAGGTAAAACAGACTTCAGAATTTGTGCAGGAGCTGGAGCACTTCCATTTTGGTGAGATGAACTTTTACAGGAATGACTCCCAGAATAATGTAGCAGAACACCGCAAAGAGGAAAATGTTCATTTTGAGTATACTAACTTCTAGGACAAAGAGGAAGAAACATTCAGGAGTGCAAAGAATATGAATGCATTAAAGAAGAGATCTAAACAGAAAATCACTACTGTAGGCAGAAAAGGCAAAACTGTACAGAAGACTAAGAAAAAGAAATGAAGAAGGAGAGATAAAGAAAAGACAAGAAGAAAGTCTGAGATTAACAGGATCTTAAAAAGATCAGCAGACTATTGACCCAATAGATACATAGGGGGAACATGCTCATACAGATAAAGGGCATGGACAAGATAATATTGATCCCCAGGAACCTGCTACAACTTTTGGCAGCACTCAAGGGAAAGCTATTTTTTCTGCAATAAATTTGATCCCTTTCGTGCAGATAGGAGGAGAGGAGATACCTTATTTCAACACCATTTTCTATGACAAAGAGAAGAAAAGGATTGTTAAAAGAACCGAGAAAAAGGTTGAAACAAGAGGAAAATTGGGGAAGATGATCACTGACAAGACTTTGGTGTATGGGATGGATGCAGATCCAAGATTGAAAGCAAGAGCTGGGGTGGCATTAAACCAGGCTGATGATGGATCTTGAGCAGTCCAAAAAGAATGCAACTCAATTAAAAGAAACATTGAAGAAAGAGAGAGATGAAGGCCACAAGTTGAAAGGGAAATTTGAGGACATGCAGGATGAAGTGCAGACTTCAAAGACCGAACTTCAGACTCTGCAGGCCAATAAAGAGGCTTTAGAAATTTATGTAGGAAAAATGGAAAAGGATGCTCAAAACAGCTTAGCAAAATTACAAAGGCTGCAGCTAGAGCATCAAGTATTAAAATATGAGAAAGATAATCTTCAGGTGTCCTATGAAACTCTAAGTGTAGAGAAGGTGCAGTTGCAAAACAGGGTCATTGAGTTAGAATCAGAGAAGGATGCCAGTGAAGAAAAAGAGAAACAATATCAAATGCAGATAGCAGTTTTGGAAGGATAGAATGCTTCATTAACAACATCACTGAAAGATGCCAGTGAACAGAAGATAGATGTCTAGCCTTTGAAGGAACATGTTCTAGCTCAGAGAAGAAGAATCCACCAACTGCAAATACACATTGAGGAAGAAAGGTGTAAGATTTTGCAAATAGATAACAGATTAGAATAAATCTTGGACACCACATCTTATTTTGTGGATAGATATCAGGAGATTCTGGATATTCTGACAGTAAGAATAGTGTGTATAGAGACAAATGAGGAAACCCCTACGGAGCTACCAGTTAAAGATAGGCCAAGTTTCAAGTAGGATTATGATTTGTTGGAGTTCACAATCAATACTGTGGAAGAATTCAAGAAAACTGTAAGGAAAATGAAAGGATTATATGTTGAATACTACAAAAGAGTGTTGGCGACATATAATAGATGCTAGGTTTCTGCAGAGAAAAGATTGGATGTGATACCATAACATGAGTTGTTCATAGAACAACTACAAAATAGGTATCAAGAAGATGAGAAAGGAGATCCAACAAGTTAAGAATCTAGATGAACAGATTCTAAAGAATGCAATGGCTCATGCAGCAGTAAGTATCCACTTACTAGAAGAACAATTGCGCCTGAGTCCGGAAAGAATAGAAGTGGTTAAGAATCAGGCTGCTAAGTATGAAATAAATATCTGTTTTCTTGAACCTTCCGATTTTGAAGGCATAGCAGCAAATGCCCAGGCGTGGAAAAAATTCATAAATGACCAAGCGGGCCCATCTTCATAAAGTTTCTAAAAGATTTTTGTTTTAAAATTTAATATATTGTATAAATCATGAGCGCTTACTAAAAGACAAAATTTTGAGATCGAAGGGTTGGGGAAGCCCAAAATTCATTTGGGGGCAGCCCAAGGGTTTTGTGTTTTTGTATAAATGTAGGAGAGTTTAGATGTAGAAAGGAATTCTTTCCCAAGAAATTTTTGAGAGTATATTGTAAGAAGAACTACTTCCTTTTTGCAATAAATAATTACAAGTTTCTGCTAGAGAAAGTTTGGTGGAATGTTTCAAATGCTTTGCTATGGATCAATTGAATGGGAACTATTTTGCTTTGAGCTTATGTCCATTAACCATGAGATCATTCTAACTCATTGCATTTATGTTTATGTTATGAATGCCTTATAGTTTATTCTGTGAAATTTCCAGCGTGGGTAATGAAGGTTGCATAAACAATAAGCTATATTGTTGTCCATATTTCTATTAATGTTCATGTGTTCTGAAATAAATAACAGCTATTTGTAATTGTTCATAATACATGTGCATAAATACATTACTCACTGATAACTGATAATTTTTTGCTCCATGGGGATAGGTTATCTAGTTGTAGTTAATTTTCTGATTGTTTGTGATTTAGATGCGAGAGAGTTAAGATGAGAAGTAAGAACCTGGGCATCACATTGTGACACTCCTCGTTATCTCTATCAATTTGCATTTTTAGCTAGGCACTTGCACATCATAACTTAAACACAAAAAACTAAAAATATACACGGTGGACTGATCCATAACCGGTAAAACATCTTAGTTTCTTACTTGACCTACTGTAGCTGGACCGTAAACCGGATGGATTCCCCATACCAAACAGTAGCGGGCTAGTTGGGAAATTTTATTGGTGAGAATACCTAACTATTGTTACATGTGATTTTCCAGGCCTCAACATTTTTTGGTGCTAGAAGGAGGGCCACCAATGCATGGCTGGCCAAGGAAACTCATTTCCTCAAAATTACTCCACCGGTGACAGTTCTGAAAGTAGTTTGTTTCACGAATCCACTCTTGAAGATAAATGGAAAGGGTATCTGTATCATGTAGTTAACGAAGTGGTTGATGATCTGAGAAGAATTACTAGGGAATATGTGAAGAAGATCGGAGGATTACCGATTATTCCTGTCTTACCCAGAAGAGAATATCAGAAGAAAGATCACCCAAAATTACAAGATTCAGTGTTGGTAGAAGACCTTGAAGAGCTGGTAGAAGCAGTCCTACGGGAATTTGACCAATGTTTGAATAAATTGGGTCCAGATTCACCTTACTGTTCACCTTGTCAAACCCATGTTCAGTCACCACCTCATTCTCCACTCAAAATCATGGCTCATGTAAATGCAAACCAACCAAATCCACCACCTGCTTGGAAGGCTAGGTCACCTTTAAACCTAGCATCTCCCTTGCATGATTTGCCTCAATCTTTTGACAAAATGTTGCCTAGGTTTGACCCAAGTGAAAAAATTCTGGTAGATGATCATTTGCAAAGTTTTTACTTGGCTATAGAAGGACTACGAGAAGGAGAGAATGAAGATGTGTTCTATAGATTGTTTCCACACACCATGAAAGGAGATGCAGCCTCATGGTATTTTGCTCTTCCTACAAATTCAATAAAAAACTGGGACACATTTGAACTAATATTTAGAAGTAAATATGCAATCTAGAAAACTCATGCAGCTTTAATGAAAGGGTTATTCACTTTAAAGAAAGAAAGGAAAGAAAAAGTGCATAATTTCACTCAAAGATTTGCTACTTATCTAAAAAAAATTACTGCAGCTGATAAGCCATCTGAAAAAGCTCTGGTTGAATACTATACTTCAGCTCTAGGGCCTGACTTGGCCATGTTTGCCAAGATATCAGTCAAACCTACATTAGCATAAACCTATGAAGAAGCTGAGAGGGTAGAGGTTGAGATGGAGAGAATATAAAATTATCCTATGCAGTCGGAAGAAAAGACTTTTGGAGGTAAGAAACCTTTATTACTGACTAAGCCTAAGGATGAGCGGTCACAGGATTTTGAAGGGATGTTGAAGATGATGTAGAAGATATCCAACAGAGTAATATATTTAGAAAAAGAAAAGGAAGCTCACAAATCATATAAGCCTTACTATAAAAGGAGGGAGGGCAACAATCAAACTAAGCCTCCTCCACATAGTCCTTCAGCAATGAATTTAATTGATGTAGGCATGGATAATTTTTGCACCGTTCATCAGCAGCCACATTCTAAGAGGAATTTCCCCCAATGGATAAATTCTATGACATTGGTAATGAACCAATTATTGGATTCAAACTAACAGAAACTGATAAGGAGGAAGAAAAAGACAATCAACCCACAAAAAAAAAAGAGGAATATGCTCTGGTTTTATGGGACTGTGTCTCAATGTTTGATATAGAAGAGGAAGATTCTCTGAAACAAGAGGAAACATCAGAAACCAATGTGACAACAAGAAGTCAGAGTTTGTTAAAAGAAGACAATTCAATACTTCCAAAGATCAAGAAAATATGAAGAAAATACAGAAGAACACTACAACTGATAAAATACCTAAATTTACCATTACAAGTCAAGATCCTAAAAAAATTAACATGCATGTTAAGCCTATTGAATACAAGGTTGATAATGTCAAGAAGAATCTCAAAGCACCTAAAATGGGGTATGATATTGTGGAAGACATTAAAAAGGATAAGGAAAATATCTCATTATTTGAAATGTGTAATGTACCTCAGCAGAAAGAAAAACTTTTAAAAGCACTTGAAGTACCAGAAGAAGAGTTTCCCACTAACAACCAACCCGCAGAAGAAATTGGTGAAGCAAGTGTGGGAGGTAAGTCTAAGTTTAGAACCCCACCATTTCTCATAACTTTTTAGATTTTCAACTATAATGTGCAAAATTGTTTAGTAGACTCAGGGGCATCAATCAATGTTATGCCACTTTCAGTCTGCAAGAGAATTAATGGATAGCCTAAACCATCCACTTGGCAAGTTATTCAATTAGATAGGATAGCTTTGAAAGTAATAGGAGAAATGGAAGATGTTCTAATTCGCTTATCTGCAAATGAGATGGTATGTCAGTACATTGATATTGTAGTAGTAGAAATTCCAGATGCTTATGGATTGGTTTTGAGTCAAGACTGGTCAGCAAGGCTAGATGGATACTTCGCATCATATTGGTCACATCTGTAGTTGCCTCATAAGGGAAGTCCCAATCAGATAAAAATATTAAGAGAGCCTCAGATGAAGCACAATGTTACTCAGTTGGAGGGAAAGAATGAGCCGGTAAACTCTGTGTTGGGAAATTACTTCATTGAATTGGAACCTGGAAATTACCAAGCTGAAGAGGCCAGCAAGTCACCTGAAACCCAGCCCGATCTCGTTCAATTTTCACGGGCTGATGAGATTGATTGTAAAATAGTAGATTTAGTTTCAGATGAGGTTTTTAATTCAAGTTCAGTAGAAGTAGATAGTTTTTGGGCCCTTTATTTTGATGGATCTAAAACATTGGAAGGATCGGGAGCTGGCTGTGTCCTAATTGATCCAAAGAAAAATAAATATTTTCTTTCTTGTAGATTAGAGTTCGAATGTACAAATAATACAGTCGAGTATGGAGCACTAGTTCAGGGACTAAAAAAGGCAATAGAACTAAAAGTGAAAAATATGAAAGTATACGGAGACTCTGAAATTGTTGTTAAGCAAATTCAAAATAAGATACATTGTATTTCACCACATTTAAAAGCCTATCAAAACGAAGTTTGGGGTTTGCTTATAAACTTTCATGCATTCAATATTGTATCCATTCCTATATTAAAGAATGCAGCAGCTGATTTACTAGCTACCTCAGCTGCAAGGCTAGTACCTTCTAATAATAGATGCTCTATTCAATTACTTTTTAGGCCTTCTGTTCCGGATATGATCACCAATTTATGGGTTTTTGATGATGATCAACAAATTTTGGAATGATTGATGAATAATGAGACTTTCAAAGGAGCAATAATAGATGATGAAGAACATCAAGCAGAATTAAAATTTGGGAATTTTATTCCTAAGGGAGTCAGAACCTTGGAATGAATGTTTGAATTAAACAACAAATTCAGAAAGCCAATGAATGTCAAGACTCATAGCTCATCCTTGCAATTTGAGTTAATAAATTTGGGGACTGAAGTTGAACCTAGATATGTAAATTTGGGAAAGTGTTGTTCTCCAGGTGAAAGGAGTAAATTCATTAGTCTGTTCAAACAGTACAAAGATGTGTTTTCCTGGACATATGAAGAGCTTAAAACATATGAGACAAATATTATACAACATGTCATCCCGATTAAAGCTGGAGTCAAGCCTTACCAACAACCTTTAAGGAAAATGCATCCAAAATTGGAACCTTTGATTCAGATTGAAGTGAAGAAATTGTTGGATGCTAAAATTATATTCAAAGTTAGACATTCAGAATGGGTTTCGAATTTGGTTCCAGTAAGGAAGAAATTCGAAGAAATCAGGCTCTGTGTATATTTCAGAAACCTCAATCGTGCTTCGGATAAAGATAAATATCCAGTTCCACCCATGGAACAAATATTACTGATGGTTTCAGGTTCTAAATTATTTTCATTATTAGATGGATTCTCTAGTTACAATCAAGTATTAATAGCTGAAGAGGACAGGCTAAAAACTACATTCGGAACCAAGTGGGGAACTTTTGCTTATAGGAGAATGCCCTTTGGACTCATAAATGTTGGAGCTACTTTCCATAGGGCCATGGATATAGCTTTCCACGGTCTGATTAGCCGTAGTGTTGTGGTATATCTCGATGATGTCACGATATTTTCAAAAAAGAGAGAGGAACATGCATTCCATCTAAGACAAATTTTCGAGCGTTGTCGAAAATATGGTATTTCACTTAACCCTAAGAAATGTGTGTTTGCAGTCATAGACGGAAAGCTACTGGGTCACGTTGTTTGTAAGAAATGGATCTCCATAGGCCTAGAAAGGATTAAGGCCATAGAGAAGATCCCTTTACCCCATAAAAAAAAGGTACGCAATCATTTATGGGGATAATTAATTTTGTGTGAAGGTTTGTACCAGATTTTCCTCAAATTGTCAAACCTTTGCAGCAGATGGTTAAACAAAGTGTACAATTTAAATGGACTGATGTGGAAAAGAATGCATTCAGTAAGATGAAAACATATATTGCTCATGCACCATCACTCAAAAGTCCGATCTTTGAAAAATATTTTATTCTGTACACTTTTGCATTCGATGATTCATTGGCAGCGGTGCTTACACAGAAGGAAGATGGGGGAGATGAGTACCCCATATCATTTATGAGCATTGGTCTGCAAGGAGCTGAATTGAATTATCCAGCTGTTGATAAACAAGCTTATGTAGTTTTCAAAGTGGTAAAGCAATTCAAACCATACATACTTAAGAACCGTACTAAGGTAATAGTTCCACACCCAGTTGTAAGATCTCTTTTTGTACAAAAAGAATTAGGAGAAAGAAGAGGAAACTGGGTAAAAACCTTACAAGAATATGATATTGAATTCAAACCAACATCCATAGTAAAAGGGAAAGGATTGTGCAACCTAATGGTTGAAGGTAAAGACAATGAAGAAAACAGTTGGGACAATGAAGCTGAGTTACATATGGTGGATGTATGTCCTCTATTCATAGCTCCAGATTCTTGGTACCGAGACCTAGTTCATTTCCTTCAAGAAGGATACTTTCCAGAACATTGAAATTCCAAACAACGAAGAGCACTACGTCTAAAATCAGCCTCATATCAGATCATTGATGGAGTGTTATTCATAAAGAATTAAGATGGTGTTTTTCTCAGATGTTTGGAACAAGAAGATGCAAAGAAGGTCATAACAGAATTACATGATGGGCCTGCAGGAGGTCATTTTTTCGGAGATACAACAGCCCATAAGATTCTTAGAGCTGGGTATTACTGGCCCACAATGTTTAAAGATGCTCATGCTCATGTCAGAAAGTGTGATGTTTTCTAGAGGTGTGTTGGAAGACAAGCCAAAGCAGCAAGGCCTTTAAAACCAATGATGATAAAAGAACCATTCGAACAATGGGGTATTGATATCATTGGAGAGATCAAACCAAATTCTTCCTTGCAGCATAAATACATTTTGATGGAAACTGACTACTTCACCAGATGGGCCGAGGCCATTCCATTACGCAAAGTGAATGAAGATGCATTCATGGATTCCTTACAAGATCACATCATGACTGGGTTTGGGGTTCCAATTTCCCTAGTTTTTTATAATGCTACTTACTTTTCTTCTATTAGATTAACTGCATTTTCTAATGAAAGAGGAATTAAGTTGCATTATTCCGCAAACTATTACCCACAAGGAAATGGTTCGATAGAATCTACAAATAAGAATTTGATTAGAATTCTAAAGAAAACCATGATAGAAAATCAAAGAACTTGGCACTTAGCGTTACCTAATTCTCTTTGGGCTGATAGAGTCACACCCAAGAATTCCTTAGGTGTGTCACCATACACTCTTGTTTACGGAAAAGAAGCTATTCTTCCTCCTAACATTCTATTACCATCTTCCATAATGGATCAGGAATCTAGAGGTACCGATAATGAAATCCTACAGATTAGAATCTATAATCTTTTGAAGTCGGAAGAGTCTAGGTCCAAAGCCAAAGAACGATTTAAGCATCAACAGGAAGTAGTGAAATGGTGGTTTGATAAGCATAAATCTGGAAACAAGAAATTCGAAGTGGGAGATCTGGTTCTTAAATGGGATCATCCGCATGATGAAAAGGGGAAGCACACTAAGTTCCAATAGTTATGGGTAGGCCCTTTTCAGATTGCAGCCAAGCTTGGCCCCTCAACTTACAAATTGCAATATTTACAGGGGTGGGAAGAGAACTTACCAGTTAATGGTTTAGTTCTCAAACCTTATTTTTCTTGATTTTTATTTCTTGGTTATCTTGTACATAAATAAATTGATTGGTTTGTTTTTTATTTATTTTATTTTTTGTTAGTTAGATTTTGATTGATTTAAATAAAAGGCACAACTTTTGGTTGCATGGAGTTCATCAGAATTTTGGATTAACCAAAATATTTGATTATGAGACTGTGTACTATTGTTTTATTTGAAAGAACTTCTTCTAGTTTAGCAATTTTCCTAAATGGATATGAACACATTGAAGTCCTACTTAATCCTTGTAAAATAACTCAGGATCAAAAGGTATGGAATACTATTTCAAGGCTCTGTCCATCTCACATTAAAAATGTCTTAGGGGGTGAAAACAAAAGACCCATGGAGAGGAAGCATGGTAAACAATATATTATATTTAAATGATCCCATGCCAAGAATTGAAAGCCAAAAGGCCAATAAGAGTCAAAATCTCCTAAGAAAAGCAATATGTATCAAAACAAGTACTAAACCATATTAGTACAATATTGCCAAAGTTCTTCTCCATCCGTGAGCTGAAAATTAAATACATCTCTCATACAAAAGGACACTGTGGATAGAGGAGCCTAAACTAAAAATTTCAGAAAGAAGGCAAAGAGGAGGACTCAAAAGAAAGGACAAAAGTCCAAAAGCATAAAAGTGAAAAATGGCATGGGAATGTGGAACAAACAAATATTTATTTTTACCATATGTTATAATCCTATGGTGTCCAAGCTGGGAGCTACCCGAAGACAGAGGTAAAAAATGAAACTCATATCCCTGGCCTCAAAAGAGTTATCTGGACTTTGAAATCTTGGTTTCCATTTTCCCTAAATTAGACTATAATCAATGATTAAGAGTGCATACATCTGCCATTTGGAAATCCATACATCTAGAAGAATTCAGCAGGTCGGTATTTATTGTCAAAACAGTCTGTTACTCAAAGAAGAAATTGTCCAGAGATCTGTGTTCACCAGGTAGCCGCCAATTGTTGAAACTGCAAACCTTTTTCCTAAATTTGTAAAATTTTGGACCCTCCTTTTGATTTTATCTAGCCCAGGTTTGTTTAATTTCTTTAAATATGTCCTGGAAATCCAGTTTTCTCTGCTTAAGAAATTGATCATTGGAAGCTCAGTCAACTATTTTTTCCGCTGTTTCAGGAGTTGAATGATATAATACTACCGTTTTCTTTGCCGACACCGCGGAAACCATGGAGTCTTTGTTTTATTTGAAAACTTAACTTTTGATTTTTCGATCATTTTTTTATTTTGCTGTCAGAAGACTATTAATGATTGAGTCGGGGCATTAGTTCTCTATGCCGTCGACGTTTTGGAAGGGAAACGATGAACAACTCTTTTTCTCGTCGATCTGTGGCCTTATCACCTTGTGGTTTTTTTGTTCAAACCTTTCGATTTTCGTTGACTTTGTTTTTCTTTTTGCTATCGAAATATTTTTTGACAAGCGATCGGAGGTTTAGTCCTCTATGACGCCGCCGTTTCGAAGGGCTTGTCCTCTGCATTACCAACACTACGGAGGTGTTCAGATTTAAATTTCTGACCTTTAGCACTTAGAGCTTCCGATCGCCAATGCGAAACCATAGTCATTTGTGAGACCACCGTTGCGACTGTCGATCAGAATAATTGCCCGATGTTTAGTGTTTTCAACCGCCAATGCATTAGTAGTTAGTGGTTTCGATCTCCAATGCATAAATATCGGTGACGTTTAGTGTTCAATAGCATCGACACTATGGAAGAGTTTAGCGTTGAAGCAGCGACACTGCAGAAGTGTTGAGGTCTAAATCGCCGACGCATAGTGTTTAGAGTTTTCGATCATCGACGGTTTTATGTTGTTGTGGAACCCGTAGTTTGTTTGTCACCCGCCGTTGCAGCTGCTTAGTGAACTATCCCCCCAACGGTTAGTGCTTCTGCTCGTCGATAAGGTTTTTCCTCACCGATATCTTTTACCATAGGTTATATATAGAGGCTAAGTCTTTTTTATTATTATATTTGGTTGAAAAATGCATCCGCTCCTGTCCTTGTTGATCGAGTTGTACCACCGTGCCTAGCTATCCAGATTTCATTTGATTGGCTTGCTATCGTGGAGGTTCTGGGGTCGTCCCGCTGACTGCACAACATTTTTTCCAAGTAGGCCAACCATGATCTCCTTCTTTTTGATTTCTTATTGGTCATTTTGGGAACCACGGTCTACCCTGGTTAGGTTTTCTCATATATTGTGCCAATTATCTATTAGAAAGAATTTTTTATCCTCATGGTAGGCTGGTTTAACAATTTTCTTTAGCAGTAGGGGTTTTTGGGCCTAAGTTTTCAGCCATTATGGTTTTTTCATCCCGGTCTAAAAGATTAGGTAGTCGGTGCAGACAAGCATTACGCTATCTGCACCACCCCTTTTGGGGTTTTTTATGGCCGTCTGGGAGGGGTTCAGTTTTCATATACGTTTACCCTTTTTTCTTGGACACTAGAGGGTTTTTTTATTTTCGATCGAGTTGGGGATTTCCGCATTTTCAATCATAGTATAGGGTCTCATAATTTGAGGATTAGCCTTTTTTGATAGTGTGGTTCACATTTATTGAAGAGTTATATTATTTCGATTGCAGTCTGGATTAAATGATGAGCTTTCTATTAGGGTTGCGGTTTTAGTTGCAGATGGTGGAATGAGAGGATTTATTTTTCCTTGTCATTTTCTTTTATGCATTAATACTCTGTATAGTTTATTTTTAAGAATGCATATGGAAGAGGTAAATAGTTTGCTATTGTTTTTCTTCATTCCTAAAACACTTAATAAAAGCTAAAATGGTCTAAGAACATACTGTGTTTATGACAGGGTAATGGTTGCAAAGGAGATATGTCTAAAAGACAAAAGAAGAAGGCTCCTGTTGTTGAGGGAGAACTAGAGGTTGAAATCATCACCAAGGTGGAATATATATATGAAGATACCAAATATACCACAGGGGTAGAGCCAAAGTATAAATGGGGTGAAATATATAGGATCATTGTAAATCAGAATGTGCCTAATGTAGGATTTGAAGAGCTGAATATTTATGCAAATTTCGAGAAATCGACTCTTGTGAAGGTATCCACAAGACTTGAGTTGTTCCCATGCTCAAAGGTGATCGGCTGGATTCTTCCTAGGGCAGATGTAACTATGACGATCTTGGAAAATACTGCCAAACAGGGATACATTGCATACAGTCCCTCTTATGTCTCAATGGCATATCACCTGCCTCCTGCTCAAATTTACTTAACTGAAAGCTGGTTGAAAGAGACAAATTTGGACCTGGTTGAAACAGTTAAGAGAATGATGATACCAGGGAAGAAATTTCAAACCAAGCCATAAGGAGAATATGATACATCCACTCTTCGGACCCCTTATATATTTATAGCACTGATGCTGAATAGAATTTTTGGGAGAGCTCATGGAAAAAGATTCAAATTGGGATGGATACCAATTATTTTTTATGTGGCCACTTAAGGAACCATATTCAATTGGGAAAACATAGTTTCCAATAGCCTCTCAACATGCATATCTTCAACTTTGGGAGGAGTGTCACAGAATAAGTCAGCATTCTACATGAGCTCTATCCTAGTTGATTGTATACTATGTACCCAATCTTTTCCATCCTTGAGGTGTAATTGGGATAGGGACAAGACCCCAGTATACACTGCATATAAATTATTTTGGACACACAAATTCCATGGTTACTACAGAGAAATATGTGAACATTTCATCATGCCATTGTACACTCTAATTTTCCTGACCGAATGGAAATGCATGTCCAAAGAGGCGTTCAAGGTCATTGAGGAATATGGAGATTACTATTTAACTGAGGAGGGAATGTATATCAGAATGTATGGTGTCTCTAGGGCACCTTCTTTACTTCCCAAATATGCGACTGATTATGTGTTGCATAAAGAGGCAGTTAGGCAGGTATATCTTGATGGTGTGGGGAGTTTTTTTGTTCAAGCATAAAAAGGCAACATTTCCTGCCATACCTTTCTGGCTAGGGAGTTATAAGTATTCAAAGGTAAAACAGACTTCAAAATTTGTGCAGGAGCTGGAGCACTTCCATTTTGGTGAGATGAACTTTCACATGAATGACTCTCGGAATAAGGTAGTAGAACACTGCAAAGAGGCAAATGTTCATTTTGCGTATACTAACTTCTAGGACAAAGATGAAGAAACATTCAGGAGTGTAAAGAATATGACTGCCTTAAAGAAGAGGTTTAAACAGAAAATTACTACTGTAGGCGGAAAAGGAAAAACCGTACAGAAGACTAAGACAGCTGAAGAAGAAGATGCTAGAAGGATAGCACAAGAGCCAGAAAGCTGGCTAAAGAATGAAGAAGAAGAAAGAAAGAGAGCTATAGAGGAAGCAGCAAAGAAGGAAGAGGAGGAGAGAAAAAGAAATGAAGAAGCAGAGATAAAGAAAAGACAAGAAGAAAGTCTGAGATTAACAGGATCTAAAAAATATCAACAGACTACTGACCCAATAGATACACAGGGGTAACATGATCATACAGATCAAGGGCATGGAAAAGATAATCTTGATTCCCAGGAGCATGCTGCAACTTCTGGTAGCACTCAAGGGCAAGCTATGTTTTCTACAATAAATTTGATCCCTTTCGTGTAGATAGGAGGAGAGGAGATACCTGATTTCAGCACCATTTTCTATGACAAAGAGAAGAAAAGGATTGTTAAAAGAACCGAAAAAAAGGCTGAAACAGGAGGACAATCGGGGAAGATGATCACTGACAAGACTTTGGTGTATGGGATGGATGCAGATCCAAGATTGACAACAAGATCTGGGCTGGCATTAAACCAGGATACTGAAGATAATGTAGACAGGCTGATGACAGATATTGAGTAGTCCAAAAAGAATGCAGCTCAATTAAAAGAAACATTGAAGAAAGAGAGAGATGAAGGCCACAAGTTGAAAAGGAAATTTGAGGACATGCATGATGAAGTGAGGACTTCAAAGAATAAACTTCAGACTCTGTAGGCCAATAAGGAGGCTTTAGAAATTTCTGCAGGAAAAATGGAAAAGGATGCTCAGAACAGCTTGGCAGAATTACAAAGGTTGTAGCTAGAGCATCAAGTATTGAAATCTAAGAAATATAATATTCAAGTGTCCTACGAAACTCTAAGTGCAGAGAAGGTCTAGTTGCAAAACAGGGTCATTGAGTTAGAATCAGAGAAGGCTGCCACCAAAGAAAAAGAGAAACAGTATCAAATGCAGTAGCAGTTTTGGAAGGACAGAATGCTTCATTAACAACATCATTGAAAGATGTCAATGAACAAAAGATAGATGTCCAGCCTTTGAAGGAACATGTTCTAGCTCAGAGAAGAAGAATCCACCAATTGTAAATATGCATTGAGGAAGAAAGGTGTAAGATTTTGCAAATAGATAGCAGATTAGAAGAAATCTTGGACACCATGTCTTATTTTGTGGACAGATCTCAGGAGATTCTAGAGATTCTGACTGGAAGAATAGTGTGTATAGAGACAAATGAGGAAACCCCTACAGAGCTACCAGTTAAATATAGGCAGAGTTTAAAGCAGGATTATTATTTTTTGGAGCAATCAATACTACAGAAGAATTCAATAAAACTGTAAAGAAAATGAAAGGATTATGTGTTGAATACTACAGAAGAGTGCTGGTCACATACAATAGATGTCAGGTTTCTACAGAGAAAATATTGGATGCGATACTAGAACATGAGTTGTTCATAGAACAACTATAGAATAGGTATCAGGAAGACGAGCAGGAGATCCAACAAGTTAAGGATCTAGATGATTATATTCTAAGGAATGCAGTCGCTCATGCAGCAGTAAGTATCCACTTACTAGAAGAACAACTGCACCTGAGTCCAGCAAGAATAGAAGTGGTTAAGAATCAGGCTACTAAGTATGAAATAAATATCCACTTTCTTGAACCTTCTGATTTTGAAGGCATAGTAGCAGAGGCCCAGGCATGGAAAAAATTCATAAATGACCAAGCAGGCCCATCTTCATAAAGTGTCTAAAAGATTTTTGTTTTAAAATGTAATATGCTGTATAAATCATGAGCTCTTACGAAAAGACAAAATTTTGAGATCGAAGGGTTGGGAAAGCCCAAAAGTCATTTGGGGGCAGCCCAAGGGTTTTTCTTTTTTGTATAAATGTAGGAGAGTTTAGATGTAGAAAGGACTTCTTTCCCAAGCAATTTTTTGGAGTATTTTGTAAGAAGAACTACTTCCTTTTGCAATAAAGAATTACAAGTTTCTGCTGGAGAAAGTTTGGTGGAATGTTTCAAATGCTTTGCCATGGATCAGTTGAATGTGAACTATTTCATTTTCAGCTTGTGCCCATTAACTGTGAGATCGTTCTGACTCATTGCATTTATGTTTATGTTATGAATGTCTTATAGTTTATCCTGTGAAATTTCCACTATGAGTAATGAAGGTTTTCATAAACAATAAGCTATCTTGTTGTCCACATTTCTATTAATGTTCATGTGTTCTGAAATAAATAACAACTATCTATAATTGTTCATAATACATGTGCATAAATACATTACTCATTGATAACTGATAATTTTTTGCTCCCTGGGGATAGGTTAGTTAGTTGTAGTTATTTTTCTAATTGTTTGTGATTTAGATGCGAGAGAGTTAAGATGAGAGGTAAGAACCTACGCATCACATTGTGACACTCCTCATTATCTCTATCAATTCACATTTTTAGCTAGGCATTTGCACATCATAACTTAAACACAAAAAACTAAAAATATACATGGTGGATCAGGCTGTAACTGGTAAAAAAATTAGTTTGTTACTTGGCCTGCGGTAATTAGATCGTAAACCGGACGGATTCCCCATACCAAATAGTAGTGGGCTAGTTGGGAACGTTTATTGGGGAGAATCCGTAACTGTTGTTACCTGCAATTTTCTAGGCCTCAATAGGTTATTAATAACTATTATATATACATACATAAAGTATCAACCATGTATGGAATTAGTATACAAGAAAAATTCAAGATCTCAATTCCTATGTCTATTAATGGATAGGTAGATTAGTATTAAAAATTATATTTTCCATATTTTTTCGAATGAGGAGGATGACACAGTTTTTTCTTACTTCAAGATCCCTGAGGCAAATCATTATATTAGATTGGAAAATAGAAAGGGATTGTGGAGAAGCAGTTTGATCTTGATCGTCATCTTCTATCTTGCATCTTGAAATATGCTTCAATCGGTCTAGACTATGGCTAAATATGGAAGCCTCAAGTCTATGAATTTTTTTTTCACATGCACTGATGTTGAATGCTATGCTCTAGCACATTATTTCCATGATCTTCACTAGACTTGAAAAGAGAAACTAATTCAAGAAACATACAAACTAAATAATTTCTTGAATGAAATAGGCACTAGCATCATTAGCTTTTTCCATATGGAAATCCAACGAAAAAAAATATTTAATAACAATCACCTTTAGTAAAAGACTTTAATAAAACACATATCCTCGCCACATTGAACATTGCATTTACTCCATCTCGGAATAATTCACTCCCACCACCATCGAAGTAAAAGAATCCTTCATCAGCGCACCTCCCAAGCCCCAGCTCCAAGGCCCAAAGATGACGACACTTGGCGGTATGGAAATCATACACATGACAAAAATTTGGCAAAAATTTACAAATCGCCATCACACAATTCCCGAAGTGAGTACATAAAAAAGAAACAAACAACTCATTTTCTAAATGCACCTTTACTATTTCAAAGACATAATAACAATTACCTCTAATAAAATACTTTGAAGTGTTTCTTGCAAATACGAAGACTTCCAAAGAAATCATACGAGAAGTGGAAACCAAGGTGTACATAAACAAAATCAACCATGAGAATTTGTGATAAAACATACTAGTATTGTAAGCAGAGTTATAAGAGCTTTGTAATAGACCAACCTGTAATTTTTTCACAAGGCATGAAGAATCATAGAGTCGACATTCAAATTGGGAACTCTTTGAAGCTCTGTACTGTAGAATTCAAAGGTTCATTAGAGGAAATTTCAAATCAAAAGGGGCCTCCTAAGGAAAATAATAAAATAATAGTTAAAATAATATTTATTAATTTGGAGGAAGAAACGAAAAAAACTGTTTTTTTGTTCGTATTTTCAACATATATCCCCGTGTTTTTACTCAAATTTCGATCAGGAGAGACATCATCATCACTTTTTTTAGGTATTTCTTGTTTTTGTGGTAACAAGTTTCATCAAAAGTATGCCAAGTGGGTAATCATTGGATGCGGAATTTAATTCCGCATCCAACGAGCTCTCCCGATCGAAATTTGAGTAAAAACACAGGGAGAAATGTCGAAAATACGAACAAAAAAGTAGTTTTTTTTATGATACCTATCGCCAAATTTATATTAAAAAATTGTTTAAGACCTATATGATATTTCAAATTTAAATCAATTTCATTAGCTAACACATGATGACATGGAATTTGAATTAGGGTTGAAAGACCTATTTTGAGTTGAAATTTCCTCTAATGTTTTCTTTTCCACCCAAAAATATTATGGATTTAATGACATAAAACCTATGATTATTACATTGAGTTCGATAAGAAAAATGCAACGAATAAATTAAATATCAAACTCTGGTAAAAAAGGAAGATTCATAAACTTTATCAAATATACATCGTAGAATCAATTTTTTTCAAAACTTGTGCATTTTGAATTATGGGTTTGCAAAAATACCTCAAATCGAAATACAATTCACTTGCTTTCTAAATGAACTTCAAGTGTGGTTTGTTTTTTTCTCCATCTTTTGTACCTACTAAGACTCCACCTATTTTTCTTTTTAAATAAATAGACATTTTGTGTCAAATTCTATGTGTCCTTAAAAAGATTTTAACCATATTTAAGCATAAACAATGGTTAGTATTAATTGCCAAACTTGCCTCTTGGAAGACTTGGAGAGACAATATCTACTAAGGTGCAACATATGTTGTGGTAGTAAAAACAACATAAACGTCGTATTCCTTCTCTAGGTTGACCTGTGATTTTGCAGGAGTAGTAAGTGGTAAGTAACAAATATATTATTTCCATACATCAAAATCATAGGAATAAAAAAAAAAAGTTAAAGTCAATTGCAATAGTCATTGTTTATAATTATTTGCAATGCACAGACATAAAACTTAGCCATGAATATTGCAATGGACTTCTTTTTTGTTTTTTGTTTTTGACACTAACATACTGACAACGAAGGTTACATACCATTTAGAAAATTTGAAATGGATCGACTATAGAGAGGCTACATCGATCCAAATTCATCTTTTCATAAGCCGGATAGAAATCATGTGAGATTGCATGCAGTTGATGTTGCATCCTAATTCAACACAGAAGTGGTAAAAATGAAATGTAGAAAACATTGTTTATATGTATTTGCAATGCTAAAAATAAAAGCATAACAATGATTATTGCAATGGACATTGAATTTTTTATGTTTTGCGAAGTTTACATACCATTTGGAAAACTTGAAGTGGATTAACTATAGAAAAACTGTATCGAAGTAACTTGATTTTCTTATATATGGAATATAAATTTTATTTGTTTTTGTCATTAAAAGGGGAAATTTGAATTTCAATGTCCTTACAGAGTGAAGAATTGCATAAAAGACTAAAATGTTTTTAAAATAAAGAATATTTTTGTGTTGTAAGCTTGTGTGCAACTAATTATTTATGTTTGGAAATAAATATGAACACATTTTTTTTAATTTCAATGTATTATTACTAAATACCGATGGAATAATTGCAAATATATCAGAAGCAATTACATAATGGGAAGAAGTTCAATCTCTTATGGAAAACGAAATATGCAAAATATTCACAAGTGTTGTACGAAAGAAGCGAAAGATGTTACAACATCAATAGAATCTATATTTTGAACTTTGACTGTTGATTGAGAAGCAATAGGATTTAACAATGTTTCTGGAAAAGCATTTATAATTTACATGATTTTGGATAAATATATTTAAAAAAAAGAAACAAATCTATGCAGTAGAAGAGGGAAGAAAAACTTACCTTGATACAAGTATATGACCAAAGATTAGACATCTCTATATTCAACACAATATGCATGTCACAAGTTTCCATAACCATACCTATTTTCTTTCTATCATTGTTGTAGACCAGAAGTGGATGCATGTTTCCCTTATCAATGCAACCATGCCATTGTTGGCACATTATGCAAATACAATTTATACATCTGTGATTAGAAAACTTGGTTTTGGGCTCAAAAAGTATTCCTTTTCTTAAAAAAATCTTGCACCTATTTTTTTCCAGAAAAGAAAGCATTTTGTATTAGGTTCTTTGTACATTTCAAATATCGCAACTACTTATAGGAATAAACATGCATTTATCATCTATCAGACTTGCCTCATGGAAGAGTGTTAAACACAATATTTGGGAAGGTGCTAGCTATGTTGTGGAAATAAAAACAACAAAGGCTTACTTCTTTTCTCCTTTTTAGCTTTAATTTCCATGCTACAAAATAACAAGTAATGAGTCAAAAAGAACTTATTCAATGTTTCAAAATCAATTCAAATTGGGTAAAATCTAATGGATAGAGTATTGCGTAGAATTATTTCGAATATATAAATATATACCATGACAAGAATATTGTAGTATAATTTAACTATTAGATATTAACATAACAATAGTTAACACAACATACCATTTGGAAAACTCGAAGTAGACGGATTTAGTTTTTTGTTTCCAAAGACCAGGAGCAAGAGTGGGGCACTCTAAATACACTACAATGAGAAGGCCCTTTAGCAGAGGTTATAGAATATGCTCCTCTCAAGAGAGTCAAAATTTACCTTTATAACGGAGGACACTAGAGGAGGCAAGCGGCCAACGGTTTTAGTGTAGGTTTTGTTTTCCATTGTGCTTATTTTAATGCAAACACACGGATGCAATTCCAATCCAAATGCACTAGGAAGCCACAAACCATATAGCATTGTGTCAAAAAAATCATCAAGTGCAAAAAAGAAAAAGAATTGAAACGAGTGCGTCGTAAATTTAAACGCTCTTGTACGTTTAGATCAACTACGCATCGATATGCCATAAATATTCTCATAATGCGACCAAATATATCATCAAGCAAAAAAAAGACTATATGTTCAAATCTAATTCATTTCTTTACTATGAACGCACTGGTGTGTTCACAACAACACACACTGGGCATGCCATAAATCAAGTTGTGTTGCTAAAATATTCGTTTATAGCGGAGGCCACTACCAAAGTTGCTTGGGTATAGGTTTTAGCAGATTTTTTTCAACTTATGAGTTTCTACATACTAAATGACTCGGTACACACTATGCATAAAAGCATAAGTGCATCATCTACAAAATGTACCACTGCACCATAAACAACAACATAAAAAAATGAAAATAAATAAATTTCGCAAAACGTGTGTTTAAATTAAAATAGTGCACCGATGCGGTTAAACAACATACATGCATCGGTAATGGGGTAGTGGATAGAGATCACATGGCACTGTTGTTGGAAACAAGATCTAGAAAAAACTAACTTTTTTCAAATGGTGTGTTCATATTAACATAGCACACCAGGCCGATTTACGCTAATATGCATCACATGAGGTTTCAAAAAATATTAATATAAAACTACAAACTATATTATCTTTAATTTTATTTTTTTATGCATTGTGCATTATATAAAGTTCCTGGCCCCATGCATTATATATTGTAGTGCACCATTCTAGGATTTAATAAAAATTAAACTATGGTCCATTTAAATGAAGAAAACACACTCGTGTGCCACATCGTTGAAAGTACCGAAGTAGGGTAAACTACTAGAATACTATATTGTTATTTTTCTATTTTTAAAATCCATTACTGGTGCGGTTTCTACAATAAATCGTACCGATGCAGTATAAGATAATACACACCATGATAGGGTTAAAACATGGAATTAAAAAATGGATGATATTCTTTTATTTAATATTTTATTACTGGTTTGTTATATATAAATAATTACACCGGTACATTATAGATTTGGTGCACCAAAACATGGTTTTATAAAAAAAAAATACTAAATTGAAAATTCATTTTCACCACACAACAATTCTTTTGAGCCCTACATCACCGATGTCATACATCCCTTGCTCAAACGCCCTAACCTTCATGCTCCACATGGTGAATTTTTTTGTGTTCGTTAGTTGTTGACCATAGTTTGAATTTTGGAAAACAATGGTCAAATTTTCAAATTTCACTTACATCAAAACCATGCCTCTCTGACTACATAATGTCTAAGTATATTCTTTTTTAGTTCATTAATTTCTTTTTTTGAGGATTAAAATTTAAAATTAACTTTTTTCTCATTAACTAAAAAACAATTACGTGTTGTGAGCCAAATGGTTCAACTTGCACCGATCATGGTGCTCCATATAAATTTACGTAGCTGTGACAATGCGTTGACGTAGTTAGCGCATAAAAATAATAGTGTGCTACAGTCTCATAACACACCATAAACATAAACCAAACCTTATTAAAAACTTGTCTGGTTTTTATTGGTGCAGTACATTAAAAAGTACGCACCAACATCATGGTGCACTAACATGTATCCAAGGCACCATTTCCACATTTTATTTTTGACCCATAGGTCGTTACAATGCAATTTATACACCATTAAGCACCATAGACGATGTAATTACATTCCACAATAGACTCATTTTCTTAGTGTAAAATTTAAAAATATAAAAAACATCAAATGTTTCCTACTGCGTGATCTAACCAATAGTTGGCATGTTTTCGAACTTCGAAAAAGTCTAGCAATTTAATTACTTCGACAACTTCGATCGCTTTGATAGGTTCAACATCGGATTCGACAAGTCTGAACCTCAACACAACCAACCTCAACAAATCTCGATAGGTTTTTTGCTCGACATACACCCTCTTGACATGCCTTGTCGACACATGTCGAACATCGACAGATTGACTCTCTATCGTCTACAATGGTTGAACTTCCAAACCGTTATAACTTCTTGTAACTGATCGTAACAGGTAGTCACCCAAGCATCCCAGCATTCTATATAAACATGTACATTATTGTAACAAACAACCTGTTAGATTTTTATCATTTAAGCTATATGATCTTAGGATCATATATGAGAGAATAAAATGCACAACAAAAATCACAAGAGACAAGAGACACAAAGAATTTACCTCAGGGAAACCATAAAGGAGAAAACCCCACAACTTCCTCAGAGATAGAATGAGCACCAATGGAAACAGTAAAACCTAAAGACATAAAAGATGATCTCCAACAGTTATTCTCTCTCTCTCTCACTCATGCGCCCCAGTGAGTGAGTGTGTGTGTGTGTAGAAATGAGGAGAGCCTCACTTCTATTTTTATTCTTTCGTTCACTTTATTTCCACTCCAACATGTCGGCCTCACTTAACAATTACTTACCAGGGACAACTTCTATAGGAGAGTCTAATAACCCTAGTGCCCCACAACTGTGGGGACTTTAGCCTCCGATCAACAAGGAGGGTTAACCTTAACTCAATAGTGGGGACTATTTTCTTGAATTACAATGGAGGGTTAACCTCCTTGACTTTACATGACATTATTATATTAATGAATCTCCCGATAGGAACATCGGGGTACAATATAAGATATACAAGTGAATACATTCCAAAGTTACAAATACATCAACACCCCCTCTTAGCTAGGAAGGTATTCTCTTGACACAATTCATCATCACAAGTCTTCTTCTCTGGATCATCATCAAAGTTGGATCATCATTAGATCAACATCAAGTCTGGATCATCACTAGATCAACATCAATTCTAGATAGTCACTGAATCAACATCAAGTCTAGATCATCACTGGATCAACATCAAGTATGGATCATCACTGGATCAACATCAAGTCTGGATAATCATAAACATCACTTCTTATTCTATCTTGATCAAATGGTGCTATCTCTCAATTCTTCTCGTCATAGGAAGTTCTACAAAGCCATCCCTTTTTCATGTTGGTTATAGGCCTAGCCTCCATGTAGGTCTTCATCGTCTTCAGCACTTATATCTGACCATGGAATGAACCATGTCAGAAAGGTCTGCCCAGCACTTACATCTGACCATGGGAGGAACACATCCAAGAACCATGTCAAAAGGCATGTCCATCACTCACATCTGACCATGGGATGAACACATCCAAAACCCATGTCAAAAAGGCCCAACACTCAGATCCGACCTCATCTTGTCAAAAAGGCTCTGCACTTACATCTAATCTCATCTTGTTAGAAAGGATCTGCACTTACATCTGACCTCATCTTGTTAGAAAGGATTTGCAATTACATCCAACCTCATCTTGTCAGAAAGGTTCCACACTTACATCCGACCTCATCTTGTCAGAAAGGCTATACACTTACATATGATCATGTGGGAACACATCCCGCAATCACATTAGAATGGATCTGCACTTATATCTGATCATGTGGGAACACATCCCACAATCACATCAGAATGACTCTGCACTTATATCTAATCATGTGGAGCCCAAATTTCCATCATGTCATAAGGGCACAACACTTACATCTGACCATGGAAGGAACCAATCCTCTCACCATGTCAGAAGGGCTCACGGACTCATCACTTCCCCTTGGAAGGAACCTCGATTTGGAGAACACCAAGCTTCTCCCTAAAGTACTCAAACTTCACTCTAGCCATTTCTAGCATAGAATCACATCAAGGCTGATTACGTCTAAGGATAACCTGCGAGATTCTCCAGGACTGATTACATCCGAGCATAACCTACAGGATTGATTACATCTGAGCAACCTACAAGCTTTGCTAGGATTTATGCTCAGAAAACCTGTCTCACCAGCTATGTTGGAACTCCCTCTTTCAAGAGATCTTGATCTGGATCATATACTAGAGCTTCACTACTCCTTTCTCGGTTGTTCTCAGTGCCATGCAAGACTCCTTCCTACTAAACCAAGAGATTATACTTGATCTCATACTGAAGCAGCACCCCGAAGTGCTCTTCCTATCAATGGAACTGTCTGCCCAATACGAATCCATATAACCCTCTAGGTTAATATTCTTATTCATATCATACTTGAGCCCATACTTAATTGTACCCTTCAGGTACCTCACTACATGCTTTACAACCATCAGGTGAACATGTCTCAACGTGTTCATAGCAAAGAAAATATCTGGTCTTGTATTCATCAGGTACATCAAGGAACAAATCATCTGACGATACATCGTGGCATCAACCGACTCTAATGAAGCAACACTCAATAGCTTCAAGTTCGATGCCATAGGTGTGGTAATGGCCTTGTAGTCCATCATCCTGAACCTATTTGGTATCTCTACTACATACTTTCCTTGTCCCAGGGAGATTCCATCCACATTCTGCCACACCTCCATATCTCTAAGTCCTTTGAACTCGGCAGCAAGTCTCCTTCTTGCAACTTTAATGAGTTCCTCTTTTCCTATCAGGAACAATTCATCGACATGTAACAAGAGCATCACTAGTGTTCTTCCTTCAACCTTGAAGTAAAGGTTGGAGTATGATTTACTCTCAGTAAAGCCTAGAGCCATCAATAAGTTGTCCATCCTGTCGTACCATGTCGAACCTCAGGATCTTCTGCAGTCACTCCCTCTGAAGTGAAGCACCATTCTCCCTCTATATTTCGTACTCTATGCATTGAAACATTCTGTACTGGAGTGACAAGTAGCTTCCTCTGCTAGTAATATTCTATGTATCCATCTAGGGTCAATGGATACCAAGATCCTCTATCTTGAAATTTTTCAAAAGTTCTTCTCGCACCCATCTGTGAGCTTGTCATCCTTTATAGGTTTTCATATTCAACCTTGTAGCAAAGGTTAAGATCTTCATTAGGCTCCTCATGTATGTGTTATCCCATGGGTATATTCTAAGCTCGTACAAGGCCTTCTTTCATTTGCACACATGATTCTTCCTGCCATGTGACTTCACTTCCAGTGGCTGCAAATGCCTCTTCATAGTCTATGTCTTCTTTCAGTGAGATGCCTCATGCTATGAACTTGCATTGTATCCCACGATGTTTCCATCTACTGCATGATGGAGCTACGAACTTCCCTTCAAGTCTTGATACTACATACTAGACATCATTCTTCTTGAACTGGTACAATCCTTCCCTTTCTTCTTGGCTACTTCTTCATAGCTGGAAGGCTCTGCATCAATGATGTCGCTCAACAGTGTCACATAACTGGAGTGTCTTTGAGATCCCTTCTTTGTTTTAAAGTATCATCATATTATTCTTCATCTTGGATTATTTCTTTAAATGTCATCACTTGTTCTTCGAAACAAGTCTCATCCTTCTTTGCTTGTAGGATATTGTACGCGATCTTTCCTACAAGTAAAATGAATTTGTATGGTTAGAAACATTTCATAAGGCATATTGATAATGGAAAATTCTTATGCATAAATATATGATCATGCAACTATTTTAGCCAATACAACATTCATCCATATCTCAAGGAAACTTTCTATATGCCTTCCATCTCTACCAGGACAACATTGAGATTGTGCACTAATCCAATATGTCAGCAAAGAGGTTTCATTCTAGATAAGTAGCAATGGAGAGTTGTATAGCACCATGAACTACTTACCCATCACATCCATATTAGTAGTATACTCTCAATAATGAAAACATTCTATCATGCATAATACATCAATTGAATATAAACAAAGGCATAACAATATCATGAAATGAAAATTGAATACTTATATTTATTTGTTTCGTGGGTAGACTCCTTCTTGAGCCTTCAACTTCATCATCTTCTTCATTCATGACATCATCATTTCTTATCCAAATGCTAAGATGGATAAGAGGTTCTTCAAGAATTGATTTCTTCATATCACTCATTGCTTGAGGGATCTTCTTTGAATCGTGAGATCTTGATCTTCATTTGCTCCCATCTTCTTTTCTCTTATTATGAGTCGAGTTTCTTCTTGTGTGCACTCCTCCCAGAGTCTGTTGAAAGTAATCACTTCCTACTGGCACACATTCCTTGAATGAATGAATCCCATAATCCTGGAGGCCATTCAAGGTGGTTATCACAACGTCTGTATTCTCTACTTCTTCATCCACTGCTTCAAGTTGATCTTTGATTTGAGAGACCCTTGTAAAGTATGACTGCATGGTCTCTATATTCTGGATCTTCACATTCTTCAACTGGTTTCTCAAAGTCATCTTCTGATTTATCTTCTTCCATTCAAATAGATTTGTTAAGGAATCAAACATATCTTTAGGTGTCTTTAGGGAAGAAACTTGTGGTAAAAGGTGATCCTTTATTGAATTAGCAATGATATTCTTGGCCTTGACCAAGTTCTTCTTGTGTAAGGCTTTAGCCTCATCTCCCTCTGGAACTAGAACCTCTCTACTTATGTAGGTGTCGAATTCATTTCCTTCAAGACATAGTGAGATCCTATACTTCCATGCTTGGAAGTTGTCAGCCTCACCAAACTTGTCATCAAGCTGGTGTGATTAGTGATTTTGAAATAAGAACCTCCACTGTAAATAGCAAAAGATTATATCTTACCGATTTGAGGTATCCATCCTGGTTTAGAGCTGTCTGATCTAATGTTTGTCAGAGAAACCCTAGTTTTCAAAACTTGAAATATTTCATATATGATTGGATAGAAATATAGATCTCTTCAAGGTGAGCTTTCCAATGTACTCCTTTTCTGAAAATAGTGGAGGGAAGCTCTCGAAATAGGAAACCCTAGTTTACCAATTTCTTCTCCAAAAATTCCTGATACTGTTTCTGAGGTATCTCCGAAATTACTACTCCTGTGTATCTAAAATTTCGTACTGAGGTAACCTCATCTGTCCTATTTCCAACACCATAGGTTTTACCAGAATTGGTTTCACCAATTGGGACTTATGAGAGTTTTACCAAGGTGATTTATTTCAAGACTGTTCATCAAAGCGAACTTGTACGAACTTCCACGTGTCCCTGTTTCATCATCAGGGTCTAAAACTTTTACCACAAAAATTACAATTCGTGCCCTATCTAGAATATCTTGGAAAATTTCATTTGGACCTTTGTAGTTTGAGATATAGCAATTCTCGCTAGGTGTCCTGTTTATGGATGAATCCTGGAAGAGGCTGGAACACTGATTCAGAGGAAACATATCTTCCAGAATATAGCGAGTCTGAGGATGAAAATTTTACAGAGTGTACATAAGGAATTTATCTTCAGATTGTGAAAGTTTTGGCTCTTGATCCTTCTTCAAACTCGAGAGATAGTGAATGTAACAAAACTACCCATTTTAGTATTTTAGGGTTTTTCAGGCTCGAGGTCAAACTAGGGTTTGACTTTTCCAGAGTTTTAGCCAACCAAAAATCTCGACCCAGGTCTCTAAACTTCGATTTTGATGAGGAGAGAAATCCTATGCCAGGCTCACTCAAAAATTCCTCTTCTATAAAAAGCCCTAATTTCCCGCACCAAAAACTAAAAATGCTCGAAATCAAATTTTGCTTTGACAGAAAGATGCGTCCTTCAATGGAGGTTCAGCCTAGCCTCCTTTTGCTAATGGATTGTGGAGAGAGAGACAAAAATTAAGAAGCCCTAGCTTCTATAGCTGCATAGTGTCTTCTTCTTAGGTTAGCTCTCATACCATGTTAGGTTTTTATCATTTAAGCTATATGATCTTAGGATCTTATCTGAGAGGATAACATGCACAGCAAAAATCACAAGAGACAAGAGACACAAAGAATTTTCCTCGGGGAAACCATAAAGGAGAAAACCCCGCAACTTCCTCAGAGATAGAATGAGCACCAATGGATGCAGTAAAACCCAAAGACAGAAAAGATGATCTCCAATAGTTGTTCTCTATCTCTCACTCATGCACCTAAGGGTTTTGATCACTCTTGACACTTGTTAGATACCGAGTTAAAATGGATCTATACTAGTTTAGATAGAGAGGATGCATGTTATGACCCACTAAAAACTATGAAGATGAATTTGTGATGTTGCATAAAGACATGTCAAGCAAATGTGCAATTATTGAAACACATAAATTTTAGCAACACAAAATTCATCCTTAAAGTGGTGAATATTTAGTTTATATTTAATATTTATAATGCATAATATATTATGACATTAATCTAATACAAATTAATATGCACCCTAATAATACTAATAATATCCCATAGGGGTGTAGATCGACTGGCGATATAGTGTACTCTTAAGGAACTCCTTGTGATGTCACAACTCCAAACCTCGACTTACCTGAGCCCCATGTTGGTTGGTTGTGTGGGTGCACCTAGGGTATAGTGGTAGTGAGAATGGATCCTTGGACCCTATGTCACACGCTGACTAAACATAATAATAATAAGCCACTATCTAAACATGGCAATACCAATGTTAGATTAATTCTTGAAAAAACATATGATAGTTGTTAAACTTACACAATCTAGGTGCTTTTGGGGTTTGAATTTATTTATGTATTCAAAAACATGATTTGTACCCTTAAAATTTCATATTTTGGAGAAAAAAATTCATCCAATTCTCATTAAAAATCACTAAAAAAAAAATCCAAAATCTCTAACAAATAAACTACTCTATTAAAAATCATAAAAAGGCTTTACTAATTAAAATGTCTCCCTACTACCTTTTAAAATGTTGAGAATTTTACCAAGCCACTTGACTTGTACTCTTTCTTTAATATGAAAACAACCCCTTTTAACTATTCAAAAACACTATTGATGATGTATGATATGAAAATTATATATACTTCATATTGATTAAAACCTCAAGGAAATAATTCCATATAAGCCACTTAACATGGAATCTTCCTTAATAAAAACCTTCCCTTTGACTTCTTTTAAATATGAAAAGACAGCTTTGACTACGTATAATATAAAAACATAAGCCACTTGACTTGGACTCTTTCCTTAATATAAAAACCTTCACTTTGTCTTCTTTTAAATATTTAAAAAGCCACTTTTCATTCCCTAGAATATAAAAATCCATAGCTATTGACTTTGTTTGGATTGGAAGATTCATAAGTCGTTTAACGAGGGGATGATTTTGACTTCCAGGTTAATTTTCGATGGATGAATTTAATCCACATAATTTGTAATTTTTGTTTTTTTTATAAATAATTTTAAGTAAAAAAATGAAATCATTTGGTAGCAAAACACTACAATATTCACATTGTGTAAGATCAAACAATGTTTTTACTTATTTTGAAAGTTTATAACAAAAAGGATAAAATCTAGCTGAAAACATGAGAAAAATTATTCCCTGTATAGATAACTCGTTTTTTAATCCATATTTAAGACATCAGCAAAATATATTGCAAATAAAAGTTTCAAGGTGGGCTATTTCTTGGTGATTGTTTTGGTGTACAGTTTCAAAGAGTTTGTTCTTTGTTTCAAAGAGTTTGTTCTTTCTAAACATAATGAAGTAACGTAATCAATTAAATGAAGTAAAGTCAATTCGTACTTACTTTTTCAGTAATAAAAATTTATATATATTTACTGCACTTTTCAAAGCTAGGAAGGATCGTTGAAGTTGCTAGAGCTACATTTATTCGGTCATGACAAAGTATTCAATTGTGACGGCCTTACAATCTTCGCCGTGTTTTAGAAACAACCTCATTGACTTTGATCTTTGATCGTTGGTGGTTTCCAATGTCATTAATTCACCAGTTCATTCAGTATTTTTTTATATATATGTAATCTTTATAATCGAATTTTGATAACATCATTGGCATGTTTATATAGTGCAGGATTTCCACTCTTCAATGGCCATCAGAATCCTAAGGAATATGAACTTCCATGGAAGGGATTCTATGTAATTGTTGTTGTTCCAGCATTCATTATTACTCTTTATGGACAGACTTCCAATGCACAAAAAAACATCAATCATAGTGACTTTGAGAGTAATTTGGATACAGTGTTTAATGATATTGTTAATGACACCTTCCAAAATGGGTATAACACTTCTATGCATGGCCAAATTCCTAACCAAATATATGGTCTTCTCAATTGTAGGGGAGACGCAACACCAGAGAAATGCTACAATTGTTCACAAAGAGCAACTGCTACCATTTGAAAAAGTGAAGGTTGTGGAAATGCAGTTGGGGTACAATTTGGATGGATGTTTACTTCTTGCGTTATGAAAACCATACATTATTGTGTAAAATGGACTCATATGGATTATATACAATATATACATTACTTCCAATGTCACCCAACCTGAAGTCTTTAATGTCGCTATTGAAAAGCTCTAATCCAATTTGTCTACTGAAGCAGAATCTAAATCTAAATTATATGCTGCTAGAAATATTACAGACTCTTTGTCTCGAAATATTTACGGTCTGGTTCAGTGCTGGAGAGATATATCAAGTGATGACTATGCAACATGCCTCTCAAATACAATCAATTCTCTTTTAGTAACTTATCCAGGAAACCGATAAGTTCAGGGTTCGATGGAAAACTACATAATTTCATGGTTTGATGGCAAACTGCATAATTCGTTATGAAATATATCGCTTATTTAATTCAATTGGGCTTCCACCATCGCCTGTCGAATCGCCAACTAATGAATCATTGGTCACAGGTGATATGGTGATTGGGGTTCCAACGCCAAAATGCGAGGGCAGGTTTAACTATGCAAATTATAGTGAATTTGAGAGCAATCTGAATACAGTCTTAAATTATCTGATTCAATACATTTCCCAAACAGGGTTTAACATTTATGAGTATCATCTATAGAACTTGCAAAATCATTGTCAGTATATCCAATCAACTTAAAATTTGAATTTGATGTATACTGGATACCCAAATTTGTTGTTCCAGGAATATATCTTAGAATCCTTTTTCCATTTTGCGAGTGGGTATTCTTTGGATATTTCATAAATCTTGAAATCAAACTTACTACAAACATTATATCAGGGCTTGTTGCAGGTCTTGTTGTAGTTAAGTACATGAGACTTCCTACTAGTCTCTTATACAACTTTCGATCAACTTTTGACCCATCATCATCCTTTCTTAGTTTTGTGCCAGTTGCAATTGGAGTTACAATTGGCTTACAATTCATCATTCTAAATATTTTCAGTACATCATTTGCATACTTAGTTTGACATATAAAAATACCATCTTCCACTTGAGTTACTTCAATACCAAGGAAATATTTCATCATTCCTAAATCAGTAATCTCAAATGCTGTTTTCATGGATTTCTTAAACTTATCTATTGAAAGATCTCCAGTGAAGATCAAATCATCCACATATAAGCAAACAATTAGTATTTTACCTTCTTGGTTTACCTTTGTATACAATGTTGGCTCACTTGGACTTCTGTTGAATCCTTCACTATTGAAGTATTCATCAATTCTGATGTACCATACTCTCGACACCTGCTTTAATCCATACAGTTCTTTGTTTAATCTGTAGACCTTGTATTCTTATCCATTGAATTCATATCCCAAAGGTTGTCTCACATAAACCTCTTCTTCTAAAGATCCATCAAAAAATGCAGACATTGCATCCATTTGTTGTACATACCCAGTTTATTATGAGCTGCAATAGCTAATACCATCCTTACCGTATCAAGTCTGGCTATAGGTGTAAAAGTTTCATTATAATCAATTCCAAGTTGTTCACTAAACCCCTGAGCTACAAGTCTTGCTTTGTATTTTTCAACATCACCATTAGCATTTAACTTAGTCTTATAAATCCATTTGACACCAATACCATTTTTATCATCAGGAAAATCTACAAGATACCAAGTATTATTTCTTTCTATGGCATCAATTTCTTCATCCATTGCCTTTATCCAAACATCATTTTTAACAACCTCATCAAAATCTACTGGATCACATGCTATTAATGCAAAATTTGAAACTTGATCTACTTCTTCATTTTTCTCATATAGTTCTCTTAAACTTCCAGTATTTTGACCTTTGACTATGTTTCTTAATGAAACTAATGTAGGATTTGATTCATTACTTACCTCCGATCTTGTTCCTTGTCGTTCACCAATATTTAATGGTTCACCATGTTCATGAGTTCTGGGGATTCTGACTGGTGTCCTTACTGCTAGTGTATGTGGATTTAATTGTCCTCCATCTATGCCCTTTTCATCTTCTTCATCTTCTAGTGCAACAACGTCCTCTACAATCAACTTATCTATGTTTCCATCCCATGCTTCTTCTTCCTTAAACAATACATCTCTACTGATGACATACTTCTTGGTGATGAGATTATAAATTCTATATGCTTTAGATTCTTCACTATATCCAACAAAAATACATTTCTGACTTCTGTCATCTAACTTTCTCCTCGTCTCTCTAGGTACATGTGCATAAGCTACACACCCAAAAATTCTTAAATCAGATATGTTGCTACACCTACCACTCCATGCTTGATGGGGAAATTGATATTTCATGCTCTTAGTTGGGATTCTGTTCAGGTATATTGAACAAGTAACAATGTCTCCCCAATATTCATTCAGAAGATGCTTCTCCTTGATCATACTTCGAGCCATGTTCATAATGATCTGATTCTTTATTTCTGCTACTCTATTTTTCTAGGGAGTGTAGCAAGCAGTAAACTATCTTTTAATTCCATAATATTAACAAAATTCCATAAACTCATTTGACATATATTCACCTCCTCTATCTGATATCAAGACTTTAATACATCTGTAACTCTCCTTTTCAACCATAGCTTTAAAACTTTTAAACACATCAAAAGCTCGAGATTTCTGTTTCAACAAATGCACCCAAGTTTTTCGACTGAAATCATCAATGAAAGACATAAAATAAACATTACCATTCAAAGAAGGTGTTTGCATTGGTCCACACAAATCTGTGTGTACAAGCTCTAATGGTGCTTTTGCTCTGTATGAGACTCCAGAAATAAATTTCTCTCTATGATGCTTTCCCAATATGCAGCACTCACATGAGCCTACAGGTTTCTCAATACTAGGCAATCCTTTTACCATATGCTTCTTTTGTAGCAAATCTAATCCACCAAAATGTAAATGGCCATACCTCAAATGCCATAACCATGATTGATATAAACTCTTAGATTTATAAACATTCAAAGAGTTAGTCAAATCATTTCTCGTAATCAATAGAAACATTCTATTCTTTGTCATCTCTACTCTGGCTATCAACTGCTTACTTGGATATTTGTCATAAATAGTGCATACTTTGTTCTTGAAGAACACTCTGTATTCTTTCTCCAACAATTGTCCAACACTTAATAAATTACATATCAAACCAAGGACATAATAAACATCATGAATTGTTCTTCTTTTACCATTCTTCGCATATACAACAATCACACCTTTACCATTAACTTTTGCCTTACTGTCATTACCTAACTTCACTTTAGACTGAATGCTTGCATATAGACTTGAAAATAATTCCTTATTTCCATTCATGTGATTGTTGCATGCGTTGTCCAAAAACCATATATATTTTGAACTTTCCTGGGTTACATTGCAAGTTAAAAACATAGGGTTCTCTTCATTTACAGTTTCCTCTATGATGTGTGTAGACAACTTACTAGCATATGCTTTCTTCTTCCATCACTTGTTAGCAAAATGCCAAAATTTCTTACAATAGAAACATTGAACTTTAGACCTGTTATACCTTTGATTTCTTGGCTGCCATGTTTTGCTACTAATACCCCTTACTCTAGGAGTATTCTGTTGTAATTTCTCTTCAAATTATGAATCATTTCTACTGCCACTATGATCAACACTTTGTCCTCCTCTTGCTCTGTTACTAGCTCTTCCTCTTCCTCTACCTCTAGTAACATGTAACTGAGATTTAAAAACATTTTCTAATGGAGTATCATCATACCTGTTCATTCTTGATTCATAAGCAATCAAAGAACCAGTTAGCTCATCAATGTGCATTTGACTGAGATTTTTAAACTCTTAAATTGGAACAACCACTGCTTCAAACTTCTTTGGCAAACATCTCAAAAAAATTTCAATCACACGTTGATCTGAGAGGCCTTCACCATACTTCCTTAACTGGTTTACAATGTTCATGACTTGTGTCATAAAATTATCAACAGTTTCGTTGTCCTTCATTTTCAGAATCCCAAAGTCTGTTCTCAAGTTCTGCAACTTAACATTCTTTACCTTAATCACACCTTGATAGCATGTTTCAAGAGTGTCCCAAGATTTCTTTGAAGACTTGACACTTGAAATATTCGGAAATGCAGATTCACTTAGGCGTTGATGAATAAGGCCAATGGCTTTGTTGTCCTTCTTCCTATTTTCCTTCAACAAAACACGTTCAACATTAGACAGAGCCAATTTAGCAGCTTGATTAGCTAGTTCTAGATACCCAAGCATAACAAACTCCCGTAGATCCTGAGCATGCAAGATAGTTCTCATCTTAATAAACCAAGTATCCTAACTTCTTTCATCTAACACGGGAATTTGAGGTTGTACTACACTGTTGTTAGTATCCATCACAAATCAAATCCCAAATTACTCTTAAACAAAAACAATCGAGAAATAAGACTCAACCACGCTATGATACCACTATGGGAAGGCAGGGGATTGTCGCTCTGTGTTTCAACAACTCTTACAAAATGCACAAAAAACTCAAATCTATCATCTACAGGAGTGTTGCAGCTGTTTTGTAGCTAGTGGTTTACCTAACCATTAGGTGTTAAGTCTTGTTGCATCTGACTGTTTGGTGTAAGAAGGGAGTTGCAGCGTTGTTTTAGCTGGTTATTTAACTTCAATTCAATGACCCCTGCACTCATAAACTTAATACAAATATTCTACTGAATCAATAAGCCACAACAACATATTCAAACTCTGATTTTTCATCAATCTAACTTCAAAAATAAATATGAGCTTTCAAACTCCCAACAGAAAATACAAAGTAAAAATTAAGAGTTTCAACTCTATTATCAAACTCAATAATTCGCACTATCTGTGATCTATATATTTCTTTGTGTATAAAACATGATTACAAGCTAAATATTTATAGCATTTTTAACTAAGTCAATCATTAACTACTAATTGACCCTTCGTTATACAAAAACAACAGAATTCACTATTATGATTTATAGTCTGACAGAAATGAACATGTTGGGCCAGGAAAAGTGCATAAGGTTAGAAAGGAAGCGTAGAGAAGAGGAAGTTGCGACAAGGTTGGTGCAACAGGGAAAAGAACATCCAGAGTTGGCGGAAGAGAGAGGTAGAAAAGTTAAAGCTAGACAGATGAAAGTCAAGGAAGAATACAGAAGGACAAACCAGCAGAGGATGGAAGGACAGTTTTGCGGCTAGTTATGACTGGTACAGAAGGCTGAAAGACGTTTATGGGGCTAGTTAAAGCTATGCTTAATACATTACAGGACTTTTGTGGCTAGGTATGGGCCAATATTTAATGTAATAGAGATATTTTGTAGCTAATTGAGTCTGTAATAACTAAGTAGAACTCACTCGACCCTACGTGGTCTTGTAATTCTATAAATAGAAGGAACCAGCTCTGTATAAGGGTTGGCTCTGGAAAGCTAGGTTAGATTCAGTTAGATTCAGTAAGCTATATTGTTAGAGAGTTAGAAGCAGTAAGGTTGACTCGGAAGAGGAGTCTAGCAGAAGTTTGTTGAGTCGCGGATCTTGTAGGTCAGTATGCAGACCGCTATTAAAGTAGAAGAGTCGATACAGGCTGTGTGTGGATCAATAGGAGAATATAGAAGCACTAAACTAGAGAGCATGAGAGCAAGAAGATTGAGTAAGAAAGACATATCTTAAAAACAGTTTGTAGGTTGTAGGCTGCAAGGTGCTATACACATTTTTCATGCCAGATGAAGAGCACATTGGTGGTTTTTCCTGGATGGGTTTCCACATTAATCTCCCGTGTTGAATAATTAAGTCACTGTTGTGGAGAGGTGAATGTTTGTTTACCTTGCATTATTACTATTGCATTTTTTGTGAATGTATGCCGCAATAGGACAATCAGTGAATGAATGAATGTTTAATGCCTTGTGTTATCCACCTGAATGGCAGCTCTCCGTCCGAGTGCCGATATCCCTCATGTTGGCACACAAAAGGACATTTATGGATTGAGGTCTTCCTAAAACACTATAGATAGGCTTATTAAGAAATACAGTTCTCATCCATCCAGCTAGTTACTTATACTTTTTCCCTATGTCAAGTCATATCCGCGACCTTCTATATGTGCAACTCGCGGATCATACGCGAGTGTCGGGTGTTACAAGTCACGGATGGATGTATCCACGGGTTGCTCTTGTGAAAACTCACGGATCATCCGCGGGTTGTCCTTCTCCATACCCGCGGATGTGTCCCTTGACATTTAAAAATAAAAACACGCGTTTATCTGAGATTAGTTAAGCCATTTACCTTAATCCTCTTAACTGTCTCAACCTCCTCAACCTTCGAAACTGCCTTATTTCATCCATATAAATACAGGCCTTGGGGAGGGTGTTGGAGACATACACTGGGAGAGCAAAGTTATGCTAGTGGATTGTATACAGAAGTCTTTGGAGCAGTGGAACTCAGAATCCTTTGGTTGCAGAGGAGTCCTTGTCTCAGGCGTTGGGTTGTAACTGAAACTCTTTCATTATTGTTAATAAAGAGAATCCTTCTTCCATATGTGTCTCATGTATCTTGGTTTGATAAATGTTTATGTTTCTGCATTTTATATATGATTTATCTAACCTGCTTATATATATATGAATCATCTTGTATATGGAAGATTGGCTCTTGACAGGTGCAGGAGAAGCAACCTTGAAGACTTTGGAGGTGAAGCAGAGCGGAAGAGGATAAGCAAGGATCAACCTTCGTAAATCAAGTAAGTCTTTCTCATCCTCCTATTTCCTTTACTGCACTCTAGAGTCAATTGTCTGCAAGTTGATTGAGTATGTTGGTAACCCCAGACCTATGGTTATAAGGTGTCTATACCTATACAACAGAACTGGCGACTCTAATGGGGAGGCCTAGACTGCTGTAGGTTGTTTCTGTTACCCCTGACCAGTCTTTGCTTGAAAGTCTGTGTGTGATCTTGTATCCTAGTTCATACTTGCCTCAGTATTTGAAAGTATTTGGGATTTTTCTTTGTTTTTGAGAAAAAATTTAGACCCATCCGCGAGTTGCTCTTCTGCACAGTCGCGGATGCAAGCTTGCATACGCGGGTTGCTGTATTGAACAGTTGCGAATCATCCATGGGTTGCTCTTCTGTACAGTCGCGGATATGCCTGGAAGTAGGGATTTTTAAGTTAAGGTTTTCTTGTTCCCTTCTTTGTGTAATCCCTGTTTCTAAGTTGATTTTCTTTATAAATGCTTTGTAGCTTGTCTGAATACTGTTGGTGATCACACTTTCTGCTTTTTCGAAAGCCTTTGACTCTTCTTTTGTTTGGCTTATTTCCTGGTTTCATGCTAAAGTAGTTTGGCCTGTTTGGGTAATAGGTTAAAGTGTCTTTGTCCATATCAGTGATCAGGGTCTTGGACTCTGTTTTCCCAGTCCGTCTTCTAACAGTGGCTGATTGTCACTTGCCTTTATAAGTCTACAGTGTTTTTGTCATTGTGTGCACCCAAGCTAGGGTTCCTAGCCTTCCTTCCTTGGTGGTCTGTTGGTTCTGTTAGCCTGTTTGCTTCAGTTTGTTGCTTTTATACAGTCAATAAGATCCAAGTTCACTCAAATATAGTGCATTGTAGATGCATTGTAGAATTTTAAGTATTTTTAAAAGTGAAAAGAAAACATTGTTAAGCTTTTGCATTGTGATTTTGCATAAGTAGTGTTTGTTTCAATTTAAAAATATAATCTCAAAATATACAAAAAATATAGGCTTAGTTTCTCTTATCGTTGTGTTCAGTTCATCAATACATATTTGCAACAAAAAAAAAGAAGTTTGCTTTTATAGTAGTAGTTTGCTTTGAATGCACCTTTACTTTCATTTATTTCTTATTGAGTCAAAAACACCACAAGTACACCACTCCATTTCCTTCTGAGTAAGCAACAGCCCTTTAAAATAAACGGATAAATTAAAATTTACTAGTAAGTTTTGTTTTTAGGGGCCTTTCACCTACTAGCTTAGGCTAGACTTGTGGGCTAGGAAGTGTAAACTTCCCACAAGTTATAAAACTCAGACGTAGTGGACCTTTCTTTAGGTAAATCCTTGACTTTATCACTGTATCTGGGAAGCTCCTCTCAAACGGGAGTTAAGCACGAGGCCACGTGGAGGCTTGGACAGAGGATATAACCCTCTGAATCCTTGTCAAAGCGTAACTCAGGACTTTTGCGCATCTGGGGATTCTATCCTAGACAGAGTTTCAGGCTCAGCTACCTTGCCCATGCGTATGAGTCCAGCTTGCGATTGTCCCCCCAGAATGTTGGTATAGCCAAGGTAGCCTTTAGTCTCTTGTCTTTTAGGGTTCATACCTAGGTAAACCAGAAGGTTATTTCTGGTTCACCTTGAACGGGCTTGGAAGGTAACCCTTGTTAAAAGTGTAGGAGGGTGCTTGGGTGATTCCTCCGCTTGTGCCTAAGAACCACTTCAAGGATGCCAAGTAATCGTTCATCAGCTTTCTTCGGGAAAGTATATCTTTTACCCTGGTTTGATTGCTTGAGGCTTTAGGATTTTTATAGTGTATGCTCTGTGGTTTTTCCTGTGTTTAGTTGGCCTTAGGGTGTGATTTGTCAAATTTTTTATTATGGAGGACCAACCTGTTAGAAGGTCAAGAAGGTTGAGAAAACTTCCTCCTCTCACCACATTGGAGCCTCCACCGTTACCCCAAAGGCGGAGATTAGACACTGACAGTTCATTTGAACCAGTAGGGATAAGTGAAGTTCTTGGTGAACCGGAACTGATAACTAACCGTTTTTATTTTGACACAGTTGAGATAGAAGAATTGCAGACTGACGAGTTTTCAAGAAACTTTAACACTCCCTTGACTGATTTAAACGATCATGTGATCGTTCAGGTTAGACCTTTTGATTGACCAGTGTTAGGTGTCCCTGTGGGTAGGATCATGTCTTCTGCGGAAGAAAGTACTTTTGTGTTCACCTCAACCCTTCCGGTTGAAGGGGTACTACCTCCCCCGGTAAGTGCCCCTAGATCTAGTTTACCTTCTACACCTTTGACTCCGGCGAGCCGGGTGGTTCAACCACCGGTTCACTCAAACCTAGTAGGTACTTCTGGTGACATGGTTACTGGGATCCCCAGTATACCTACCATTCATTCTTCCTTTCCGTATACTACTCAGAGCGGTCCGGTAGGATCCTCGACCTTTGTCCAAGGATTTCCTTGGAATGGGGGGAACATTCCCCCATCCAGTCCATATGTAGGTCCATCTCCTTCCTATGTAGGAGTGCAGTTTGGGAACAACACCTCTAATGGGAAAAGTTTCCAAACCCCTATTTCGGTCCCATACATGAGCTCTCCCTTTTCATTATTCAGCGAAGGGATACCTGCTCCTGTCTTTCAGACCCCTGCTTCTATGGGGACGGCCCGAACTTCTTACACTGCACCTCCCACACAAAATCCTGTGGCTTATGGATGGAATCCATTTCAAAGCAACCTTCCCACTTCACAACCGGTGTCTGGGGGAAACCCCACTTTTACCCATGGGCATTCGGGGGCAAGACCCTCTAATCCCCAAGATGGCACATCTAGTACCCCGGTTCGACCTAAACTTCCATTCCTGGAAACCTTAAACTTGCCAGATTTGTCAAAATTGATGAGTGACCCGGTGAGGCATGACCCCTTGTGGCCACCTGTTCCCACCAAATTGCCATCGGACATCCCTAAGTTCGAAGGCAAAAATGATGAAGATCATGGGGCTCCTGCCACCACATTCCATTTATGGTGTTCTTCAAATTCGCTGAATGAATATTCAGTGAGGTTGAGGCTGTTCCAGAGAACCCTAATAGGTACGGTGGAAAAATGGTATATTGAACTTCCCTCTCCTGCTTTCAGTAGTTTCTGGGACTTGGCTAGTGCATTTCTCAGCCACTTTCAACTTCCGATCCGATATGACTTCAGAACAGACTTGTTGTCTACTTTCAGAAAAAACAAGGCTACCCACATCTCAGATCATATCCAAGAGTGGAGGAGGTGAAAGAGCCTTATCAAAGCCACTATCCCTCCTGAGTTCCTTTTAGAGTGGTTCCTTAAATCACTATTGCCATACATATCTAAGGACGTATCCACCTCGGGAGTGATGAATGAAGAAGAAGCCATACTCAGGGCCCAGCAATTGGATTTGATTTATTCACAATCTGGGATCTTATATGAGATCATCCCTGAGGCACCGAGGCCTTCGCACGAGGTGGAGAATCCTAAGCCTGGACCCCATGCTGATGGTGTGGTTAGATCCATTAATTCTCCCACCGTAGAGTCTTTGACTAAACAACTTCACCAGTTGTCTGTCAAACAGTATACAGTGGAGGTAGCAAAGGCTTCCCCCTCCCCCCAGAGTGCAAATTGTTTTGCACAAACCTCTCAGAAGGGAAATCAGCAACCCGACGGGAAGAAAAAGAAAGGTAAGAAGGGAGAGGGAAATCAAAACAAGCAAAATCCCTCAAACAATGCTGATGGGGGAAATAAAGAAAATAAGAAGGTCAAGTTCCCTTGTAAGTTGTGCCAAGAGGACCACCTTACTCACCTTTGTCCCCTTATGGATCAAGCCCAGAAGCTGCTCAAAGCTCAACAACTAGTTGTCCTGAAGGATCCTTTTCCCCAAGGACAGAACTCTGCTTCAGCTTCTAACGTAGCATGGGGCACTCAAACTGCCCCTGACCCAAACTATATCAACATGGTTCGATCTTCGACTTTGTTGCAGACCAGGAACAAAAACTATGAGAAAGAGACTCCTGAGAAGGGTAAAGCTGTAGGTGAACCTTCCAACCCTCTCACAATAGAGAAACCTGCTGAAATAATGCCAAAGATACCCAAAGGTGTCTTTAAGAATACCTTGCATAACCCAAATGCTAGGGCTGCTTCCAACTACTCTGTGGTTGAAGACTTAGCTCAGACCCCGTTTGTAATGTCATCTTTGGAGGTGCTACAAAGTTGTCCCGCTCAGCGGGATGCCCTCTTAGCAACTTTAGGTAGCATGGACTCTTCAAGTCTCATGGCGAAATTTCATTTATCCGATGTTAAAATTCGTCTGCCTTACCATGTAGCCCTATCAATAGATGTCGTCCATGGTGGTAAGACCATTGGAAGGGAAGTAGTTGATGAGGGAGCCTCTACATGTGTTATGTCCCTGGCCTGTTGGAAAGCTCTTGGATCCCCGGAGCTGGTCCCATCAAACACTTTACTTACTGCTTTTGATGGAAGGTTTTTCCGTCCACATGGTATCCTGCTGGATTTTGAGATTAAGTTGGCAGGAAAAGCAGTGTATGTTGAAGTAGAAGTGATTGATGCTCCCTTGGACTACAATTTGCTTCTGGGAAGGAGTTGGACTTATGCGATGTCCGCTATTGCGTCGGCCGTTTTTCGTGTCGTGGTTTTTCCACACAAGGGCAAGTTGGTTACTATTGATCAACTTGATTTTACCCGAAAAGGTCGTTTAGAATATAATGATTCTGCTATGCCATTGGTTGATCAGGCCAAACCTGCTGCACAGATCTTGGGGGCTGGAATGTACACATCATTGATGGGCACATTTGATCTTCCAGCCCCAGTTAATTATATTGGTTCTACTAGTGTGGGGAAGTCCATCGCTACAATTGTCGATAGGATTGATCCTTGGGTCCTCCCAACTCCCCATGAAACGGAAGTGCCCCTATCGGCAGTGGAGGTGGCGTATCAAGCTATCACTCAAGCCACTGTTGATCCCATTCCAGATCCTCTAACAGTCTCAGATGATCTGGAAGAAGTCTATTTGCCTGCATGGGCAGAAAACTCTTTGCATTCTATAGATTGCTTAGACACCGTTTTACCTTTCGATGAAGCTATTCTGGAAGCCATGAGTGGACGTGATAAGATTTGTGAGGATCTTCATCATCGATCCTATTTTCTTCCAGAACTAAGCAGAATAGAAAACCAAGAGTTTCACATGAGACTGTCAGAAGATGTTGATACACCTATCAATCCCTTGCCTAGGGAAGGAATCTTTGTCGAGGGGAATATGGCAAATATTTCCGCCACTATACCTATCAACATCTCTGTGAACCCTGATATCGTGGAAAACATATATATAGGTGCAAACTGCTCTCCTGAGGAGATTGCTATCTATACTGCCCTTTTTTAAGGAATTACGCGATGTCTTTGCCTGGTCATATGAGGAGATGCCAGGCATAGATCCATCTATTGTTGAACATGAAATCCGAATCTATCCTGATTCCAAGCCAGTTTGACAAAAATTAAGACCCGTGAACCCGCGTAAAGCGACAGCTGTGAAGGCAGAAGTTGAAAAGCTGTTGAAAGCTGGTTTCATATATCCCATAGCTTTGACTGAATGGGTGTCCAACCTTATTCCTGTTGATAAAAAGCAAGGGACTATTCGCGTTTGTACAGACTTTAGATACCTCAATAAAGCCTGTCCTAAGGACAACTACCCCACACCATTTATAGACCAGATCATAGATGCATGTGCGGGAAGTGAAGTGTTTTCGTTTATGGATGGTTTCTCCGGCTACAATCAAATCCAAATCAAACCGGAAGACCAACATAAAACTGCTTTCATTTTCCCTTGGGGTACATTCGCATATAAGAAAATGCCCTTTGGATTGAAAAATGCTAGGGAAACCTTTCAACGAGCTATGAACTTTGCTTTTCATGACATTAAAGCCATTATCAAACCATACCTTGATGATCTGCCCGCATATTCTCGTAAGAGGATCCAACATCCAGATCATTTACGGTTGATCTTTGAGAGATGCAGATATTATAAAATTCGCTTGAATCCCCACAAGTGTGTGTTCTGCGTCGAGTTAGGAAGATTGCTCGGATTCAATGTCTCTAGTAGAGGCATCCAGGTGGATCCATTAAAATTTAAGGCCATTGTAAATCTGCCTCCTCCTCGTTCTCTCAGGCAACTTCAAAGCCTGCAAGGAAAGTCTAACTTTCTTCAACGTTTTATTGTTAATTATGCCAAGATCACTAAAGGTTTCATGCGCCTGCTCAAACAGGACAACCCATTTGTATGGGATGAAACCGCACAACTTGCATTTGAGGCATTGAAAAAATCTTTGTTTTCGGCACCCTTATTACGCCCACCAGACTATTCTAGGGATTTTATATTGTATCTGGCCGCGTCAGAGTCGACCATTGGGGTAGTACTAGTCCAGGAGGATGATAACCTTGTGGAGCATGTCGTTTATTATCTTAGTCGTGCTTTGGCCGGACCTGAACTTAGATACTCCCACGTCAAGAAGTTAGCCTTAGCAGCTGTTTATGCTGTGCAGAGGTTACGTCACTACATTTTACTGAGGACCACCACAGTAGTGGTGGATGTGAATCCTTTCCAATATGTTTTATCCCGACAGATTGTTGGGGGAAAATTTAACAAATGGATAGTCATTCTCCAAGAGTTTGACTTGGTTTTCCAGGCCGCTAAGTCTAAAAAGTCCTTAGTTTTTGCTGAGCTTATAACGGAATTTCCTACTAATGAAGATTTAGTGGTCGAAGATGACTCATTCCCAGATGAGCACATCTTCCTAATATCCACCTTTGATCCTTGGTATGGGGATATTCTCATATATCTCCAGACTTTGAAGTACCCTGCAGCTTCCTCCAGGGAGGAACGACGTAAATTACGCTTTCATGCCAAGAACCACCTCATTATAGGAGATACATTATATCGACGAGGGGTAGATTCTGTGTTGCGTCATTGCCTTACTCATGAGGAAGCGGAGATAGTCCTAAATGATTCCCATAGTGGAGCATGTGGGGGTCATTTATCTGGGTTAGCAACGCCCCAGAAGATATTGCGTGCCGGTTATTTCTAGCCCACAATCTTTAAAGATTGTGTGGAAGCAGTGAAGCTCTGTCATCCGTGTTAGCTTTACACCAGGAAAATGCGGTCACATCCTGCTCCGTTATTTCCCGTTGTCTCGGTAGGCCCCCTTATGAAACGGGGGATAGATTACGTGACATGCAACCCAGCCTCGACTGGGGGGCATAAACACATCATTGTCGCTGTGGACTATTTCACGAAATGGGCAAAGGCAATGCCTACTTTCAAAGATGACGAGGAAACAACAGCTTTCTTTGTTTTCAATCATATTATTGCACAGTTTGGTATTCCCAAAGTGATTGTCACTGACCATGGCAGTCGTTTTCAAAATGACATGATGACAGAATTGACTACCATGCTCAGATTTAGACAAGAACATTCTTCTCCATACTATCCGCAAGCAAATGGTCAGGTTGAGGCTGTCAACAAGACTTTAAAGACTATCCTTAAACGTACAATTGATGCAGCCCGCTCTAACTGGCACATCATGTTATATCCTGCTCTTTGGGCCTACCGCACTAACATAAAGACTGCTACGGGTTTCTCCCCTTTCCAACTCGTTCACGGGGTGGCAGCAGTTACTCCGATTGAATGTGAAATCTCGTCTTTGAAGATAGCCATTCATGTGTTACCTGATACGACTGAGCTTGAAGAACATCTGGTACATTTAGAACACCTTGATGAACAGTGTAGAGATGCGCTGACTGCTAATCAGGCTCATAAAAATAGGGTCAAAGCTCAGTATGATAAATCGGTCAAACCTAGGGTTTTCTCTGAAGGGGAACTTGTCTTGCTTTGGGACCAAGATAAAGAACCTCTGGGGGCAGGAAAATTCAAGGCTATGTGGTTAGGACCTTATGTCGTGTCGAAAGTCTTGAGTAAAGGTGCATATGAGTTAGTTTATTTTGACGGGAATAAGCTGCTTGAGCCTAGAAATGGGTTCTACCTGAAGAAGTACTACGCTTAGGCTTAGCACTTTTTCTTGTATTTTTAATGTATGTATTTTTATGTACATTAGGTTGTCAGTTTTGTTTTTTATACTATCTGCTGGTTGTTGCAGATGTCTTCTGAACGGTATATAGGGTTCGCTGATAGCACCAGCCGTCATACTTGTAACCTAGCTTCGGCAGCATGGGTTATCTATTCTCCCTTAGGGCAGCTTGTTGCCGCGGGAGGCGCTTGTCTAGGTCCTGCTTCTAATAATGTTGCTGAGTATAGGGCCGTTATTGAGCTCCTATGGGATGCTTTGTCACGTGGCATTACCCAGCTTGAAGTCCGTTTGGACTCTCAATTGGTGGTTTCCCAGCTCAATCGAGCTTATCAGGTACAAAATCCTATCTTATTACGTTATTTCATGCAAATTCATTTATTGGAAAGACATTTTGAAGTTATTACTTTCAATCATATTCCACGAAACCAAAATTCATTGACTGATGCATATGCTAATTACATTTTGGATTGGCATCTCACACACATTTTATAAAATTACGCAGCAAACATATAAAAACACTTGTAAATAAACTGACAACAAACACCAATATATATATATATATATGTAAAATATATTTGTATAGATAGGTCAAGTCTGATCCTCAGATCCCATCATATACAAAATGTACAAAAATGTGGATCATAGTCCATCAAAATGCCCTAGAACTAAGCCCGGCCACCATGGCCACTAGGACCTCCTTGGTCCCCATGGTCCCTCTGTGCTCTGGCTTCCTCAGCCTCCTCGGCTTCGGCAGCCTCCACCGCATCTCTATATACGAGCACTGCTCTAGCCACTCGTCTAAACAAACGTAGCCAAACCGGTGGAACCCCCACAACAAACTCCTGCATGGCTGTAGGTATATGCTCAATCCATATCGTAGGCACTCACTAGATCATCCTGGCCAGCATCCCCTCTAGTACCCTGATCAATCCTGGGTCTTCCCCTACAACCGGACGTATGAACATACAAGGGTGCCCTTCAGGGCGGACTGGTCCAATATCTGCATTTTGACACATGAATAGGGTTAAGACTTGTACATATGTATATATCCATCATTGGAAAATTCATAAAAATTTGAAAATGATAAAAAATTAAAAAATTACTTACCTATCTCTCCCCATGCTCCTCCTGGAGGGAGGACAAGGTCGGGGTCACCTCGGAAGTCCAACCCAGCATATGGAAACTGCTCCAATGCCGGCAACTGTCGTTCCCACCATGTGTAGAAGTCATCATCATAGACACTGTGTACTATGTCCCCTCCTCCTTGACGGAGGAAGATGTCTCCCCACCTGCTCAGCCTTGGCTGACGAGGAGATCAGATCGGTAGAGGTATAGCGGGGCTCAATGCTGGTACCCTCTCAAAGAAGAATGCCACTAATATGCTTGCAAAGCCAAAATTCTTGCGTCTTCCTCTCTTGCAGTCGGATAGGTGTCTCCTCATGATGGAGGCAACTCCCGAGCACCAGTCATAGAGAGCACCTCTAAAACAGTCAACTGCCACCCTCATTTGATTCCTGGTGGCCAAATGTAAAGCTGAAGATCCTGCTATTCTCACAATGGTGCTAGCTAATACCCGGAGAGTAAAATCTTGGATATCTGCAATTGGAATGCTGGTTCCCCTTCTCTGGGTACCCGATGTACATAATATGTCTATATAGTTTTGGACACTTAAGGGGTCACCACCCCTGCCAGTGCCCTCCAATTTCACCGTTGCCCCTCGTCGTGACAACCCGGTAATGAAATATATGTCATCCACAGTAAGCTCCAAGGTTTCACCTTGTAGATTGAACATCCCCATATCATGATCCCAATAATTGACCATGAACTCAAGTATGTCGACATTGGCCCGCATGGGTGATGTACAGAAGAATTTCAGTAGCCCACTAGTTCTCACTGCCTGTATGGTGGGCACACTTTGGAGCGCCACTTGGTCCATTATTTCGTGCTCCCTTTCCCTCCATTCCAGAACCATATTGTACCTAGCAAATACAAGCAATTGGATTCAGTATTCCCATATTAAAATTTCAAAAATTTTACATATATGTAAGCTTTCCTTCTTCGCGCAGTATCCGCGCCTGTCCAATTAGACAAGTCGCGTACCATCCGTGACTGTGTAGTTACGCAACCCGCAGATATAACACGTATCCGCGAGTTTCCCTCTTAGCAACCCGCGGATGCGCCCTGCCATAGTTTTGGATGCTTTTAAATATTGAATTCACACTTAAACTTAACATTTGTTTGGATCAATTTGATGAGCTTAGGGTGTAGGCTTACTTGAAGCTGACGGATTTCGATTTCGTCGGTCCAATTGTCCACGGTGATCGATCAAAGGTAGAGGGTAAATCTTTCTTTTTATGGTTCAAAAGTTCAAATGGTGAGTTTGTTTTAATTTTTCAACCTATTTATAGAAATTATATTTCATAAAGTGGGTCTTTTTATATAGTTTGAAATATCAATCAACTGATACCATACTTTTTGTGCCTTGGAACAGGTTTATCACTTTTTCCAAAGTGTTGTTGCTCCAATAGGGTGGTTTTGTTATTTCCAACACATGTTGGCATCTTTTCCCTTCACATTAACCTTAGCATTCAAAATTTTTACCACGGACTATGGTATTCTATAACCATTAGTCCCTTGTCTTTACCATTGTTCTTCCGTGGCTAGGACCCTTATTTCAATGAGTATCCTCTTTATATGCTTTTGTCATCCTTTGGTACTCATGCCGCCATTGTTTCAGGTCCAGGGGTAACCTCTTAGCTATTTTTCACGCCAAATAGAGCTTCTTTTGAATCTCTTTTTACAAGCTATCCCTTTATAGGACTCCCCGCCCTTATGGAGTTTCTTTAGGCCCAGGTCTGACTCCTTCAAAACAGACTTGACTATCGAGTTATCTCGTCCGTTCAAGCTCGTTAAGAATATGTGAACGGGCATCTTCATTGGTGGTAGGTTATCTCTTTCTCAGATCATGTGGAATAATATGAGAAAGGATCGCTCTCTTTTCTTTTGAATTGAGAAGAGTATTCTCAGGTATAGGTTTATCACTTTTCCGGACCCGAGGGACTAAATTTACGGAAAAGGAACACCCGGTTTGAGCTTAGTTTTCTCTTTTTCGTGCTCTGGACCCAAACATGAAAAAGATTTCGAGTGTACTTTGTGTCTTTGTCATGCTCGTTAAACACTTAAGAACAAAGAAACGAGTTTGTTGTTGTAAGCCCCATTTCTCGTAACCAAATGGATCTTTTCGAGTGATCTTGCTTTCCTTCACACTCATAAAACTCAAGCTATTTTATATTGTTCTGGAAGGAGCATTGGGTAGGTGGTAATTTAACCTTTTTCGGACCTTCCTGACTAAGTACGAAAAAGGTTCACCTTTTCTTCTTCGGAAGTTAAGAGAGTTCTTCTGTGGTTTGTTTTCTACTTTTTCGGCCTCAGGAGACTAAATTGGACGAAAAAGGACCCCCCTGGAGTCTTCTTTGGAGTTTTCAGACTCTCTAAACGTGAAAACACCGACTGAGCATGTACTAGTTCGGGCTCATTAAATCCACGAATCAGTGCAATTATCAAGCATTATTTTCCATCTCTTCAAGCTTGTTAAAAAATGAAGAGGGAACCGAGTTGACTTTCCTGGACTCGTTAAAATTTAACAGGGAAGGTAAGGAAGAAGTTTTCTCTTGTTTTCAGTAATGGCAGCATGTCATCCTTGAACATAGCACTCTTTGTTTTCCGATATCCATGTTTCAGTCTCCACTTTTGTTCAGCTATCACTTTGAGTTTCTTACTCCTCCTCTTGTCCATTATACCTAAGGAATCTGCTCATGTCTCCTACATGACAGATAAGTCTAGTTGTTCTATCTATAAGTTATACACTTCCTTGGGTCACCTCTGTGTTGTGCTCATTGTTCAAGGAATCTTCCCAATGTCTGATCTATAGCCTGATCCCATCATTGTTATATCTGTTATCTCTTTGTGTTTCCCTTCTTTTGCCAAGTTCCTAGTCACTCTTGTGATCCGTTGGAGGATCTATTGCCTTCCTTATCACAGCATGGTTCCATTTCAGCAATTCCTGATGACAAAGACCTAGAGTTTCGGTGATAGTACCTCAGGATTCACTTTCATCATTAGTGATTTCCTTTGCTTCAGTTGTCAATTATCATCTATTGATTGACAAACTGTTGAATCCTTTCCATGTTCGACTTCAGCTTACCCTTATTCACATGGCTTGGATTGTATTGGTTCTTTGGGATCCTTTATGAAGACCTTAGTTCCTCACTGATGGACTAAGTTGCGCAAGACTATGTTCTATTCTTATATACAGCTTCCAGATCTTTGAAGACTCATCATTATTGTATATTGTGTTTTCGATCCACCTTTGTAATATACGTGGTTTTATACCCATATCATATGATGTACTCAAATATTGTAAAGGAGCTAGTGTTCCAGTAAATTGAACATAGCATCCTCGGATGTAACTTTGTATATGACATTACTATGTATTTGTTTCAGGTACTCTCTCTGCTCCATTGGATTTCTGAGTTCTCCACAGGTAAAGATTATAATGTACTTCGGCCATCACTTCCCTCTAACCTCACACATTAGGTGGCATCTGTTATCCACCTGAATGGCACCTCTCCGTCCGAGTGCCGACATCCCTCATGTTGGCACACAAAAGGAAATTTATGGATTGAGGTCTACCCAAAACACCTATAGATAGGCTTATTAAGAAATACAGTTCTCATCCATCCAGCTAGTTACTTAGACTTTTTCCCTATGTCAAGTCATATCCGTGACCTTCTATATGTGCAATTCACGGATCATACGCGAGTGTCGGGTGTTACAAGTCGCGGATGGATGTATCCACGAGTTTTCCTTCTCCATACTCGCGGATGTGTCCCTTGACACTCAGATCAAGTAAATCAAACAAGCATTGGCCAAGTCAGTATGGGAATTTGACCAGCGGTTTAAAATTTTGATGGCCAAGGTAAGTTTCCAGATGTCAGATGTGTAGCATAAAGAGTGGTTTATTACTGCGCTATTACCACACATATGAGGCCCATTAATGCAACAAAATATTGAGTCATAGACATAAGCATTATATTTGAAAATGAATATAGAGGACTCGCCAATCGACGATGGTGCCACAGGAATGGTATAGATTCAATCACATTCCATCAGGACATCAAAAAGGGTAAAGAATATCACGAATATTTATGGTGCACAAAATGCAGAATGGATGGATGCACCAAGGATAATTCCAACCTTCATGAATTACATCTCATCCGATGTGCCAAGCCCATTGAGTGCTCACGGACTACCTTGGTGCTGCATATGCCAGACTATAGGACATCATGATGAGGGCTGTCTATATTTACAAAATATTGTAAGTACTCAAGCAAACATGTTCTGTAAATTTTGTAAGTCAGTAGGGCATGAAGGGAAGGATTGCAGAGCATACCAAATATTGAAGGAAAATACAGCCGACACATACTTAATGAAGAACGATGGGCAGACTCATGCTAAACCAGTGCAAGCATCGTATCAGCCCGTGCAATTCTCTCCCAATCGGTACCAGAACCAATATCACCCTCAGTATGAACCACAGCAACCATATGTGCGTCAAAATCACTATCAGCCACAATATCAATAGAATCAGTACCCCCCACAGCAACCACACCCTCAAGGAAGGCGTGGGGGAAACTTCAAAGGAAGATGAGGAGGAGGAGGATTTGGTAGAGGAAGAGGTCAGGTTACATGCTATCACTGTGGACAACCAGGTCACTATGCCATAGATTTCCTAGAACCTGCAAAGACATGTTCATACTATAAGGGACATGACCATAATGTGGAGAAATATTCCCAGTTGATTGCAAAATGGAAATCAAGTACCATCACAGGTCCTACCGCAGAATCCGAACCCAAATCCAAATCCTAACTTGAATGTCTAGATGAATTCTATTGAACCGAGAGATCCAAACATTGCTGTCGTAACTCAAGGAGGTGCTACAACTGGGCCTGCTCAAGAAACCTGCAAGAACAACTACAGTCGCAGGTGCGACCCACGACACAAAAGAAGGAACCATTCAATGTTCACAAGCAGAAGCAAGTATTCCTGGATGTTCAACATAATTTTTTGGGTCTAGAGGAATCGTCGATATTAGAAGAAGTCAGGAAGATGCTTGAACAATTTCAACATATATTTCAGAAGAATACTTAACAAAAGGTTGGTAAACTCAAGTTGTTTCTATCAAGTTGCTTAGTGTTAGTGCAAGATAAAGATGTTAGCACATAACTACAAGCAATCATAGAAGAAACATCAGTAGAGCCGTGACCTAAAAAGAAAGTTAACTAGATCAACAAGAAATTCAAAACTGGGCGTGAGTTAAGAATGACTGTGTAGATAGGATATTATGACATGGATTATATCATTTTAGACCTGGGATATGATGTTAATATTTTGACACAACAAAATTGGGAGAGTATGGGCAAACCATGCCTAGACTGGTCTCTTGTCCAACTGTGACTTGCAAATCAGGCGAAGGTCCTACCAATTGGTAAATTGAGTCAAGTCCCTGTTGACATTGAAGGGTTGCGCACATTTGCGAACTTTGAATTCATAAAAATTGTGTATGACACCAATCCATATCCCATGTTGTTGGGGATATCCTCTCATTCAGGGATAATGAGATGAGGGTAGTGTTGCATATTGATCCATTGGAGAGACATAGATATTTCGAGTCTATCTACAATGAGGGAAAGGGTGACTATCTTGACCAGGTCTACAATGTCATTGCCATGCAAGAATATTATATCAATCTAATAGTGGATGGAAACTTGAGTTGGAAGAGTGCTAGTTCCTGCACATCAAACTCAAGGGAGGCCTTGGAAAATTGGAAAAATTGGCTGCATGAGCTCTCTATGAGAAGGTGCGCAAGAATTACAAGGTCTGTGCGACGAGTGGAGAATGAGTTAAGAGAGATTTCCACCTATGATGGTTTACCTAAATTTGTGACCTTATTAAGTGAGTTTGAAGGTCTTGTAACAGAGTCACAGCGCTTATCTGCGTTAGACCATGTGTTAAAGACTACACCCGCTAGATGGTGGGGTACACACAAGAAGTTCATAATAGAATGGCCATAATTCAGAAGGCTGATGGAAGTCAGATTCAGTGAAGAAGTACTAACAGTTAGTCACAAGTACATAGGATTGTCGAACCTTGTATATCACATAAATCAATGTCGCACCATATTTGCAGAATACCCGCAACAGGAATGGGTCCATCATTTCATTCACACGTTGAAAATGACACCTAGAACATGGTATGCATCTATGGAGTTGCAGAAAGGAACCCAATATTGGGAAGGGATTGCCAAGAAGTTTGGGAAAACATTTTAATTTGTTGATGAGCAACCTATAGTTGATGTTGCGCTTCAAACAATAAAGGAGAAGATATTTGCTGAAATTCTTGTCGAAGAGGCCATTTCCCACTAGTGCAGCATGACCATTCAACAATGGATGGCTTGCTACAATCTATATAGAGACCCGGATGATGATACAACTAACATAAACATACCAAAATCAGAGGGCACATGCTCAGTAGAAGGGAGTGGTATTTCCAGTGACCAAATCCTACAGCCGTTGAAAATCAAGAAAGTAAACATTGGGTTGCCAGAGAAACCAAATTTTGCCAATATAGGAGATTATTGGGATGAAGAGACAGTCGTGAAGATCATAGATTTTATGCATGAGTATCAAGACCTATTCCTTACCAACTTCTTAGAAATGAAGGGCATAGTAGGAGATCTATGGGAAATGAAAATACCCATGCAACCAGATGCTAAACCCAGTAAACAGTGCCCGTATAAACTGAATCCAAGATATAAAGAGAAGGTAAAAGCAGAAATGGATTGCATGATCGATGCAGGAATCATTGAACATATCAAGGAATCAAAATGGATCATCCCTATAGTGATCCAGGATAAGAAAACAACAGGCGAAGTTAGGATCTGTGTCATCCTGAGAAATCTAAATGATGCATGCTTGCACGATCCATTCCCAGCACCATTTACAGATGAAGTACTTGAAAGCGTCAGAGGGAAAGAGATGTATTCATTCACCGATGGATTCTATGGCTATCATCAATTCAGAATCACGAAGGAGGATCGCCACAAAACAACCTTTGTCACAGAATGGGGATGCTATCGGTATATGGTAATGCCCTTTGGACTCAAGAATGCACTTGCTATTTTTTCTAGAATAGTAGTTTCTGTTTTTAAAGATTTCATACACAAGTTGCTTGAGGTATACTTTTATGTTTGGACTGTGTTTGGTCTAGTAAGAGACCATATTGAGAGTCTACGCATGATGCTGGGCTGCTTTCACCAATATCATATTGCACTCAATTCCAAGAAATGTATTTGTTGTGCACCATTTGGTGTTCTGTTGGGTCACATTGTGTGTCGCGATGGTATTTTGGTCGACCCAGCAAAATTTGTGATTATTCTTGACTTACCACCACCTACATCAATCATGCAACTCAGATCAGTGCTAGGACATACATGCTACTATAGGAAGTTCATCAAAGGGTATGTAGAGATCATTGCACCTATGGAGAAATTGCTAAAGAAAGATGCAAAGTTTCAGTGGACATCAGCTTGCCAGGAAATATTGGACAAATTAAAGAACAATATGGCCTTTGCGCCAAATAATTTTGTTCCCCAACTGGAATAAGGAGTTCCATGTTCTTGTCGATGCCTCATCGGTTATGCTTGGCATAGTCTTGACACAACCAGGAGAGGGTGTGCTTGACCACCCTATTACGTTTGCTAGTAGAAAACTGGCAATGGCAGAAAAGACTCTACATGACAACAGAAAGAGAAGGAGTCACCATGGTCTATGCACTTTAGAATTTTTGACACTACTTGTTGGGTGGAAATTTTCAAATTTACGTTGATCATTCAGCGCTGAAATACCTAGTCAACAAGCCAGTGTTCGGCGGGAAGATCTATCAAGGGCTTCTCATGTTTCAAGAATTTGATTTCAAGGTCATTATTAAGCATTGTCGACTGAATTTTGGGTTAGACCACCTGTCATGGATAGAAAGTGGTGAAGAGCCAACCATCCTGGAAGATAACTTTCCCAATGCACAAATATTTGTGGTCACTATGATAGAAAATCAGAACAAGTAGTTTAATGCAATTATCCACTTTTTAAGTACAGGCTATGTGCCTCCACGATTCTCCATTAATCAGAAGAAACACTTGGTCATCAGAGCTGCTGACTTCACATTGATTGTTGGACACCTCTATAAGTTGGGTGCAGATGAAATACTGCACCGCTGTTCTTTTTATTATGAGCAACCTTGGGTTATGAGCGAAGCACATGCTGGTGTTGTAAGAGGACACTATGCAGGAAAAGAAAACATGCACAAGATACTATAAGTAGGACTATGGTGGCCAACCATACACATGGATACCAAGATCTTCTGCAGACGTTATGATATCTGCCAAAGAACAGGAAAATCATCACGGCGTGACGATATACCGCTTGTCCTGCAGACAACCTTGCAAGCATTCGCTAAATAGGCTTTTGATTTTGTTGGACCGATCAGTCCACTAGGAAAGAGAACTGGCACGCGCTACATTATCATTACGACAGACTATTTAACTTGATGGGATGAAGCCGTGCCTATTAAATATTGCATTGTTGTGACTACAGCGGAGTTTTTATTTGAAAATGTGGTGACCAGATTTGGCTGCCCAAAAATTCTACTCAGCGACAAAGGTATGCATTTTGTTAAAAAAATGATTGATGAGCTTACTACAGAGTTTCAGATCCAGCATAAGAAGATGACACACTATCTCCCTCAAGTGAATGGAATGGTCGAAGCCTTTAACAAGATTCTGGAAAACGCATTGACCAAAGTGTGCAACATGCGCCGAGATGACTGGGATCAGAAAGTCTCAGCTGTGCTATGGGAATGTTGCATAACTTGCAAATGACTGGCATGGAATACCCCATTCCGACTAGTATATGGATAGGAAGCTGTTGTGCCAATGGAGTATATTGTGCCAAGCCTATTGATTGTTGCACTGACAAAGATGACCAACGAAGATGCTGTTGAGAAAAGGTTTTCGCAGCTTGTTCAGATAGAAGAGGAACTCTTTGTCCCAGGATTTCATCAGACAGTCGAGAAGCAGAGACATAAATTGTGGCATGATCTCCATATCTGGGTCAAACCACTCAAAGTTGGAGGACTTATGTTGCTATATGATAACAAAATTTTCAAACATCTAGGAAAGTTGAAAACGTAATGGCTAGGGCCATACACGATCGTGCACATCACTGATGCGGGTGCGGTAAAACTGTAGAAACTAGGCAGAACTTATGTTGCAGGAATAGTGAATGGAAGTTTCCTGAAACCATACTATGATGGTCATGTCATCGCTGGCTAAAATCATGCCACGCATGCAAAAAAAGGAAAGAGGAACACAAGAAAACTATTATGTCGCATGCCTGCGACAGAACTAGCCAAAACGCAGGAAAAAGCAAGAATGACAAGCTGGACAACATTGAAGTGCAATAATTCGATGAAAATAGATATGGACATGATAGCTCAGTGTCATTAAATTGAAGAGATACGAGAGAATGACGACGTGTTTTTTAGTCCCATGAGCCCCCCTCGTCATAACTGCCATAATTGTGCTGACAGGTACAACACAACACTCAAGTTGTCGAGTTAATGAAGGAACGCGTCGACTGAGAATCCCATGTGATCGATCAGAACTCAGCCTCCCATCGCATGAAAACTATAGGACATAGAGGAGAGTATAAATATGAGGCTTCGCCGTCAAGCATTATTTTATGCAAATAGAGAGAGCATGAGAAAACCAGAGTGAAGAGTTCACAGAGCTGAAGTCTGCAACAAAGAGAAAGCTAAAACCCATGGTAATAGAGATTTCTAGTTCTATTGAGCTCTCTGACATGCCTGTCACCTCGGGGTTTCCAATTGAATAGGAGATAGAATCACCCGAGGTACAACAACCAGAACGTGACACAATGGCATGAACGAGAAAGCAGCCTATTCCTACGGCAGGTTCAGCCCCTGTTCCACCCCCTGGTTCGAGCCCTATGCCGAACCCTATGCAAAATACACCAGTTTTAGGCACACAACCAACTATACCACCTAGGAAGGATGGGGAGAAAGCTCTTGGAGAGTCATCCAGAATGGGACTATCAAGGAAACGAAAAGCAAAGGCTATTGTGGATAACCCTGAGGACAACTCGATGGGGGAGGACTCACCACCCCATAGAGACCCAAATGATGAAAGGGAAGAGGAAAACTTTCCACAGTAAGTTCGGCCGAGGAAAGCCGATGCAAAGAAGGTGACACTTCCAAAGAAATCGAAAACATTCCTAGTGACACCCCGCATTCTTGAAAGAGTACCACTACTGAAGGACATCTTGCCGAAGATAGCCAACCTATCATTTGAAGATGTCGAAACCCACAAGCAGGAGGGATTGGAGAGGAGAAACTATGTGCTTACAGTTCAAGCCGAGTCAATGGATCCCCATCTCTTAATACAGATGGAGTGGGCCAGTGGTTTCGACCGCGTGGGGCTGTTGAACTTGCTGCTCATGCTGCACTTCAGCCATAGCCTGCAGGTCAATACATATGTGAAGTAGCTCCTTGTCTATTTTCACTGAGGATGTCTATGGCTCGATCAACGCTACCCAGTCAACATTGAGCTCATTTCATTAATAACGGGACTGCCAAAGACTGGTAAGGACCCTTTACCATATCTACACCAGAACAGGGATACATCCAAAACAAAGCAAAGGTATCACCTTCATTGTGTGGGTCAAGGGTTCTTCATTGGCCCCATAGAAGATACTAAGGTAAGGTTTGTAGCCATAATCCTATCTTGCAAGCTGTTGTATAAGGTGAGAGAAACTAAGTGCACCACTGGCATAGTAGAACTTGAAAAATAGTGAGCAGTAGGAGTAACTTTCAACTAGTCACAGTTCCTACTGAATGAACTGATAGATGATGCAAAGCAGGCGCAAGAAGAGCCTAGGCACAAATTTCATTACTCTTGGTTGCTCATCCTGATCTCATTCATTCGGTGGTCCAACCCACCGGAATACGAACCAATGGATGTCCCAATAATTTTACTTGGCTCAAAGTATCATAACCTATGGGAAGACAAGAAAAACAAGATCCGCTAGAGAGATAATAACATCGAGTTTTTTCTACATGCCGAGGCACTGTGTGATGTTATTAGACGATCCCACAAAGTATGGGCTATAATGGTGCATAGATACGTGACCTTCATAAATTTCCAGGAAGATGCACATAACATGATTTTGGAGCCAAAGAACGACCTGGCCAAGAAAGCACATAAAGTAGGGTTTATGATCATTGATGATGATGTGGATGCAATTATCCAGGATTGGACAAAAGAATGATGCATCCCACTGGCAAAGCCATTGGATGAAGGTGAAAAGCAAAAAGACCCACCAGCTAACCAAGGTGGAAACGCTGGCGCATGCGATAATGGAGGAAATGGCCAATATAATGGCCAAGGAAATGATGGAGGTGATGGTCAAGAAAATCAGTCATAAAAAGGAAAAGATGATGGCAGTGGTGATGGTGGCTCTGATCAATGTGATGGAGAATAGACACCTACTGACGAAGACATCTGAAACCGCCAGAAATAACAACAACAATAATGTGGGCCACAACACAAAAAGAGAAAAGCTAGCAAAACGGCTAACACTAACACATTGATTGAGGACGATATTTGCACGCTAGCAGACATTATAGCCGAGGTCGCCAAGAAAATCCTCAAGTTTTTAAATACATAGCAGGAAAACGTGGCTAGTCAAGTTGGGGAGCACCTCAATAAGCTCATAGAGGCCATTAATGAGGTCAAATCCACTGTCGAGGCTGAAACATATGGTGTGGATCTCAATGTCATGTTAGTCACACCAAAGCTAGTGCCACCAATCAAAGTAGAAATCCACGGGCATGCAATGGATACATGGATGGGGACGGGTGCATTTGATGATGTTCTCAAAGAGTTTGACACATTGCATATTGACTTCTCAAATCTCACATTGGGTGAAGTCTATGAGCTACAACAAGTAGTCGTGACTTAAATATGGATTCAAGAGAATGTTGTTGTGTATCGGGAAATGAAACAACAAAGGAAGGCCAAGCAGTGCAAGACCCTCCTCAGAGAAAAAGAACAATAAATTATGGCGCATGAGCAAAGCCGCTTTGCACTTCCTGAAGCCATTAAAGGTGTGGTTGTGGATTTCCCACAAGAAGTAGGCTAGGAAGATGAATATTTAGCTGCTAAGGTTGCCTGACTATCACATATTGTGGTGGAATCGAAGAAGCAGGTTGAGGAGCTTCAAGTTAAGAAGGTACCAAACACACCTCCTGAGTTGCTTGAAGAATGCAACAAAGTAGCGTCTAAGGCTATTGGGAAGATAAGAGAAGGAAAAAAACTCTACACTATGGCAGTTGAAGCCATTTCCACGATATGGGAAGCGCTTCTAGAAGATGAAACTATAGAAAAGATCAAGGAATATGCACGACAAACCAATGAGAAAATTACTGCGGAAAAGGAAGAAATGAATAAGTTGTCATTTAAAGAAAATGTTACGAATATGGATGAGATTAGGAAACTACAGAAGGAATTCCAAGCTCTTCATGACCAAGAGCTCACTAGGGAAGCAAAATTGGAGGCACACCATTCGAAAGTAGCACGGATCACTGACCTTATTCATCTTGTGCAACAAAAAATTCAACACATTGCGCAGTCATTAGAGGTAGGACTCTCAAAACATATCAGTTCTGACCAGGTGGAGAAATTGGTCGCATAGGAGGAGGGAGTAAAAGCAGAAGTTACTAAAGTGCAAAAAATGTTGAAGGAATTTTAGGACAAGGTTGGTCCTCCCGCGCAACCTAGGCTAGAGCCCGAGCTGGAGGCTTAAGTTGCGATCATTCACAATTTTACCGAGATATCCATTTTCTCTTAAGTGGCTCGAGACAAGCCACATGTGAGTGTTGGGGGCTTGTTGGGCCAGGAAAAGTGCATAAGGTTAGAAAGGAAGCGTAGAGCAGAGGAAGCCGGGACAGGGTTGGTGCAACGGGGAAAAGCACATCCAGATTCGGTGGAAGAGGGAGGTACAAGGGTTAAAGCTGGACAGACAAAATTCAAGGAAGACTGCAAAAGGACAAACCAACAAACGATGGAAGGACAATTTTGTGGCTAGTTATGACTGGTACTGAAGGCTGAAAGATGTTTTCATGGCTAGTTAAAGCTGTGGTTAATACAGTACATGAATTTTGGAGCTAGGTATGGGCCAATATTTAATGTAACCGAGATATTTTTCAGCTAGTTGAGTCTGTAATAATTGTTTATTACTCAGTCAACCCTGCGTGGTCTTGTAAATGCTATAAATAGAAGGAACCTGCTCTGTATAAGGGTTAGCTCCGACATGTTAGGTTAGATTTAGTTAGATTCATCAAGATATATTGTTAGAGAGTTAGAATAAGTAAGGTTGACTTAGAATAGGAGTCTAGTAGAAGGTTGTTGATCTGTAGATCTTACAGTTGAGTGCGCAGACCGCTAGTAAAGTAGAAGAGTCTATCCAGGATGTGTGCAGATCAGTAGGAGTAGATAGAAGCAATAAACTAGAGAGCATGAGAGCAAGAAGATTGAGTCAGAAAGACATATCTTAAGAACATTCTGTAGGTCACTGACTACAAAATGCTATACACATTTCTCATGCCAGATGAAGAGCACCTTGGTGTTTTTTCCCGGATGGGTTTCCACGTTAATCTCCTGTGTTGAATGATTGAGTGGTGTTGTGGAGAGGTGAATGTTTATGTGAATTTTTTTTTACCTTGCATTATTACTGTTACAGTTGTTGTGAATTTATGTCACAGTAGGAAAATCAGTGAATGAATGAATGTTTAAGTCCTTATCAGCATGTATGTATGAGTTCATGGTTAATCTGCTAAGTTATAATATAAATCATGCACTGCTCATTATTTCCGAGGAATCAATTGCGTTGCACAGTTGCATCAGTTGTTAAAGTTAAGGACAAGGTCATGCTGTGTAATATCCCAAATTTTGGACCTAACATTTATAGGCATGAGCCTATTGATTATGATGTTGTTGTGATGTTTTTATATACTAGGTCGAAGACCCCACTACATATGAAAATGATGAATTGTTTTATATATTGGGCATAATCCAATTGTTGATGATATATATATATATATATATATATATATATATATGCTTGTTTTGTATTGGGCATGGACCCTGAAGCACATGATTGATGAGATGTTTTGTGTTGAGCGATGAGCTCTGGAGCACATGAGTAATTGATGCTTTGTGTTGAGCAAGGGGCTCTAGAGCACATGAGTGATTGATGTTTTTGTTGAGCGAGAATCTATGGAGCACATGAGTAATATAATTTTGTTGACCATGAAGCTCTAGAACACATGAAAAGATAATTTGGAAGTTTTGGGAATAAGGCTTGGAGCCTTCCATGTTGATTTTGAGCATAAGCTCTAGAACATCAGATACTTGGACATTGTATCCCTAGGTGTATCATACAAGTACATCCTAGCATTAGTGTTGAGAAAAGAGCTCTGGAGTTGCACTAAGTTTGTAACTCATTGTTTTTAGCGTTGAGTATGGGCTCTGACAAGCTCTAGGAGTTACTGAAAAGAATTAATGGTTCCCGAGTGAAAATGACTCAAGAAAAATATTGATCTCATCTGACTTATTTATAAGTGATTAAATTAAATTTTGAATTTCTATATTCTCATCAAGTACTGAAGTACTACCATGTTATACGAGGGAATCCAACATGCAAGGACATTTAGAGTTGCCTAGCCTAATAGACCTAACCATCTACCTAGTGACCTTAATGAAGAAAGTGGCATAACTCTAGGGATCATAAATATGATGCCCAAAGACAAATGTTAACAAATGTTATATTATTATATTAATTTATACATGTTAGGTATAAAGAATAAACATAGTAATAATGTTAATAATGAAAGAAAGAAGGAGAAGTTCCATTTATTATTATTATTACTAAGAGAAAATTAAATAGTATAATACCTACAAAAGTCTAAATAGGAACTAGTTAAAAGTTCCTAATTTAAAGTATTAAAAATACCTAAATTAAATAAAAAAGGTTAAATCAAGAAATCAAGGATTCTTTATTTAACTGTCCCTTTGACTGAAAATTCTATCTATAAAGTCTCAAGGCAAAGAGAGGCTTGGGGATGAGATCTATCTTTTTGGAGTCATTATTATTCCTGCTAATTCTCAAGAGAGAGTTCTTGGAGAAAATTTTCCCTGAGAGGAAGAAGGAGAACTGATCCAGACCTTATATACCAGTTAGGGAAACCTCACCTTAGGATCTCTAAGCTACTTGCATGTTGGAACCATCTCGCGGGGATCCAGATTGAAACCAGGAACAGTTCCAGGTCATGGTTGGGTGGAACGTGGTAGTTCCCAAGTGATTCACTCATCTAATGCAGAGGGTGTGCAGAGGTCAGGTCTTCCTATGAATTGTTAATGCTGGTTAATTGAGTGTGTAGGTTTCAGCCATTAAAGAAGCTTCAATTTTCAGGAATGAGGTTATGGACTGCCTATTTCATTTTCTAGATTAAGTGATGGATATATTATGCAAGGGTTTATATTATATATTGATGTTTTGTTTTCTTGTCAAAATTCTTTCAAGGGTTTACATTTTAAAATTCTAAACCCTAGGCTGTAATTTATTTCCTATGTTAGATTTACCCAAGGTACTATTCATTAAGTTTACTTCTAAAATTAAATCCATGCTTAAATATTATCGAGGGTTTTGTTTTCTTTCCATATTACTTTTGTATCATCTTCCACAGTTTAAACTTTGTTCTTTTATAACTTAGATTTATTGCTAAAAAGTAGTGCCTATAGGTTTTGTTGTTCAAAAACCCTACTGGCAACTTTCATGTTGCTAGTAGAGCTTTGTTTAGAAAGTAAAGGCTAGTTTCATGTTCAGCTTTAAATAAAATAAATTACAAATATAATGAACTGATATAATAAATAGTATCTAATAAATATTTTATATATACTATATCAGAAATAGAAATAGAACTGTCCATACTAATTTAACAATACTATAGAACATGGTAAATCTATTAAGTAGAACCTAGTAAATATATTATAGATATATACTTGTATTAACAGGTATGAAATAGAAATATAATTCTAATCTATCAACACTATAATTACATCTCAGAATAAATTATAAACATCACATACTAGAGCGAAGTTAAGAACCAGCGAAGACCTTTTAAGGTCTGTATAAATAAAATTATGCTAATAACCAAATCTTTTCAATTAAAATAAATATCATCAAAATCAATTAACAGACCAAGTATAGAGACCATCCATTGGTCCATGATCTAATTATTTTCCTAATAACTATTTCTACCAAGGCATGCACAGTAGTGCTTATTATCACATTATAAACCCAATGCATAAATCTATTAATCCAAGCCATCTAATATTCCATTCCACATCACATAAATCACATGCCTTGTTATAAAAATGGTCCAATGAATAAAACCGTAAGTTAATTAAATACACAGTAATCAATTTATAAATAAAACCCTCATCATAAGCAACGACCATGATCGAATCATGTTGATTCTATTCACATTTTATAAAACCACACTATTACTACATACACAATATTAATTTGAAAATTATATAATTGCATCGAGGTTGCAGGATCGAATCCTGTGGACACTCAAATGCCCAAATCGCATCCATATTAATAAACCTCCATTACATTAAATGACCCAAGATCAAATCCTGGAGGGTTTTTAAACTTTATACAAATCCACACTTTACCATTTACACACAGGCTGTAAATCAATCTTAAATCCTATCTACAGAGTTCGTAAGACCCTTTACAAATTATATATGTTGTGATCCATGGCCTCGTCCCTATAATTAATCAACAACAAACTAAAAATACATATTTCAATGCTTAAACCCTGTCAACGAAACAACCTATGGAAACATTGCCAACACAGGGTTTACACCCACAAATAGACATTACTTTCCATTTACGCATTAAAATAATAAACTATAAGTCTGCACCCTTCATGCTATCGCAGCTACCATGGAGAGTGCTCATGCCATCCATGGCATGGCCCCAATCCATATGCTATCACCCATTTGCATTCTTACAAATAAAATTAATAATGGAAGCGAATCTATACACAATACAAGCATAATAAACAATGAAATCAAACGTAGTCTTTATATATTGATTTTCAACGCAGCATAAACTTAAACATAGTCACTACCATTATCTATTTCACCATTGCAATAAATGGTGCTAACAATTTACGCTTAACATAATCCATAAAATTAATTACACAATCATTGCTTACGGCATTGCACCATTGAGAGCAATGGTGCTACCCATGACCAAAACCGTAACCAAAACATTAACTAGCAAATGCACAGAGCCTGTCATAGAATCACCAGGCCTCTTCATTACACAAAGAGCCATACATTACACTCTGTACATCTAAACAATACAGGCTGAAGGTGAATTAAAAATCCCATCTAGTGAAACCCCAAAAGCTTGTGGCATAATCCAACTATGCAGAGCTCTATCAAGATACAGTCGAAACCCCAAAACCCAATTAATCCTAATGGTCCCCTTTTCCATTGACGTTCCAAGAGTTTTTGGTCGTCTCTTTCTTGTCTTAATTCCAAAATAAAGCATCCTCATGGGAGGACGTGGAAATCGGGTGTGTATCCCAGCGAATCACTCCAGTTGGCTGCCATCCATTTTTTTAGAGCTTCTTTTCTAGATGTCTTCCCACAGAACCTCCATGTTAATGCCAATTCTAGATATTCTAGGATGTTTTCTAACTATATATCCTTTCCTACCTTTACCTCCATGAATATTTTCTTCAGCCTGATGCCTTTTGCTTTCCCGAATTTAAATTCGTTTACAATTTTTTTTTTGTGACGTCAATCACATGTGATTTCGGATCGTCCTCATCCACTATTGCGCTAGGTGGCATTTCTATCTGCGACGAGGTTTTTTCCTGCGACTCTCGCAACCTACTGCTCTCTTTATCCCTCCGCAGAGCGCCATCGCGCCTCCCCCATATATATATATATACACTATGTTCCTGCATGTAAAATATGATGTTGTTTTTAAAATATTTATGTTAAATAGAGTTTTATGTAATGTTAAGTAATGTTAAGTATAGTTAAATGTAAAAAGTGACTGTATAAAATATGGTCAATTAAGGTAGAGGAAATTTATCACAATGGATAAGAAATATTTCATTAGGACTTAACTTTTTGTCAACAGATTGTTTCAAGTTTTTAAAACATGTTTAAAAGTTTCTTTATACATTTTGTCCATGAATCAATATTATTTCTTTGTTGTAATTTATTCTTAGTGAAAATCAAGTGTTTGTTCACATATTGTCTCAATAAATAAAATACAATGGAAAGTAGGGAAGTCCATCAATGAAAGGGTTTCAACTTTGCATTTTTATAGAATTTAATTTATTAAGATTATATAAAACATGATATCTCTATTGCTATACTCGTATTTACATGATATAAAATTGGTTGATTGGCATGTTGTGGTGTGAAACATCTACAATTCTCATATTTTCTAAGCATTGCAATGACTATTGGACTATCGGTATTTTACATTGTTTGTTACATTGATCTCTTGAGTGAGCTTCCTTTTAGGCATTTTTCATTTACTTCCCCATTACTTTTTCATTGGGTCTTCCACTATCCAATACTACAAATTGATTAGTCACCTGTGCAATCCCGATGGAATCATTATTAGCATCATACTATTATTTTATTTAACATCATGTTTGCTTATACTAATATGTGTTAGGAATCCTACTTGTTACAATTTGATAATATCATATAAAGGGTATTTAAAATGGTTCTATAAAAAGTGGTTGGTGAAACTAGAGGTTTTCTTAATAAGAAAGGTATATTGGGAGGGGGTTTAACAATACTATTTTAGGAGGAATTTTCCAATATTTAGTGAAATTATGAATGGAGTAGTCTACGACTTCGATGATTTGTCCTAGAAGCCGATCATCGTTGCCACTTCCCGGCCAAATCATCAAAGGCGACGAAGTCACCGCAGTAATCTTCCAGCTACTCCCGAGTCCCATGCGCAGTGACGACGAATGGAAATGAGGGCTCCAGGGCACCTCCAGAACCGGTCGGAAAGAAAAGAAAGCATACTGAGTATGCACAAATGATGGGAGGAAATAAGTAGCTAACTAATTACATTCAATGCATGGAATAGTGACTTAGACTTCGAGTATTCTCCTAGGCGCATGCATTCGGCCCCTACTTCCCATAGACTGCTCTTTTTACGAATCCCGAAGGGTTGTTTCAGGATCCAGCAGTAACCAGTAACCAGTTCTGCGTGCAACAAATATTTTGAACATTGTTGAACATTCTCCATCGCATGGAACAGTGACCATCTGCGTGCAACACTGATCCAACAGGTATGAAAACTACTCCCATCAAAGGAAAGAGTCAACATTTCTCATTTCAGTATGGAATCCTTCAGCTATGTTATTTCCAACTCAAGATTTTCATTGTCATTCTGTTAATCCAGGTAGACATTATCGGGCTCTGTGCATATCAAAAACCATAAGGCACACCATCGTTTTTAAAAATGTATCTTCCCATCCATCATTATTTCAAAGAAACTTTGTAAAACTATAATTGTATTGTTCATTTGCTTGAAGATATACATGATAAGAGCCCATCAAAGGAAAAACTACTCCCATCAAAGGAAAGAGTCAACATTTCACATTCCTATCTCCATAATTTCTGTATTGCCACAGTCCACGATTGTTGTATCGCCGTAGTTACAATTATTGCGATTGAAATGAGATCCCGTCAAATCGGCTAAAAATTCTTGAAAGACCTTCGAGTAGGGGTTTAATGACTACAAATAGTTTCAGAGAGACGTTTCTGCATAGAGTGATCCATTTCCGTCATAAAATTAATCAGCAGGATTAGTATGACCAAACAACTCTTCTTGTTCAAGAATTTTTCGATACTAATGTTACATAATGGTAATAGTAATGAATTTATTAGACTAAACCATTTCATTATAATTATCTGAGTCTTATTATTCTTCAACTAAGCTATCATCATCGTCTTCTTCGACTGAGTTGTCACTGTAATTATAAAATTCATGCAAATAATCATTGTCGTCATGATTGTAGAATCAAAACTCTTCTTCTGGCTCTACTATTGGTATCTGGGGATAGGGATTGATTTGAGATTATGGTTTTTCATTATACCGGTGAATTCAACTTCCTTCAAATTGGTCTGATGGTTTGATGTGTTGTTAATGCAAATATTGCAATAACCTTCTGGTTATGTTTGAATCAGCCAGTGTTCCTCCATTCAACATTAATTTATAAAATCCCTTACTACACCATCGCAGTATTTTGCATGCCCATGATTCATTTGAAACGGAAAGGGCTTTGCAATGTACACAGTGCATTTAACTATGAGCATGATCATTCTCTTTTAGATGCCAGAAGAATTTTATCAACCGAACATCTAAATGCATGGACGCTGAGGGATTTGATTAGAACATAATTATAGGTTTTAATTACAATTCAATGTCATCCCAAGCTTATTGTCACAGAGCCAGAAATTGCTGAGAGAAATTTAGATGTGTAGAGTTTTAAAAAACAAATTTAATGGATTTTCATTTAATGTCCCCGTATAGATGACCTTCAGTTTGGAAGGAATCGACGATGCCATTAAAGTTCCCATGTCACTATAAGCTTATCCAGATTTCCTCCATCAATATAACTCTACCAAGCTTTCCCTTTTGAAGCCACCATTAAATTATTTCGCTTGTATATGACAATCTGAGTCTAGCAAATTTACAGACGATTACACATTGCAAATTCACAAATGCCCAGTTCAGTCCACTAAAATAAAAAAAAATTCCAATACTAAATTATGCTTTTTATCTACCCTAGTGGCCTGAAGTGATTTATACAGATCTATATTAGTCCGTGCACAATGGGGAATTGAGTTTGAATGCTCCATCTTTTACACAAGTCCACTAGTCAGCAATTATAACACAGGAATTATAAATACCCTTTAAAACAATTTGACTCACCCAATGACCCTGCACCATTAGCTGTATTGAAATTGAAGTAAAATAGACAAGGACAACGATATTGTTTGTCACCAACCTCTTATCTTCAAAACAAGAATCCAAATTGAAGCCCCTGTTTATGAAACAAACAAATTCTATGGAAACTGTTGAGTCTTTGTGTACAGGATCAAACTTCTATCTTACAACCAACGACAATTTTGAAACAATGTAGTTAGCATTGAGTAATTTAAAATGACACTTCTCTGTTTTAAATTTTAAGTGATATAACCTGCATGAATTGACCTCATAAGGCAATAAAAATGGTTACTGTAAATCATTGGACCAAGTTTATTTATATGTTCACGAGATTATATGGGAATGGTTATAAATATTTTCCCGAGGAAGAATAGGATAACATTAGACCAAGTTTATTTACAATTTTACATACCCGAGTTTAACCAAGTAGGTGTCCTAGACATGATTTCTCCCCCACTCGAGTGTGTCTTATTCCTCCTTCAACTTTATTCCTGTTTTTTTTCAATTGTGCTCTAAGTATAGTATATTGTTCCAATTCTTCGCCACTAAGGCCCATGTTCGATTTACGGATCTATTCTTGCTCCTATGAGTGGTGATCCATGGTAATGGCGAGGTCAAATGTATATTAGGTATTAAATGCTTTTTAGAGAATCTTCCAACCATGAAGAAATTTAATTTGGTTCATTATTGCACTAGTGGTATTGAGAACTGCACTTATATAGAATTCAATATATCAGCTTACTGGAGTAGGCTATTCTTGTAAAAAATACTCCATTTTTTTAAAGAAAAAACTAAAGATAAATTCGGCCAACTTATTCCTATTTTATTTGAACTATCTAACTTATCATTTAATATCAAGATGTTTTGCATGTGGGTAGGAGGTAGTGAATTGTTCTAGAGGATTTTAAATGGTGGCATACCGAAGACCTTAATAACTAAATAACTAAATAGGATACATCTAAGGGAAGGAACGTCCATGATAACATATGAACTAAATAAACCTGATCAAGCTCGAGAATTGCAACATTCACAAGAAAGAATCAACATGCAAGATGATAACCAAGATTAGCATGTAGGATGCTAAATTTTCACACAAAACCAAAAACCCAACCTATGATTTTGTAATAGGATGAGAAGAATGAGATTTGGAATCCAAAGTAACAGAAATCTTCTTCAAATTTTCAAAGTAATTGTGCCTTGTCTCTTCACAAGCCTCCAAGATCTCTTCAATGCACTTTTATCCATGGCAATACTTGCAAATAAATACTAAATTTTAAAGCTACAGATGGATTCAAGGATCCCTTTAAATGGGGTCTTTGAATCCATCTGCACTGTTACAATTTAGTAAATCGCAGGAATTCATTGTATAAACTGCAATTTTCCATTGTCGAATTTGGGTGGTGATGTTAGATGCAAAATTTACCTCGCCAATAATGCATAAAGGAGGTTTAACTTGATAGTGATAAGGAGAGGTCATCACTGCATTGTATGTATCATATTCTATGAGGTCAGGCATGTAAGAGGTCGAAGAGTCGAAATATTTACCTAAAACTTCGAGATGGGGTCAGGCCTCTACCTTTACTGCATATGGATTTGAGACTGGTTCTGGGTCAGCACCCAAGTTTAATTATAATTGAGTTTTTGATTGGTTAAAATATTGTTCTTGGTGCTTCCATCGGTTCAATTATTATTGGATCAATTGCTACGAAGTTTAAAGGAACTAATTATGGTGAAGCTACATCGACTAGTGCAGCTAGTTCAACGATCACAGGTCATGATAGTTATATCGAAGTTAGAAAAGAACCTCGGGATGGGACTTGGGACTCTTACATTGAAGGATAAACAAATAGCTATATTGATGCTTCTAGGTATCGATATGGTATTGGTTCTAGTACCTATTTGTTATTGTAGGAACCTAATTTTCCTTTGGCACGCGTTTAACCGTTTTCTTTAATGGTGCAGCAGGGATAAAGATGGTCAAGAGAAAATTTGTGCAATTTATTTTTTTAGATCTCTGAGGATCGAGGTGCATGGCACCAATATTACTAATAGAACGTAGACACTTTACTAAATTGTAACACTTCATTGTCACAATTGCAATTTTTCATGACACAATTAAAAATGACTAACATAAATGACTAATTCATATTCTTCTAGTCATTCATTTTTTATGCCGTGACTAAATTAGTCGTTTATGTTAGTCATTTTAAACTCTGTCACTTATTATCTAGTCATATTTGTTAACTGGTGACTAAATTAATCGTTAAGTTTAGTCGTTTATAGTTGGGTCAATCAAAATTGCTCATATTTAGTAGTAAATCACTTGAAAAACCTATGGTGACTAGAATTTTTAGTCACGTAGTAGCTAATTCCTCATCTTGTATTACTGTTATAGAATTCATTAAAAACACAAGAATGCTGATAATCTAATTGATCTTCAAAGACCTATATAAATCATCATTTTTTAATCGAGAGCACGCCAACAGCCTCCTGACTAATGTTAGCCAAAACTGAGCCGACTAAAGTTGAGTTTACTGCTCAGTTATTAAAAAATAAAATTTCACGCCGACCACTTTTTCTTTTTCTTACTTGTCGGGTGAAACTTGTCTAACTACCAACTATACAAGTTTATTAAATGGTCAGACTTTCGACTCGACTAATTTACTTCGACAAGTTCTTACTTTTGAAAAAGAAAGGAAACTGCATTAATTCTTTTTACAGCTCGACGTTTTGATCTCTCTCTGAGATCATCATCAGGAGTGCTTATGGTTCTTACCGCTAGGTTTTACTTTGACCACTTGTCGGTTCTTACCGCCAGGTTTTACTTTGACCACTTATCGATTTACCTCTTTGACCACTAGTCAGTTTACTCTAATGACTTTGTTGGTTCACTTACTTTGGTCTGGTTTGAGTCGAAATATACAGAGTATGTTTCTTAGTCTAAAAGAATTAAGAAATTACAAATGGTTTTCACCTATGAGTAAGATGAAGTAAAATAGACACATTAACAATCCAACATAACTTATAAAACATATACCCAAATATGTAGGAATACTTGAGTCGACCACTGTTCCCTAAAACCTGGAACTTTCATGGAATGAGAAATTTAAGGATTCATGTTCTTTCACTCAACCGTAATTGTAAAATACATTTACACAAGTAAATATGGAAAGATTGTGTAGCCAAATAAACATGCATTCAACCATAAAGTATTTCATATATATATATATATATATATATATATATATATATTGTCCAGAAATAACAAAGGTATTAAAAACTTGTCGGCTCATCGACTGATCCTTTTACAGAGCTTCGGCTCTTCCACGGTATCACATACACAGAATCTTAAGATTCAACTTCTCTTTCTCTCTTTTCTCACCCATAGTTCTCTCTACTGTCTCTCTATTGTGTCTAACCTGATTTACATTACTCTTCTTCTATTTATAGGAAACCTGAAAATTTCTTCTACATGAATCGACTAACTCACCATTAAAGACTATAATAACTATCTACCTAACAACTTAGCTTCAAAAATTGATTCGACTAGTTTAGATTGTCAAATCATGGAGTCTTCACTCTTGTCAGGCTGACCGACAAGATCTTGACTGATACAGACTCTGACAGAGTTGACTGACATTCAAGTACGGATCTGTGAGTGATTAATATTTCCAACACTCCCCCTTAATTATGAGCAGATGGGGATTTTTAAAAACAAAATTTGCAAAATGTTTCAGAGCTTAGACATGCTCTATTTATGATATAGTTCACTATGGAGAACTTGTCATTCCAAGATAACTACGCAGATACTGGAAAGTATCCTTTTCCAATGGTTTTGTAAATATGTCTGCAAGTTGATCTTCAGACCTGCAAAATTCCAAACAAATTTCCTTGTTGTTCAGCAACCCTCTTATGAAATGAAAGCTTATGTCGATGTGCTTGGTTCTCTTGTGGAACACATGATTCTTGGCTAATGCTATGGTTGAATTGTTGTCGCAGAAGATGGTTGTCGGTTCTTGATGGTTCTGTGACAAGTCTTTTAACACTCTCCTCATCCAGATTGCTAGACATGTAGCACTTGTCACTGCAACATACTCTGCTTCAACTGAAGACATAGTTACTATGGGATGTTTCTTTGAAGCCCATGAAACAACACCTGTACCAAAATGAAATGTGTACCTAGATGTGCTCTTCCTGTCATCTATGATGCTTCCATTGTCACTGTCAGTGTAGCCAATGAGTTTTAAATTTCTGAGGTTGAATACATAATGCCAAGGTCTTTTGTGCCACTTACATACCTCAGAATTATTTTACCTGCTTGCCAATGAGAGTCTTTTGGTGACTCCATGAACCTTGAGATCATACTTACACCATACATGATGTTTGGTCTTGTCGTTGTCAAATACATAAGGCTTCCAACAGCCTTTTCAACAGCGTAGGATCTACAGTGGATCCTTCATCATCCTTGCTCAATTTTAAACCTGTTATTACTGGTGTTGGGGATGTCTTGCAATTAGACATATTAAATCTTTTCAAAAATTCACTTGCATACTTTGTTTGTGATATAAAAATGCTACTTTCAGACTGCTGAAATTCAATGCCCAGAAAAAACTTCATAAGCCCCAGATCAATCATTTCAAATTCACTTTCCATGACTGCTTCAAAATCTGCTCTGCCAAAATCACCAGTAAATATTAAATCATCTACATACAAACAGACAATTAACATCTTACCTTGCTCATCAACTTTGGTGTACAATGTCGGTTCACTTTCACTTTTATGAAATCCATTTTCAGTGAGATAGGAATCAATCTGACTATAGCAAGATCTAGGAGCTTGCTTCAAACCATAGAGTGCCTTTTTCAGCCTGTACACTTTATGCTCTTGACCTGGAACTTCATACCCTTGTGGCTATTCCACATATACTTCCTCTTCTAGATAGCCATTTAAGAATGCCGATTTGACATCCATTTGATGAATAGGCCATTTGTTTTGTGCAACAATGGCCAAAACTATTCTAACTGTATCCATGCGTGCAACAAGTGCAAACATTTCATTGAAGTCTATACCTGGTTGTTGTGTGAACCCTCTTTCTACCATTCTTGCTTTGTTCTTTTGCACATTCCCATCAGCTTCTTTCTTTGTCTTGTAAATCTATTTGACACTGATTACATCTTTGTCTGTTGGTACATCAACCAGCTCCCATACCTGGTTCTTCTCAATGCATTCTATTTCTTCATCCATGGCTTGTTCCCATACTTCTTCTTCAACAGCTTCTTCAAATGTTAGTTGATCATATATAGGAGAAAATAATGCAAAGAGAGAGAATGAATTTGGTGTAACAGCTTCATATATCTCATGCAGACTTCTTGTCTTCACCGGTTCTGTCGATGTTGACCTTGACGAAATGCTTGATGGAGTCTGTTGTACTCTTGGTGTGCTTGTCGGTGTAGCTTGAGCTACTAGTTGTGTCAATGGTCCCTATGCTGAACCATGCTGTGGTTTCATGGGAGTCGACGTTGCTGCGATTGGTTGACTTACATGTGATGTTTGAACCACTTCCTTTTCCATATCATCATTGTCGACATTTGACACAATATTGACATTTGTGTCGACAGTTCCATCCCATGATTCATTCTCGACAAATTGAACATCTCAACTGATTATTACTTTCCTTGTGATAGGATCATACAACTTATATGCTTTTGTGTGTTCAAAATAGCCGACAAAAATATATTTTTGTCCCTTCTTGACTAGCTTCCTTCTTAGCTCATCTGGAACATGAGAATATACAACACAACCAAAAACTTTTAAATGAGAAACACTATGATTCATACGTGTCCATGCTTCCTGAGGAACTTTTTTCTTCACACTCTTTATCAGACACTGGTTCATAATGTACATAGCAATTTTGATTTCTTCACCCCAATATTCATTTGGTAAATACTTGGCTGCCAACATGTTGCATGCCATCTCCATGATGGTTCTGTTCTTTCCTTCTTTCGAAGTGCTGGTGTTGGTCGACTGATTTGGGCTTTGCCTTCCTTGGTCATATTGTTTCTTCCTGCATTCATATGCATAATGACCAAATTTCTTACAATAATGACATTGAATTTTTATTTATCAAACCTATGGCCACTTGGATGACTTGGGTTCTTATTATCTCCTCTACCACCGACATTTGCAGGACTTCTGCCTCGTCCTCCTCTTGAAGAACTTCTTCCTCTACATTTGAAGTTGTTTCTCCCCCTGCCTCTACCACGACTTATGGATGACTGTGTTGCGAATGCACCTTCCAATGATGTATGTGTTCTGCTGAGTCTATGGTCATGATTGATGAGTGAAGCTTGCAGCTCATCAATGGTAAATGTCGACATGTCTGTGTGTTCTTCTAAGGTCACAACCAAGTTTTCAAATCTTGGGGGAAGACTTCTGAGAATTTTTTCAACCACTGTTTGGTATTCTATGGCTTCTACATGAGATTTCAGTTGGTTTATCAAACCAACAACTCTGATGTAGAATGAGTCTATAGTCTCTGAATCTTTCATGGATAGAGATTCAAAATCTCTTCTCAGAATCTGCAACTTGGTAGTATTTACCTTTCCCAAACCTTGATAGATGGTCTCCAATGTATCCCATGCCTGCTTAGCATTAGTTTTTGCTACTACGCTTGGGAGTATGCTTTCATGCATAGCTTGATGTATGTAAAACAGAGCTTTTCCATCTTTCTTCCTCTGTTCCCTTAAGACATCTTTCTCAGCTTGTGTGAGATTGTTATATGTTGTTATGTCTGTTGGTTCTGCATAACCATGATGGACTATCTCCCAGACATCTTGACCTCTAAACAAACCTTTCATATTTAGAGACCAATATTCATAATTCTCTCCTGTAAAAATTGGAGTTTGCAATGAACCAGAAGTGGAAGCCATTTTTTTATTTTTAATTAACTTTCCTTAGAAAATTACTTTTCCACTTTTTAAGACAATATTTCTTTCCTAAACCTTGCTCTGATACCAGTTAGCCAAAACAAAGCCGACTAAACTTGAGTTTATCACTCTCTTATTTAAAAAAAAATTCAGATCGACCTCTTTTTTCTTTTTCTTACTTGTCGGGTGAAACTTGTGTAACTCCCTACTAGACAAGTTTATTGAATGGTCGGACTTTAGACTCGACTAATTTACTTCAACAAGTTATTACTTGTCGGTTCTTACAACATGTTTTACTTCAACCACTAGTCGGTTCACTTACTTTGGTCTGGTTTTAGTCGAATTATACAGAGTATGTTTCTTAGTCTAAAAGACTTAAGAAATTACAAATGCTTTTCACCTGTGAGTAAGATGAAGTAAAATAGACACATTAACAATCCAACATAACTTATAAAACATATACCCAAATATGTAGGAAGAGACTTGAGTATACCACTATGCCCTAAAACCTGGAACTCTCACGGAATGAGAAATTTAAGGATTATTGTTCTTTCACTCAACTGTAATTGTAAGGATTCTTCTTCTTATAAACATGCATTCAACCATAAACTATTTCATATATATATATATATATATATATTGCCCGGAAATAACAAAGGTATTACAAACTTGTCGGCTCACTGACTAACCCTTTTACAGAGCTTAGGCTCTTCCACAGTATCACATACACAGAAGCTTGAGCTTCAACTTCTCTTTCTCTCTTTTCTCACCCAGAATTCTCTCTAGTGTCTCTCTATTGTGTATAATCAGATTTATAATACTCTTCCTTAAATTTATTTTACATGAATTGACTGACTCACCATTAAAGACCATAATAACTATCTACCTAACAACTTAGCTTCAGAAATTAATTCGACTAGTTTAGATTATCAAATCGTGGAGTCTTCACTCTTGTGAGACTGATGGACAAGATCTTCACTGATAGAGACTCTAACAGAGTTGGCTGAGAGTCAAGTACAGATTTGCGAGTGATTAATATTTCCAACAACTAAGTGCACAGTACTAGTGGAGATATTTTTGACCATAGAAGCCACAATGGCCGCTTTCACCTGCCCTCTCTTAGGGAGAGACCCCCTGATGCCTCTGTCTTTGCTTTTTCCTCGAGCCACACACAAGCTACTTCTACTCTGTAAACAATTATTATCAATGCCCATATGGCTATTTGCAATTACAGACCTAAAGCAAGAAATTATATGATGGAAATGCTAGGGCCGGATCAGCTCTATGGTGGTTCCACACTTTAGGGAATCCGAGATTTTATAAGAAGAAAGAGCAGATTTTCAGACATGCCACCGTGTGGAATCCTTCAGCCATGAAAGAGGAGATTTTCAGACATTCCACCGTGTGGAATCTTTCAGCCATGTTACTACCAGCTCAAGATTTTCATTGTCATTCTGTTAATCCATGTAGACATTATCGGGCTCTGTGCATATCACAAACGGTAGGTCACACCATCTTTTTAAAAAATGTATATACATAAAAACTTTGTAAAATTTATAAATGTATTGTTCATTTGCTTGAAGATATACATGATAAGAGCCTGACTTCTGGTGATTAATCTCATTTCAATCGCAATAATTGTAACTATGGCGATACAGAAATTGTGGATTGCAGCGATACAGAAATTGTGGATTATGGATTGTGGATTGCGGTGATACAGAAATTGTGGATTGTGGAGATAGGAATGCGAAATGTTGACTCTTTATTTTGATGGGAGTAGTTTTGTAATATCCCTTATATGATGTACAGATAATAATATTAACTTCCTGGAATTTTTTTAAATTAAAAATTTTTAAATTGAATTAATTCACACAAGCCTTCTCGGACTGGGCAAATCAGGGATTTATTCTGGGAAATTTTGCAAGCAAAAGGAGTGAGAAGTGGGAAGCAACCAAATATAGTTCATACATATAATTTCCTCTTCCCTAACACATTTATATCTGATTCCATTTAGGGTTCAAAGTCCACTCCGCAGAAACCTACTACCACGCTTCTAGGTAGTCAAACTGTGAAACTAGGAAGAGTAGTTCGGTCTGTTTCAACCAGGGGATTCTGGAAACTTGAAAAGGGTTGCTACAGCATTAATTTAAAATAATAAACAGTTTTGGACATTTTTTAGAAGTTCTGGAAAGTTTTGGGTAGTTTCGGAGAAATGTTGGTTTTTTTTACAGTTTTGGCCTAGTTAAACCCAACGCAGTGGAGGATCCAAAAAGGAATTATGCTCCCAATTAAAAATGTTTCTGGATGTATTTAAGGGAATTTGGTTCTGTCAGTGACCCACAGGAACTGACGAGGCTCAGTTTGAGTTAGCGGGACTCATTTTACATCAAATTTGGCAAGACTAGTCATTGAAAGCTAGCAAACTAGCTAGGGTCTAGATTTAAGCAGTTAATTCGTGTCAAATTAATTTATGAGATACATATGAATTATGAAAGAGATAAATAAAATCCCAGTGAACATATAAAATATATTCATAGAGTTCCCCAACCTTTCATATTTCTCATAGCACTCAGATTCATCAATTTTCCCCCATACATTGATAAAATAAGCTTTTTTTTAGGAAACTGAAGACAGAATTCTTTATGGACAGATATGTTTCAACCTGATATAGATATATTATAGATTAATATGCTGCTACATATCAGAAATCATATACTAAACTGACCATTACATAGAGACTCCAAAATAAGGGGCAGGAGGTCCAGAACATGACCGACAAAAGGGGTTTTGAGCATAGGTGAAGCATGGGCTTCACTGGATCTTGACCTGAGTGTGATGGAGGCTGAAAATAACTCTGATAATACTTCCATGGCTGTAATATAGTGCTCCATATCTGCAATAGAAGAGAAAGGGAGATGGAAGAGAAGGGAATGGAAGGATGGGGCTCATCTCCTAATAGTCTGAGGCACAACACTCAGAATTAATGCTTGCATAAGCATTCAACAATCAAATCATCAACCAAACTGAATAAATGGGCTCGAATTCACCTTTTATAGAATTCTGGATGACCTGCTTAGTAAGTTGAGGCTAATGGTGACCTGTGAGAGCAAGTCAACCCCATGGGTGACCTAACCCTAGCCACAAAAGCACCTCCTTTAGGAAATTAGGAAAGTAGGACCATGTGGAATTGTTTCCAAGTCCAAATCATCCTTGACAATTAGAAATTGTGCCCTCCCTTAGTCAAAAGATGCCTCTTTTGAGATATGACAGCTTTCTGCTTTTCCTGGGTCATAAGGAAACTTTTTCTTTCCTTCAAAAACTTTCTTGTTTTTCCCTTTGTCTGCTTTTTACTGCTTTTAGGCAACTTCCATTTATTCTCCTGTTTGATTTTGTCATGGACTTTCTTATTTTTACCAAGGCAAGTTGACTAGTTTTCCCCATTGTGCCCTCCTAACATGGCAGCCTTAATTCCACATCATTATTGTGCATAATAAATAAAATTGCTGAGATGAAATTAAATACATGCCTTAAAACAATTATTAGCAAAATTTATCCTATGAGGAATAATTAATATCAATTTTGATCCCCTAGGAACTTAGCATGGTCAACACTTTTTAATGGTCAATTTGAGGGAGCATGACAAGTTTTCATACCTGTTGAATCTTTGTTGCATGCAAAATGGTCACTATTCCATGCGATGGAGTAAAAACCTTCAAAATTAGTTGTTGAAGAGTGTAATCTCACCCGTAGTTAAGTTAGTGAGTTAGATAACCCAGGGTATTTACTCACCTATGGTATTCTCCTATAGTATTGTTGTTTTCCATTTCCTATTTAATATGCTCTTAATAATGAGAAGGCAATCAACTGCCCATAGTGCTTATGTTGCTTCATTCTATTCTTTCACATGGTATCAGAGCTTACGACCTGATCCTTCCATTGTTGGGGTAAGCCTTTTCACAGAGTGGAAAGCACTGTACGGAGCTATTGCCTAGGGAGCTACATCACTTATTTTTTTTTCTATTTTTTTATTATTTTCCATATTTGATATTTATTTTGGAAAGCACTCTCAGCAGAAAATCGCAGGAGTGCATTTGAATATCAGATCAGAGATAGGGCAGCCATTGTCCTAACCCTATATGTTGTTACTTCAATGGTAATTGCAAAGAAGAAAGTGCATAGGTGTGCACAGGTAGATCGTTGTGCATGATTTCGCGGAGCTTTCTCCATTGCAAAAAGCTCACCCTCTGATCATCCGATCTTATTGAAGGTTGTGATCTATAAAAGAAGATCTATTATTGAAGATGGTGCTACCAGAAGCAATCCCAAAAGAATATGAAGAGGTAAGAAATATTTAACACCACAAGGTTTATGGCAGAGCTTTAATGGAGATGAGTATTGTATGGGCAATCAAAGTAATTAATGTGCTAAAATTACAAGATTTGTGGCACTTCATAGTTGAAGAGGATCCCATTGATCTAGAAAATTTTAATGCTTTGACAGAATTTGAAAAAGAAAGAAGGCAAGCTATTGCCTTATGTCTCATACAAGACAGTATATACTATTCCCTATTTCATTACATTGTAGAAGCAGATACTCCAAAGAGAGGATGGGATACACTGAAAGAAGTCTTCAGTGAGGAACCAACGGTAGAGGAAGATGACTTTGTAATTCTGGCAGAGCACCAGGATTCCCACACCGAAGTGGAAGGCAGTCAAGATGACTGTGTCTATAAGGCAACTAGTGATCATGTAATACCAACAAATGATATTGATCCAGTTATGTTTGATGATGACAGTGAAAACAAACCTGTCACTATAGCAGTACTCAATTATGTGAGTGATAGTCTCTTTGAGCAAGAGACAATTGATAGCAGCATAGAAGCTGCAATAGTTGTTGAGAATGAGCAACAACTAGCTGATAGCATCACAAAAGAAACAACATTATGTAGTCCAGCCCAAAACCAAAAAACCAGAAGTTTGAGGGAGATCTATAAGCAGGCTCCTATTACTGATGAGCATCTACAATATGCTCTGTTTTCTTCTGATCCCACAATTTTTGAAGAAGCAGTGAAGGATGCACAGTGGCATCAAGCAAATGAAGAAATCAATCATTAGAGAGAATTTGAGGTAAAAAATGGGCCTCCTAAGAGATGTACTACAAAATATAAGATATATTAAAATATTATGAGTTAGGGGTTTTATGGGGTAGGTATATATGACAACTCATCTCTTACACTACTTTTTATGCACAATATAAATAACCATGGTTGAGTTACTTTTCTAAATTGACTATAAATAAAATTAATAAAATAACTCTACAATCATGTGACTAAGATTCATTGTAAATTCCCCAAAAATTATTGTCCTTTAGCATTTATTTGTATTGAACTTGTAAATAAAATTAACCAAAAATGAATTTAATTTATATCCATAACTAACATATTTTTTTCATATAAATTTCATTCATGAATTTAATTTATTTTAAAAGTACAAGATTTAATATATATTAGTTTGACATTATGATATTAAATACAATTGAGTGAATATATAATTTAAAATTAAAAAACATGAAAATGACAATATATTATTTTATAAAAGAAAGTGAAAAGATATTTTTTATGAATTATGAGTACTTTACTTGAAAATGACAATAATATTATTTTATGAGAAAGTGAATTGTGAGTACTTTACTTGAAAATAACAATAATATTATTTTATGAGAAAGTGAATTGTGAGTACTTTACTTGAAAATAACAATAATATTATTTTATGAGAAAGTGTGAAATAACTTTTATTGTGATTATTTCACTTTATGGGTTAAAAGTACTTGTACCACTACCTTGGTTAACTATGGGTTTTCATCCACCTTAGAAAATGTGACAAATAAACATTCTTAACTCATGCAATGCCACCTCAACCATGGGGGATGATGTCATCTACTAGAATGTAATTGGTTGATTTTTATAGTACATTTTGGTCCTTTTGAGGCCCATTTTTGACCTCAAATGCTCTCTAATGAATGAAGCAGCTGTCATTGATGAGCAACACCAAGATGTGAATGCTCTCCAAGAAAAGATTAAATATATTCATATTTTTTCTAACAAAAATGTTCAGTGTGCACGTAAAGATGACAACAAGAAGAATCATGTTGAAACAGAAGATGAAGACTTTCACTATGTTCCAGAAGATGAAGAAGATCAACTACTTAGCATCAAGATCCAGAAGACAAAGAAAAAGAATTCCAAGTACACTTCAAAGAAGAAAGTCAAGCTGAAGTTTTTTGAATGAAATGTAAGCCTAGCTGAGACATAGACCAGCAGGCATCTTTAGGCATAGAAAGTGCTGATGATGTACTATCACTTGAGATTAAGGGGGTGTGTTGAAGAGTGTAATCTCACCCGTAGTTAAGTTAGTGAGTTAGGTAACCCGGGGTATTTACTCACCTATGGTATTCTCCCATAGTATTGTTTTTTTCCATTTCCTATTTAATATGCTCTTAATAATGAGAAGACAATCAACTACACCTAGTGCTTCTATTGCTTCATTCTATTCTTTCACACTAGTTACTTCATTCTATTCTTTCACACTAGTTACTATTTACTGCCAGATCCTGAATCAACATTTCAGAATTTGTAAATAGAGCATCCTGAATTAACATTTTGGAATTTGTAAACAGAGCCGCTTCTAAGGGGAACAGGGCCCGAATGCATACGCTCAATAGACTACCTGGAATTCTATGTGACTGTCAGATCCTGAAACAACCTTTCTAAATTCGTAATCAGAGCAGTCTAAGGGAAGCAAAGGCCGAATGCATGCGCCCAGTAGACTACCCCAAAGTCTATGTGACTGTTCCATGCATTGAATGCAACTTGTTAGCTACTTGTTTTCTCCCATGCTTTGTGCCTACTCAGTCTGCTTTCTTTTCTTTCCAACAGGTTTTGGAGGTGCTGTGAATCCCTCATTTCCATTGGTCGTGGCTGTGCATGGGACTCAGGAGTAACTACTCCATTCAATTTTGGTAAGTTATCCTGGAAATCCAGGAGTTCAGGGTTTGATGGAAAACTGCATAATTCGTTATGAAATATATAATTTCTTTAATTGGACTGCGCTTTCACCATCCCCTGCGGAAGCTCCAGTTAATGAATCACTGATGATGGAGGTCACAGGTGATACGGTAATCGCTCCAATGCCAAAATGCGACCACAACCTTAGCTATTCAAAAGGCAGTACGTTTACGTTTGAGAGAAATCTAAATATATTCTTGAATAATCTTGTTCAACACACCAACCAAACTGGTTTTAACACTTCTGTGTATGGAGAAAGTCTCGACCAAATATATGGCCTCCTCCAATGCAAAGGAGACACAACAGCCGACCAATGCTATGTTTGTTCACTAAACGCCACTATTACCATTCGACAAAGTTGTGGGAATGCCATAGGCAGCAATATTTGGTTTGAGTTTTGCTTCTTACATTATGAAAACTATAATTTCTTCGGAGAACTAGACACTTCCAGAATTAATCTTTCCAGTCAACAAAGCGCCTCTGAAACTGAACCATTTAACATTGCTCTTAATAGACTATTAAAGAATTTGACAACTGAAGCAGTATATGGATCTGCAAGATGGAATAGATATGCCCACGAAAAGGTTACCCACACCTGGTATTGAGATATTTATGCTCTGGTCCAGTGCATGACAGATATATCTATCAACAACTGCATAAAATGTCTCAAAGATACAGTTAAATTTGTTTTTGTACAGTATGTTGGAATGCAAGAAGGCCAAGGTTTAACGAGAAGCTGGATAGTTCGCTATGATACATATCCTCTTTTTGGCATGACTGCCCTTCGACCACCTAATGTCCCGGAGAACTCTTCAAGCAAAATACCCTTAATTTTAGGTGTTGTTGGCGGGGTTTTTTTGGCACTATTGCTATACCTGTTTGCAACCGAGACGGGGAGAAAATTGAAGTATGTCATAAAACTAAGAGGATACGAAGGTATGCTTTTATTTTATAAGCTGGTAAGATGGTAAAGTATCCATTTCTTTGAATTGCGTCTGGACTAGACGCTAGATGAGGTCTCATCAGAGGCACATCAAGCCCAAATCTAGATGTGCATATGATCAGATCCTTGTTTAGACTACTATCATGTGCTATGCCCCTACTCAGTGCATCATGTCCATTTAATTCAATATTTTACATAGACTCTACATGCACAAATAAATTGTTGTATCTGGCTTATCTAGGTGATATATCATCACAGTAACAATACATTACAATAAACATACAGGGTACAAGAGTCTTCTCGGTTAGACTGTCTATTTGCATTTGATCAAGCATCGGAGGAGAAGGGTTTGAACTTTTGTAGTAGTATCCGAGTCTTCAATATGTCGATGAGAGACATCTTGAAAAATATTTCACGGAAGTGGTGTCATAAACATCGTCTCTCAAGTAAAGCTAAGGACCCATAGCTCTTGTTGACCTCAGGTTGAAGAACATGCCTAAAACTTAGAATTCTCTTTTTGTGCTCAACCTTCAACTAATATGTGGAAACTTTTCAATATACAACTAACACATGTCACTTTTAAAAAATATAATATTAGTTCTAATTAAAATTTAAAACTATTGTTGAAGAGTATTTGTGATTGGTAGAATATGAAAAGAATATAAAATTGGTGATAAAAATATTAAATAATAACAAAGTGATATGATAAAAGATATCCATGTGTAATTGATCTCAATATTAGTCATCCAATACACACTTTTCCATAGTTTCATGTATCGATCATATGATTTCAAAATAATTTAAATCGTAAACTTGTAACTCAACAAGCTTAACTAAGAGACACCTTATTTATGACTAGGACAACAAAGATAAAGATCAAAAGGGATATAAGGCCTTCATTAAGATTATTTACTTGAACTACACCAAAAAGGAGCTCATGTGCACCACTTGAGAAAGAACTAAAAAATTAATAACAAGATCCACATGGTGATAAAGTCCCTCGGACATAGCAAAGAAACAAAAAGAAATATTGGAAACAACTCTATATGCATATATGCATATGATTAAATATAGAATTAAAAAAAGATGGCAACAGTACAATTGCATACTTTTTTCCCTATTTTAAAAAGGGTTACAATAATATGATACCATTGTAAATTAATAAATTAAAAACATAAAAACATAGCATTGCGTTTATATGGTTGCAATTATTATCAAAATGTTTTTTTTAAATACAACCATAACTATAAATGGCATATTCTTTCAAATGTCAATGGGAATTATATATATATATTTGTGTAGGGCATGTTGCGATCAACAACCAGCGGAGCTATTCAATGTTTGGCATAGTATTTGGAAGAGAATTGTTGCATTAGACTCATTTCTTCAAAAACTATAATAGTAGAATCAATTTAAATTGACATTAGAAACGAGGAGTCAATCGAAAGCAAAAACCAATGTACTCATGAATTTAAGCTACTATGCAAGAAGACAATGTTTGCAAACTTGATTTTGAGTGATGGTGTCCGATTAAAAGGTTTTTATTACCTACCATGTGTTTGGAAAAATACTCTGTTGAACAATAGGAAAGCAAGACATGGTGTAGATGATGAAATACATAAAGCAATAACAAACATGTAGAAACAAAATATTTGCGTCTGTATCTTTGTGAAACCTTTTATTGACAGTTGCGCCTGCCATGTTTCAGAAAACTAAGTAGAGGATGTAAAGAGATTGCAAAATATTGGAGAGGAGGTTGTAATACGATTACTTACTTGTAAGTTGCAGTGAATGCCTGCCTATGTTGATTTCCCTCGAACAACACCTATTTTTTATCCCTGATGAAATCTACTGTGCACTTGGAACAAACATACTGTAAAGATCAAATTTCATTAAGATGCATATATTGTTAAGAGCACAATAACAAGCATCAATTTATAAAATTGTTATTAATAAAAGTCCAAAAAATCTGATTATATAGTACATTTTTTTTAATTTAAATATGTAACAAATACATTAAAGGTATTGCAAATACACAACAATAAGATGGTGAAATGCATATATGTGTTTGACTATTCAAATGCACATGTATCCAGATGTTTGAACACTAAGGGAAAAAGTGAACTCTTATCATATTCAGTTGGTGTAAAGACATTGAAGCAAATGAAGTCAATATTTATGCGATTAAGATTCCATATTCAAATGCATATGTGTGGTTAGTAAGTTGAGCTTACTAGCTTGAATGCATATGTTGAGTGATTAGTTTAGTTACAAATAAACGTGTCATCTAGTTCTTCATGGACTCCGTAATAAGGAAATAAAATGGCAAGCTGCTTATTTTTGTACTTAAAATAAGATTTTGTTAAACATTTAAAAAGATTGAATTAAATTTTGCAAAATATGAAAAGGAACAGTTCAAGATGGTTGTTCTAATCTAGAATACTGAATTGAGATGTCAAATGCAATCAAATTCAATTGTTTTCAAGACTTGTAAGCAAGTTGAAATGACAAATTGGAACTATTAGTTAAAGTTGGAACCATGTTTTAAACTTTGAACGCAAGTTGGGATTATGTACATTTTAATTGGTGCCACATCACAAACGTCTAAATCCAAATTTTATTTGATAGATAATTGAGCAGCAAAAAACGTTGTAATTTAGAGAAAAATACATTAGCACTTGTGGAATAGTTGACTATTATGATGCCATGCTTGTAGGTAGGTATAAAAGACATTGGATTGTTGAAAAAACCATCAAAACCTCTCTTTTTTATGCTTTTGTTGAAAATTGGTTCTTGGTTATTTAATAACTATTATATATACATACAGAAAGAATCAACCATGTATGCATTTATTATACAATAAAAATCCAAGATCTCAATTCCTATGAATCCAAAAAAAATTGATAGATAATTAAGCAGCAAAAAACATTGTAATTTAGAGAACAATACATTAGCACTTGTGGAATAGTTGACTATTATGATGCCATGCTTGTAGGTAAGTATAAAAGATAGTGGATTGTTGCAAAAACCATCAAAACCTCTCTTTTTTATGCTTTTGTTGAAAATTGGTTCCTGGTTATTTAATAACTATTATATATACATACATAAAGCATCAACCATGTATGCATTTAATATATAAGAAAAATCCAAGATCTCAATTCCTATGTCTATTAATGGATAGGTAGATTAGTATTAATAATTACCTATTGCATATTTTGTCGAATGAGGAGGCTAGCACATTTCTTGCTTACTTGAAGATCCCTGAGGCAAATCAATATATTAGATTGGAAAATAGCAAGGGATTACACAGAAGTCGTTTGATCGTGATAATCATATCTTATCTTGCATCTTGAAAGATGTTTCAATGGGTCTAGACTATGGCTAAATTTGGAAGCCTCGAATCTATGAAAATGTTTTTGCACATGCACTAACGTTGAATGCTATGCTCTAGCACATTATTTCCATGTTCTTCACTAGACTTGAAAAGAGAAATTAATTCAACAAATATATAGAAAAATAATTTCTTGAATGAAATAGGCACTAGCATCATTAGCTTTTTCCCTAGGGAAATCCGATGAAAACAATTATTTAATAACAACCACTTTTTGTAAAAGAATTTAATAAACTGCCTATCCCCTCCACATTGAATGTTGCATTTACACCATCTCGAAAGCATTCAATCCCAAAACATCATAGTAAAAACACCCTTTGTTAGCACACCACCTAGGCACCGAATCTAAGGCCCAAAGATGACGACACCTGGCAGGATAGAAATCATACACATGACAAAACATTGGAAAAACTTTACAAATCGCCATCGCGCATCTCCCAGAGCAAGTACAGAAAAAAGAAACAAACAAATCATTTGCTAAATTCCCACTTACTGTTGTGGAGACATAATAACAATTACCTCTAATAAAAGACTTTGAAGTGTTTCTTGCAAATACGAATACTTCCAAAGAAAGCATACTAGAAGTGGAAACAAAAGGTGTATAGAAATGAAATCGACCATGAGAATTTGTCACATAGCATACTGATATTATAAGCAGAGTTATAAGAGCTTTGTAATAGACCAACCTGTAATTTGTTCCCAAGGCATGAAGAATCACAGAGCTGGCATTCAAATTGGGAACTCCTTGAAGCTCTATACTGTAGAAGTCAAAGGTTTTTGCTTTTCCACCCAAAAATATTATGTCATAGAAGCTATGATTATTACATTGAATTCAATAAGAAAAATGCAAAACTCGACAAATTAAATATCAAACTCTAGTAAAAAAAAGGAAGATCCATAAACTTTATCAAATGTACATCGTAGAAGCAAGTTTTTTCAAAACCTGTGCATTATGCATTATGGGTTTGCAAAATTACCTCAAATCGAAATATAGTTTGCTTACTTTCGAAATGAACTTCAAGTGTGGTTGTTTTTTTTGCTCCATCTTTTGTACCTACTAAGCCTCCACGTATTTTTTTTAAATAAATAGACATTTTTGTGTCAAATTTCGTGTCCTTAAAATATGTTAACCATACTTAAGTATAAACAATGGTTAGTATTAATCGCCAAACTTGCCTCTTGGAAGACTTGGAGAGACAATATTTGATAAGGTGCAACATATGTCGTGGTAGTAAAAACAACATAAATGTCTTGTTCCTTCTATGGGTTGACCTATGATTTCACAAGAGTAGGAAGTGGTAAGTAACAAAAATATTATTTCCATACATCAAAATCATAGGAATAAATAAAAGGTTAAAGTCAATTGCAATATACATTGTTTATAATTATTTGCAATGCACGAACATAAACCCCAGTTATGAATATTGCAATGGACTTTGTTTTTTCCTTTTGATACTAACGTACTAACAATGAAGCTTACATACCATTTAGAAAATTTGAAGTGGATTGACTATAGAGAGACTGCATCGAGCCAACTTCATCTTTCTGTAAGAGGGACATAAATCCTGTGTGCTTGCATGCATCTGATGGTGCACCAAAATTCAACAAAGAAGTGATAAAAATGAAATGTAGAAAACCTTGTTTATATTTATTTGCAATGCAGAAAAGAAAACCATAACAATGTGCATTGCAATGGACATTGACCTTTTTATGTTTTGCGAAGTTTACATATGATTTGGAAAAATTGAAGTGAATTGAATAAATTTAAATTGTATCGAAGCAACTTGATTTTCTTGTATCTTGAATATAAATCTTGTTTGTTTTTTGTCATTAAAAAAGACATTTTCATTTCAATCTCCTTTCGGAGTGAAGAATTGCATAAAAAACTAAAATGTTGTTAAAATAAAGAATTTTTTGAGTTGTAAGCTTGTGTGCAGCTAATTCTTTATGTTTAGAAATAGATACTAACACATTTTTATAATGTCAATGTATTATTACCAAATACCAATGGAATGATTGCAAATATATTAGAAGTTGTTGCAAAATGGGAACAAGTTCAAACTCTTCTGGAAAAATAAATATGCAAAATATCCATAAGTGTTGTGCGAAAGAAAGTTACAACATCTATAGAATCTAGATTTTGAACTTTGACTATTGATTGAGAAGCAATACGATTTAACAATGTTTCTGGAAAAGCATTTATGATATACATGATTTTGTATAAATATATTTAAAAATAAACAAATAAAGAAACAAATCTATGCAGTAGAAGAGGGAAGAAAAACTTACCTTGATAGAAGTATATGACTAACGATTAGACATCTCTATATTCAACACAATTTGCATGTCATTTAGGTTTCAATAACCACAACTATTTTCTTTCTATCATTGCTAGAGACCATAATTGGATGTGTGTTTCCCTTATCAATGCAACCATGCATTGCTAGCACATTATGCGAATAAAAATTATGAATTTTTTATTAGAAAACTTAGTTTGGGCTCATAAAGCATTCATTTTCTAAGAAAAATATTTTACCTTTTTTTTCTAGAAAAGATAACATTTTGTATTAGGTTCTTTGTACCTTTCAAATATCGCAACTACTTCTAGGCATAAACAAAGGCATTTACCCGACATATCAGACTTGCCTCATGGAAGAGTGTTAAACACAATATTTGGTAAGGTGCTACTAGCTATGTTGTGGCAATAACAACAACAAAGGCTAAATTCTTTTCTCTTTTTTAGCTTTAATTTCCCTACTACAAAATAACAAGTAATGAGTCAAAAAGAACTTATTTCAATGTTTCAAAATCAATTCAAATTTGGTAATAATCCAATGGATAGAGGATTGTATAGAATTATTTCGAATATATAAATATAGACTATGACAAGAATATTGTAGTATAATTTAGCTATTAGATATTAACATAACAATAGTTAACACAACATACCATTCGGCAAACTCAAAAGTAAATGGATTTTTTTTTTCAAAAGCATTTTTTCCAAAGACCGGGAGAAAGAGTGAAGCTCTTTAAAAACACTACAAGAAGTCCCTATAGCAGAGGTTATAGTATATTCTCCTCTCAAAAGAGTCAAAATATCCATTTATAGTGGAGATCACTTGAGGATGCGAGCAACCAAGGGTTTTAGTGAAAGCTTTATCTTTCCATTGTGCTTATTTTAATGCAAATGCACCTATGCACTTCCAATCCAGATGCACTCGGAAGCCATAAATCATGTTGCACTGCGTCAAAAAAACATCAACTGCAAAAAAGAAAACAATTGAAACCAATGCATCGTAAATTTAAATGCCCCGCTACATTTAGATCAACCACTCATCAAGATGCCATAAATATTCTCGCCTTGTGATCAAATATATCATAAATAATAATAAAAATACTATATGTTTGAATCTAGTGCATTTGTTCACTACGAATGCATTGGTGTGTTCACAACAACCACACACTGGGCATGCCATAAATCTATTTGCGTTGCTTAAATATCTGTTTATAGCATAGGTCACTACAGAGCTGCGTGGGTGTAGATTTTAGCATATGTTTTTCAACTTGTGAGTTTTTACATACTAAATGCCTCAATTCACACTATACATAAAAGCATAGGTGCATCATATACATAATATACCACCGCCACCATAAACATCGATAGGAAAAAAATCACAAAAGGTGCATTTAAATTAAAATAGTGCATCGATGCAGTTAAGTGACATACACACACAGGTAATGGATAGAGATTACATGTGACCACTGTTGGAAACAACATCTAGAAAAAAGAAAAAAAATTCAAATGGTGTGTTCATATTAACATAGTGCACCAGGCCGATGTATGCTAATATGCATCACACGAGGTTTTAAAAAATCCTTATCTAAAACCACAAACTATATTATATTTAATTTTAATTTTTTATGCATTAGGAATTATATAAAGTTCCCTGGCCCATGCATTATATAAAAACCATCAAACGTTTCCCGATGCGATTTCATAAACTACAACTAGGCGGTGGATTGTATTCTAATGGGCACACCAGTAAAATTTAAAAAAAAAAACTCTTAAATACATTGACGGGGCACCCATTAAACATAAACGCGCCACATTTCGTATGCCACGTTTACAAGGCGATGACATGTCCAAAATGCATCAGTAAAGTGCTTAAAAATGTAAAATTTACAAAAATAACAAAACCTTTGATGGGATGCTACATTACATAATTCACACCGATTTTGATGGTGCATTATAATGTAATGGGCACACTAGTTGAGTATAAAATTAAAAAACTTTCAAAATACATCGAGGAGGTATCCATTAAACATAACCACATGAAAACTCGAATGTTTCGTTTAGGGGGATGACATGCCCAATAAGGGAGGCACTGAAATGATGTCCTGGTGGTCAAAAACCTCTCAAAAATCAATGTTTTGAGAAAAATTGGCTATCAACTTACTCCAATATATTCCAATATATGTATTTTCCAACTATATAAATATATGAATGGAAAGTGTAAAATCCTTATACAGTTTTGAATTTCAATACATGGAATGTTCTAAAAAAAAATACCTATAATATTTTCAATTCCAATATTCAATTTAAATAGGATAGATTAATATACAACATGATTTAATGTTTTATTTATGTTTTTATTATGGTGGAATATAACTATTTGTTAATGTATTATAAAGCAAACAAATTGTGAATACCAATATTCAACTATATTATTCTAAATTCATTTATTATTGCAAATATGACATCACATACATTTTTATTGATTAACTTAATTCATAGTAGTTATTAACCAAATTCCTAGCAATGGTTTGATTAATTTTGGATAAAGAAAAAATATGCTACAAATCATGGCATTTGAAAGAAATAATGGGGAATATTAATTCCATCTAAAATTATTACATTACAATATAGGATTTCTTACTACTATTATTAATTATTTATATGATAGAAAAAACTAAAAAGATCAAAATTAATAAAGGAAATGAAAGGTGGTATACATGAGCTTGATGCAAATGTTAATCATAAATATCATGAAACTAAAGAATAGTTGGAAAGGTGGTATCCTACATAAGGAGTTTCTGATCTTTGTTGGTGACCTTAATTTTACTCTTTATTCCTGTGAGGTATGGGGTGAATATCCTCGCTTGGATCTTTTAACTAGGTATTTTAATCAGTTATTTCAAGGGTCCAATCTTATTAATGTCTTGCCTTGTCCATTTGTTCTTATGGAGGAGTGGTAAGGATAGGAATGTTGGGGTCTCCAAGAGACTTGAAATATTTTTCATTTTTTGAAGCTTTCTCTAAATATGTTGGGAGATTTAAATATCGTGGTCCATAAACTTGGGGATTTCATATCACCTCCCTACTTGTCTCTGGATATATGTGGACCCCTTTATTCTAAAATACCCTTTTAATTTCAATGATGTTTGGCATGAGGACCTTGATATTCTTTATTTGGTTAAAAAGTATTTGTTTACCTACTTAGAGTAATATGAGGTGTATTCTATGGAGTATTTGGTTTCCAAACTGAAACGGTTAAAAAAATGAAGTAATTTAGTGGGAGGAAAATAAAAAGAAGGGAATATCTGAAGAGCTGTTATAGGTAGAGGAGGATATTGACTTCATTATATTTCAAAGCTCCTCTGGTATATTTTCAAGGGAGACTAAATGCCTTCTAATTGAGTTGGAATCTAAGAAACAACAAATCTTAAATATCTAAGAAGAAATGTGGAGACCGAAAATCAACACAATTTGGCTCAAGCAGGGTGATTAAAATACCAATTTTTTTCAGCAGGTATTCCATTCAAATAAGGAATTACAATTCCATATGGTATCTTAAGCATAGTGAAAGGAAGGTGATTAATGCCCAAACATATTTAGAAGAAGCCCTTGTTTCACATTTTTCAAATATTGTTAGGGATCCTAAAAGAACACATATCTCAGCTCAATTAAAGGTGATTCAACATTATCCAAGACTCTTCTATGAATATAAAGGGTTACAAGTTGGTAGATTAGTTACCTTGAATGAAGTAGAATCCATTATCAAAAAAATTTCCAGGCCCAAAATATTTGAGTCTAATAGATAGAAAGTTGAGTTATTTTATCATTTTTTTTTATTTTATGGGGAAGGACCTATTGAAAGTGATTGAAGAGTCATAGGTTAATGGTTTTATCTCGGGCTCCCTATATTCCACCTTCATTTATCTTATACATGAGTTCTCCAATCCTGTCTCTTTTCGTGAATATAGGTCAACTTCTCTATGTAATCTTGTCTATAAAATTATTTCCAAGGTTATAGCAAATATGAGCAAACTCGAGTTAGCAGAATGCATATGTCGGGAACAATTTGGGTTCTTGAATAAAGATAGATCCTTGATTCTTTTCGGGTCACCAAAGAATGCATTGCTCCATCAAAACTAATAAATTGGTTGCTCTTATACTCAAAATGGACTTGAATAAATCATATGATAGAGTTGATTGGGTTTTCCTCAAAATGGTTCTCCTACATATTGGCCTTCCATTGTTGGTGACATACTAGATAATTTCTTGTGTCTCTTTAACATATTTTTTATTATTATTCAATGGTTTTCTTACAACCTTCTTCAAAATCTATAGGGGCCTTCATCAAGGATGTTGCTTATTTCATTTATTATTCTTACTTGTGGTGGAAGTCCTCAACAGACTTATTGGGTTAAAAAATAAGAATAAGTTTTTGACTGGTGCCAAAGTGATTTCTATGCATTTTATTACATAGTTGTTGTTTGTGGATGATATCCTATTATTTTGTAATGGGTGTATTGAAGAGTGGAAATATTTTCATGATATCATATCTCTCTTTTGTGACACATCAGGTAGGGAGGTCAACACTCACAAATCTTTCTTCTTTCAGAATGTCGTTGATGAAAATGCTTTGGCACAAATCCATCTTTTTCTTCCTTACAAATTGGAATCTCGATTCTCTTCTAGATGGATTCAAATATCTGGGGTACTTTGATAAGACAAACCACTATGTCAAGGTAGATTGGCTATGGTTTCTAATAAAAGTGGAAAAAATGGTTGAATGTTGGGTTTACAAATGGCTCTTATTGGGGAGGAGACTCACCGTTGTAATGTTTATGCTGGAGAGAATTCCTATTTACTGGATACCAAATGCAAATATTCATGTGTTTATCCTTCATATCATTAGAAGGATTATGATGGGTGCCCGCAAGAACCTGCTACCCAAATATAATGCAATGGGATCACGCGAGCGGGCCTAATCGACAACGTGCACGCACCACTTATATGTGCACACGCGCTCCCACTTCAGAGTGACGAACCTCCACACCGGATTTCCAGCATGGGAAATAAGAGAGCGCACGTGCATGTGGATTCACATGCACATTTCGACGCACATGCATGTTGGGCATGATAGCAAACAGGGATGCGCATGTATCCATATGTATTAAAAAACAACAGTGGACATATTTTCTTTTTAGCCACCCGTGAGCGTGCAAGGAGGAGATGAATTCGACCCCCAAGGAGCCCAACTAACTTGTGCAAATCTCCTAAAACGATGTTGGAGTAAGCTAAATAGAGTAGGAATGCAATTTTTTTTTGTTTATTTCATTGTTTTTAAAATAAAATACAAAATTAAAAAAATTTGAAGATCAATTGAAATGGGAAAAATTTGATACTGCAGGTGGAAAATTACCTAACCACAATGACCAATACCAATGAACCATCCAAAGAAATGAATGAGACAAACCAAGCAGAGGACCCAAACCCCGAATTAAATGAAGAAAACCCTGAATTAAATGAAGAAGAAAACCTCAAAGAATAATTATATGGGGATTTAAACCAATTAATAATTTTGAGTGATGAATTGAAGAACGCAAGGGAACCCTCTTGGGTTTCCCTCTCCACATCGATACAAAAGATTATAGAATCTATCAACATTGCCCAAAGTGAGATAACCAGTTTGACTGAATATAGGGCTCGAATGTGAGAGAATTATAGCACTGGTATATCCAAAGAGGATATGAAAAACCTGAATATCACAAAATCCCAACTGTGGAGCAAATTTACAGATCCTAGAACAGGACAGCCTCCAGATGTGAGGAAGAGGTGAGTTTGCATGGACTGGTGTAATTACCATCCATGGAGAGAAAACTGGAGGAAGAGATGGTTCATGGTATTCGACAAGCCTCCATGCAACAATGTCAAGGTCCCATAGTATTTTCTTAGTAAACAGTGGCCTGAGTTTGTGTCAAGGTTCCATGTGAACTACTTTGAGATCACTGAGTTCCACGGCGTCAGCTTTGGCTCAACCCAAGATCGACCTCACGCCCACCAGAACCCACTAAGAGGACCTACTGCACCTAGGCGAGAGCCAAACTCGCCTCCTGAACCCCCTGGGTTAGGTATCAAGCTAGATGAGATCCATGAGTCCATCAGACATGCCACACAACACCTTCTCAGGCATACTGCATTTGTGGCTATGTCCTTGCAGAGCGAGCAGGACCCCCCTGAGAGACACACGTTTGCACGATCTACTGGTGGAGGGAGATTGAGAACAGATATAGGTGGTATCTAGGTGGATCCATCCTGCTTGATGAGACCAGTGCCACATCGTTGTTCTCATTGTGGGCATCCATGCTAGGTTCCCATGCAGGAGCATGGCACAAAGAGCTACCTACACCAGGTTAGTCATTGTTTTATTTACTGTCATAATTTCTAATAAATTTAACTTAGAATCAGATGTTGATGACTTGATTTTTTTTAATGTACAACTATTTAGTGTCGAGTCTCCAACACACGACTAGGAGGGTGTTGGTTCCTTCAACCTAGATGGAGACATGGCAGCTGCAGAGGACATCACAGCACCATACACAGAGGTAGTTTTCTTTCAGTAATTAAATTTAATGTTAGCAGTTAATCTTGTTGTCCAAGATATGTGTCTCTCTTGTAATTTGTTTTAATATTTGCATCGTGTTTATTGTTTATTGTTATTGCTCCACGATACTGTTTTTCTAACAAAGTCATGAGAGAAAAAATATATTCTACCACACTATCTTAAAATTCATTCAATTCCTTCAAAAATGGATGAAATGTTCTCTTACCTTAATTGGTAACAAGCTAGGAAGTATGTTTGACATTGGTGAAAAAATGAGGGACCTAGAAAAAACTTACGTGGAAAAAATTTACATGGAGATGCACCAAGATGATGGGTTAGATAATTAAATTGGTAATTAATGAATTGGGTTTTAGTTATATTGTCAATAATTGAATATATGAAAATAACCATTATCTGCTCAGTATGCTACCTATAATAGAAACTTAGAAGAAAATGTACTAAGAAGGGTATTCTCAATTAGGATGCCTTAAAAAATTAGGTTTGAAATAGGAGGAGAAGAGAACTCATAGCCATGTCAACTCTCTGGACCAAAAAGGAAATGAAGCATAAGAAAGGTTTACTAGGGATGACTAGTCAACTAATTCATATATAAGGAAACTTTAGCATCAATAATGGATACAATTTTCAAAGATATAGTTAGGGAAAATATGACAAACAATTACCCTACAAATCATCCATCCTTTGATATTGCACAAGACAAGCATATAATTTTTGAATATCATTTCAAGGATCGACGAGAAAGTCTAAGGAGTAAGACCATAAACATTGTGGATATTCTCTAGAATAGAGAAAAATGTAACATCCCTCAAAATCATAATTTAAAAGAAAAATTATTATGCAAGTTTGGGACTGTTATTATCACCATCATATCATTGATGTTATGTCGCTTGATTGATTTGTGACTTATACTGTATCACTAAATTAGTTCTTGTCAATTGTCGCATATTTATTTAAATTTTCAGCCCATATTTAGTTAATATTTACTAATTAAATCTAAATGTTTTTGTGCAAATGAATAGGTGTCCACATGATTGAATGACCAGCCATCCCCACCAGGGATCAGCAGATCCCCTCATGAGCAGGTATCTTGTAATAAAGTATAAATTTAATTTCAGTTTTGATCACTTAGATTTGTACAGTTATATTTTTTATGTACAAATACATGATGCCATGAATATGTATGTAGGTCCCACCACATAATCACGTCAATGTCACTATCTCTCCGCCAACTACCTTTTTCCCACCATATATGCCAGGTGTAGCCCCTGGCATACATGTCCCTTTCCCTGCAACCATCCCCACCTCGTTCCATCCATCCCTTGCCTCCCACCCACCACCACACTTCCATCCAGATCCCGCCCACCCGACCTATCCACCCTGTCCCTTGCAGTTTCCCATCTTTCCACCCTCCCCCCTCCGACCACATTACACCATCCATACACATTTACCCATCCCTCCACCCCATCCCATCCCCCTCCTCCATATTCCCCCACGATCCTCATTTCCTCTTCTAGGGTGGCCCATTCCATTCTACATCCAGTTGGCATTTATCATCATACATCACCACTTCTCCCACTCCAGTCCATGCCCTCTCCCACTGTGCCCCTTAGTGTTGTAGCCAACATCGATGTGGCTACATCCTTCGCTATGCCATCCACCCTAGCATCAGAGCAGGTTGTACAACCCACTGCTCCACCTGCCACCCGTAAGGACCAGTCGATTGCTCCACTTACCAACCCCCAGGACCAGCCTATTGTGTTCACGGTGAGATTAATTAGTTTATGAAAATATCGTTCAATATTAACGAAAATTAACATAGCATTAAATTGTATGAGTTATATTACTATTTAAATGTTGCAAGGTGGCATTACCGAGAGACTTGGATCACGGAGGAGGGTAGCCCGCTCACCACTTACGATCTCGTCTCAGGTGAGCTATTTAAAATTTGAAAACGTAATTTTTATATTTAAATTGTGTTTTATACTTGTATAATTTCCTGTAGGAGTTGACATTTAATTGTTTCATTTTAGAGCCCAAGGGGAGGTGGTCGAAGCAGCCAGAAGAACCGAACTTCCTCTAGCTCGAAGAAGAGGAAGATCAATTTTGGAGTTGGACCTGGGAGCTCCGAGGGTGGACAGGAGGATTGAGAGCGCCTCCTATGTACACTAGCCATGATGTGGCTTTTTGGCATGAGTTTCCATATTTTTTATAGGCCACAAGTTGCCATATTTTTTATACGACACGAGTTGCCATATTTTGTATATGATTGGAAATTTTTGTATATTAATATAGCATTTTGTACTTCTTTACAATAGTAGTTTACAGTTGATGTGCTTGCAATACTTATTGTTGACGAAGCAATAAAGTCTATATGTTCACAATAAAATGCATAAAAAATTTAACACTATAGGTTAGTTAACAAAAAAATACAAAAATGCATAAAAATATAGTCTTATCCATTGTCCAAATTGCAATAGAAAGCACTTGTCTACCTTTGGTATTTACATAGTAATTCTAAATTTTGGCCTTCTACTCCATTTTCTATCCTTGACTAACCCTAGGATTGTCTATCAAACTAGACTGTAATACTACCTATTATGTAGCCATAAGACACACCTAAACCATTCTATTCTAGCCTAACCCTTGCTAAAACCCTTTCCCTAGAATCCTACCTTTCCCTCCCTCTAAAGCAAGGCTTATTCCTTTCATCTCCACACTACTTGGACCCCCACGACTCTCCCTATATCTCTGACTGTAATATCCATTTTGGACAGCCCTAGAACACCACTAACTCATCCTAAGCTTCCCTAACTTATTCACTATAATGTCCTATTTAGGGCATCCCTAATGGCCTTCTTACCCACCTATCATATCCTAGGTTCACTTCCTTGCCTTCCTATCGTACCCACTCACTAATGCCTCGCCTCAAATTTGTCCATAACCCAATTTAAAGTGGCATGAAGACACCCTAAAGGGACTGTATATAAACAATCATTCCCAGCCATACTTCAACAAATTTGACAGTGGTATATAAACATCCATAACTTGGAAAAATACTAGAAAAGTCCTTGAATTTCTTGCAAGTCAGTGTGTCATCAAAATCCAAGTGAATATACTTCTTATCATTCCTACTTGACTGGAAATTACATCTTGGACTGTCATAGGACATTTTACTTGACTGGAAATTACATCTTGGACTGTCATAAGACATTTCACTTGACTGGAAATTACATCTTGGACTGTTATAAGACATTTTACTTGACTGGAAATTACATCTTGGACTGTCATAAGACATTTTAATTGACTGGAAATTACATCTTGGACTATCATAAGACATTTTACTTGCCTGGAAATTTGATTTGGTTTAACAGTCCCATTGGCTTGGAAACTTGTCACTTATAAAAATTTTTATCACTAATGTTTACTTAAAAAGATTGTACCTTTGTGTTGACAAGCTAAAACGTGAAATATAGGACTGTCATAATGCTAAATGCTTGGCTGGAAATACTTTTATGTCGGTTGCAAAAGAGGTTGAATTTGTACGATATGATGATAACGTCCCATCAACACCACTAACATGCTTCAACCACATGTATAATTGAAATGAAAACATCCCATAATGATAACATCCCATAAAAATTGTTCTTCCTTGACAAATAAAAAATGAAACAAGTTCATGAATATGTGTCTTCTATAAAGGCCTATTGAGCACTTGCAAATTTTAACGAGCTAATGTACTTGTTGCAATTTTAACGATTTAAGGGTTAGCATGCATAACCTAGGGTTTAGAATCAATGAGGAAACCCTAACCCTAACTGACTTTTAAAGGTTAGCATGCATAACCTAGGATTTATAATCAATGATGAAACCTTGACAAGTAATCTCCTATTTAGGGCAGCCCTAATAGCCTTCTTACCCACCTATCATAGCATAAGGTCACTTGCTTGCCTTCCTATCTTACCCACTCACTTCCTATCTTGTCATTCCTAGTGATCCTTCCTTTGGTAGCAACATGTTCTCTTTGGGTGTACAATCATGGTTTGAAGGATAATTTTGGCTAGCAAGTTCCTTTTATTTCAGAGGATTTTCCTTAGTCATCATCTTGATGGCCTACACAAGTGTAGGATGACCTATCCAAAGGTCTGAGCTTAGGATATCTGACAAAATAAACACCATTAAAGTTTACTTAACAAATTCAACCCAAAATTATCTCAAATTAGCATGCATAACCAATGCTAGAATCTACCCAATCATAAAGATAATATAAGCTAAAATTCAAATCTCCACACTATAATTGTTTTCCTCGTTAGGGTTTATAAACCCTAATCATCTTCCATCATAGAAGCACATGGCATTTCAGGCAAGTCTAGCTAGGGTTAGCATTTCAAGAAAGTCTAGCATGTAACTATTCATCAATTAAAATAGTGTTATCTAGGGTTTAGGAAAACAAAGAAATTCAATTCATAACCTAGGGTTTAATTCAATTGTAACAATTTGATAATTTGAGTATTGGTGATTCGCCTCCTAAACTTCTCTAAAAATCATCCTATCATTTGCACACATTGGTATTTGCATTTGTGACCACATGAAATAGTAAGTAGTTCATATTAATCCCAATAAAATTATTTCATGTATGTGCATAGCCTAGGTATAGGGCCTTTTGGTTTTTACTTAAATTATACTAACCAATCTAATGATATATACCTAAAGAGGTCATAAAACCCTAGTTCCATCTCATAACTTGTGAACCCTAGTTATAATATGCAATTTGCAGTTCATGAAACCCTAGTTGGTTTTCAATTTATAAGTGTAGCCTAGGGCTATATGGCCTTTTGGTTTCTACTTAAATGATAATAACCAGTCTAATTTGATCTTCAAACCTAAAGAGTTCATAAAACCCCAGTTTGTAGTTCCATGTCTCAATATGTGAACCCTAGTTTTATTATGCAGGTTGTTGGCTTATATTGTAGTACATGAATAATATAATGTTGTAACATGTGCTTTATTAGTGATATCTAGACACATTGTGCCATGAAAACATGAGGAAGAGGGTCATTTTCAACCCAAGTTATAGCACGCAATTGTAGTTCATGAAACCCTACCAACTAATATAACATACCATAACATGCTAACATCATACCATTCTAACATACCATACCATACTAGCATACCATACCATACCCTACAATACTAACATCATACTACATACCCTACAATACCCTATGATACTAACATCATACCATGTACTAACATACCATACCATACCATACTAACATATAACATACCATACCATTCTAGTTCCATCACATAACTTGTAAAGAGGTCATGAAACCCTACTTCCATCTCATAACTTCTCAACCCTAGTTATAGCATGCAATTGTAGATCATGAAACTATAGCATGAAATTGTAGTTCATGAAACCCTAGTATGCAATTGTAGTTCATGAAACCCTAGTATCAAAGTCTCAACGAGATTGTAGTTCATGAAACCCTAGCATGCAATGGTAGTTCATGAAACCATAGGTGTGTTTCTCTTTTCCATCTCATAACTTCTCAACCCTAGTTATAGCATGCAATTTGTAGTTCGTGAAACTATAGTATGCAATTGTAGTTCATGAAACCCTAGTATGAAAGTCTCAATGAGATTGTATTTCATGAAAACCTAGCATGCAATGGTAGTTCATGAAACTGTAGGTGTGTTTCTCTTTTCCATCTCATAACTTGTAAAGAGCTCATAAATCCATATTTCCATCTCATAACTTCTCAACCCTAGTTATAGCATGCAATTTGTAGTTCATGAAAGCCTAGTTGGTTTTGGATTTATACATGTACATGTGTTTCTACTTCCATCTCATAGCTTTTAAAGAGGTCACAAAAACCTAGTTCCATCTCATAACTTCTCAACAATAGTTATAGCATGCAATTGTAGTTCACAAAACCCTAGTTGGTTTTCATTTTGTACATGTACATGTGTTTCTACTTCCATCTCATAGCTTTTAAAGAGGTCACAAAACCCTAGTTCCATCTCATAAATTCTCAACCCTAGTTATAGCATGCAATTGTAGTTCACAAAACCCTAGTTGGTTTTCAATTTGTACATGTATATGTGTTTCATCTCATAACTTTTTAACCCTAGTTATAGCATGCAATTGTAGTTCATGAAACCATAGTATGCAATTGTAGTTCATGAAACCCTAGTATGAAAGTCTCAACGAGATTGTAGTTCATGAAACCCTAGCATGCATTAAGGTATCCACGCTATAATTGTTTTCCTCGTTAGGGTTTATAAACCCTAATCATCTTTCATCATATAAGCACATGGCATTTCAAACAATTCTAGCACCAGTTTCGACATCAACATGTCTATCCTAGGATGATTCGTCAAACCCTAGGTCTTTGTCTATTGCATCAACACAAGCACGAAGACCTCCATGGAAAATCAACTAAACTTAAAAAAATATTCTTCTTAGCAAGGAATCAAAAGAAGCTCGAGACTTATCAAGTTAATTTTTCCATGGTCTTTCCCTAACCTCCATGTATCACACAAGAACAAGACTACAATATCACCAAAGACATTAGCTCTTTTCTTTGTATCTTCTACAGGGTTGGAACCCTAATTCTACCTCCTTTCCCTTGAAAACAAGAGCTATAGATTCTACAAGACAACCATCAATTCCTCTAGTATTATATCTCCTTCTCCAAGGTTTACTTACATATATAAACCCCAGTGTCCTCATGCATATCCAAGTTTAATCATGTAATTCATTCCTCCTCTAGTTGTGTACCACATATTCTTGTTCCCAATGCTCCTCAACATATTTGTCAGAGGTGGTTACAATGCTCCAATGCTTATCCTCAATATGTGTGCCATGGTGGTTACTATGCTCATTTATTCTCCTCAACATGTGTGTGAAGGTGGTCACTATGGTCCAATATTTCACTTATATTCATCCTAATATCACAAGGCAACCCAACAAAATAAACCCTAGTCCAAGTGTACATTAACACCATAAAGATACATCCCTTTAGGGCACTCTTTCCAAGCATATAACATATCTAGAACCTCTTATTACAACAAATTACAACATCAATAAATCTACTGAGAAAAACCCTAGTTTATGAAACCGATGCACAATGGAGTCACTAGGCCTTGCAAACAAAGTGGAGAGGGCCCACTAGAGGTAATGGCATTCCAAGGGACCAATGGAGTCGACATCTCATCGATCTGACCTCCGGTTTCTGAGTTATGTCGAGTTGCAAGTCGCATTAAAATGTCGTTCAAGGACACTTGGTCACTCTGAGTCCGGAAGCGAAAAACCAAATGGAGCAGAAAGATTGCATGTTGTTGGCTCCAACAGGTGTGTATGGATAATGCTAACATGGGAACACCACCAAGACTGGCACGGAGAAGGGATTTTTAGAGTTGACCCACCAATGCAAGAGTTGCATTGAAGGAAACTGAGCAATTAAACCCTAGTTTACGAAACCGATGCATAATGGAGTCCCTGGGCCATGCAAACAAGGTGGAGAGGGCCCACTAGAGGTAATGGCATTCCAGGAGACCAATGGAGTTGATGACTCATTGATTCGACCTCCGGTTTCTGAGTTATGTCGAGTTGCAAGTCACATGAAAATGTCGTTCAGGGACACTTGGCCACTCTCGGTCCGTGAGCGAAAAACCAAATGGAGCAGCAAGATTGCATTTTGTTGGCTCCAATAGGTGTATATGTCCAATGTCGACATGGGAACACTACCAAGACTGGAACGGAGAAGGTATTTTCAGAGTTGACCTACCAATGCGAGAGTTGCATTGAAGGAAACTGAGCAAAACCCTAGTTTACGAAACTGATGCACAATGGAGTCACTGGGCCATGCAAACACGGTGGAGAAGGCCAACTAGAGCTAATGGCATGCCAGGAGACCAACAGAGTTGATGGATCATTGATCTGACCTTCGGTTTTCGAGTAGTCAAAATAGTCAAATGTAGAGAATCGTGTGCTTGTGCAAGCTAACACGTCAAAATCTGGATGCCAGTTCCATGAGTGGTTGAAATTGACAGCTACTATTAAAAGATAAGATGATCATGATAACTTACTCCACTTTCTATGTGAACTCTACAAAATCCTTCCCCTTTCCATCTATATCGATGTCATGTCTGAATATATAGCATGTATATATACTTATTACCAAGATGGTGCATAAAACAGATCATACTTGGTAGTAAGTATTTATACATGCTATATATTCAAACATGACATCGATATAGATGGAAAGGGAAAGGATTTTGCAGATTTCACATAGAAAGAGGAGTAAGTTATCATGATCGTATTGTCTTTTAATAGTAGCTGTCAATTTCAATCACTCATGGAACTGGCATCCAAGTGGAGTGTAAGCATAATTACCCAATCTCATTCAATATAGCCAGCTGGATCCTCTCTGTTGTTAATTGCCTCCATTAATCTATCGTGCTCTGAATGAGGCAAGAAGTAACGTACCTTGGTTGAGTTTTTCGTTGGCATTGTCTATAGATGGATGTTCGTTCCAACAATCAAGTTTGTGAAGTGATAGACCACAGAACCTGGTCTGTAATCCATGAATACAATCCCACTAGTTCTTCTTGATTTCCCATCTAGTGTAAGATATTCACCCTAAACCACCATCGATCCAATAGGAAATTCATTGCCTTCATCATCAATCAATGATCCGTTCAATATTTTCTTACCTCCAATGCATCATGCCAACCAATAATCTGTGCCCCATTCATTTTCTTTTGGGGCAACAACTTCATATATGTGTCCTGGTTGTACAAGATCTGAGATATGGTCGTAGTCTGTCGAAATCGTTGACTGACCCTCCTCTAAGTGGATTGTTTCACTGACTACACATGGGTCTACTACAAGTGACACGGGATCCCAATCATCAACCCAATCCATGCATTCACATTCATCCCATTCACCACTGCTACAAGGGTTGCAAAAGCAAGCAAGTTTTCACGTCCATATTTCAAATAGGGGGTTGTTTGAGCTTCGAACCAAATGAAATCCACGTGTTCCTTGTACTGTGTCACAACTATAGGAACGTGATCGATCTATGTCAACCACATGGCAAAAATTCCTAACTGGCCTTCCTACCACTTTAGTTCAGTCTGACATTGTTGTAGAGCGCCATTGAACTATGGATTCTGCATCTTTGATATATGGGTTTCTGGTAAACCTCATCTCCTCCCTTTGTAGTGCAGTCTTTATGCATGCACCATCCCCATCATGCTCACCTTTGTCATGCCCGGTCTCAAAGTAGTTCCATATATGCGGCACATTATAAGTCTTATGTAACATACTCATCCATTGGAAGACTTGAGAATTTTTGAACTGGCCCACACAACCATCTGACCATATCCAATGTTGATCCATCTGTATATCTCCCTCCTTTAGCTGATCATAGAAAATCCAAAAACTGTGTTGCACATAATGCAGATCATGGCATCTGTCATCACTTATGTAAATTTTTGTCTCCTTCTGTATTATCCTGTTGTTAACGCTTCTCTTAGGGCCATGCTTATACGTAATATGTACCATGATGTTGACTTGCTCGGAATGGTAGTATTGACTCTGAATTTCATTTTCTGGCTGAAGGGTGTAGTTTTCTGCAAAATCCACAATTGACAATATGGTCCCAATGGGAAATTTGTCCCTGCATTTTCTGTATTGTTCATCTTGCCATCGTGCTACATGCACATGTTGAACATATTTCTCGGTTTTCTTGTAGAAATCCATCAAAAAATCACATACCCGTACCAGTTTCCATGAAAACAAGGGTCGTATTAGAATGTGACCTTTAAAGAATGTATATGTAGAAACTGAACATGTAAGAGGAAAAACATGCAATAATCATTTGCACCTGTGACTTCACCAATGCAATCTTTTTACTTTCCTTTGCACTATCTTATTGATAGGTTATGTACTTGAAGCTCTGCATCTCCACGCTCATGTTGCCAAATTGATGCTCATCACTTCTATCAATGCAATGGTTCAAAAGGGCAAACCCACTGCACCTGGAACAATTCCCATATAAACATGATTTTCCATAGTATTTTTTTCCTTCATTCCTTGGACACATGATGTTGACGATAAAATATCTCGATGCATTCGATGGTATTACGGATTCATTGTAGCCCTACTCAAGGTTAGTATGCAAATCACAAAATATATTTTTATACGTGTCATAAAAATATTCATATTCTACATGGTATCTACAACAGCATGTGTTTCAATGAATGCATATATGAACGTACCATGGTTTACATTTCTCAAAGGACCTTTGGCCCAGGTTCAATTGTGTGTGCTCATTCTTGAATCTCTCATAGAGTTCAGTCTGTGTTGTGTCAAGGAAGCGTTTGACGTGGGGTTCACGTTCAGTAGAACCTTTTCTCAGCTTTAGCACATCTCTTTGATTTGAAGAAGGTTTGGTATGATCATGCCAGAACATTTGTACTAATTCCTTAACAACATCAATTAGCTTCATATCTCGACAAGGAAACCTGCCGACAAAAGCCCAACAATATTTTCCACCTGGAGTTTGCAGATTTTCTCTTATAACAGAGTACTTCTGAACAATTTTTCTATTTAATTTAAGTATCTGAGAAGTGTGTGAAAGGAGGCGAAGTTTCCATGTCGACTTGCTTACAACTAATTCTGATAACACACGACGATCCACACAAAGATCTTTAGTACAGGATGTCTTCCCAATCGCATTAAAAGCAGATTGGATATTTCTAATAATATGATTGTTATCCTCTGAACTTATAACCATCTTTATGCCTAGAATTATCCTAACAACAACTAAACAATTTGACTTTAACAAACATAGTAATAATTGACGTTTATCTACATCACCTTTGGATTCAAAATATTCCTTCATTAATTTGTTGCATTGCCAATCGATAGTGCGTTTGGGAAACTTACCTTCAATTCCTGATCGACAACTTTCATCCAAATGGATACGTCTAGGAGTCCTTTTTCTTGTAGTAGGCATTCGAGGTAGAGAAGGTGGACATGAGATACGGATCCCAAGGATTTTTTGTTGTGGTGAATCATTCACATGTCGATCCATATTGGGAGTGTGCTCGACATGGTTGTGGTCTTCTGGAAGAGATTGCAAATTAATCATTGCTCCTAGGTCCAACGCTTCATACTCAACGTCTCTCAATACACCTATGTCTTCAAGAGCTTCAACATGGCTCGTTGATGGATTGTTGGTTGGATATTGTGTTGATGTTGGAACTTGATTTGGGTACGTTGGACGCAACCCCTTCACCCGTGGTTTTGAAGTAGAGGTTGTTGTGTCATCAACTATGTTAGGATCGGTCATAGTATCAGTGGAAATTTCTGAACCATCTCTCACTCTCTCCATTTCCAACCTGGCCTTTTCTCTTACCTCATTTTACTTTTCATTGGGCATATTCCTTCTAGTTTTTCTTTCTCTGTTACGTGATTTGCCCATATTCAAAAGTTTCTTTATCAAAACTATGAGGTCTAAAGTTGCATAAGAAGCAACAAATAAGGTATTAGTTCCATTATACAAGATACAGGACGTGTTCCAACACAAACAACTAAATTACAGATATGTTAGTATGTTAATTATTGGCATTGATACATAATCGTTGATTAAAGATTTCTCTTTATGTTCAGACCAAATTTTCATTTCTATACTATATTTTAGTCAAGTAAAGATAGTCAAGTTTGCAGGTATTACAGGTATAGGATTCTGACTTCCTTTGTGTTGAAAAAGTATTGGAAGTCAAAAGAAGATGAGTGAAATGAGGAGGTTGCAAATCCCTTGAAAAAAGAAGAAATCATTGAGGTAGAGGCATCCCTGATAAGCTCAAAGGCATGTTATGATAAATCTAGCATGAAGAGGAGAGCATGGACAAGTTGGTGAACTGTTCAATATGGACCCTCTCCCATGATTGCTTCCAAGGTTTTTATACAAATTGAAGAGTCTCAATAGAGAACCTCGTATATTCCATCCTTGTGGGAAATTGAAATATAATCATGTGCAAATGATTATAATTGGTCTACATTGCATACTTCATCTTGTATAGAGAATATGGACAACTTGGTGAACTATTCAATATGGACCCTCTCCCATGATTACTTCAAAGGTTTTTTTTTAATTTAAGATTCTTAAGAGATAACTTCATCTATGCCATCATTGTGTGAAATCAAAATATATTCATGTGCAAATGTAAATTAGTTAACATTTCATACTTCATCTTCTATGAAGAATATGAGACTTGTTTAGATGTGAAGTTGGGATTTATTCTTGTGAAATTAAATTTTATCTATGAGAGAGATATTTTTGTAGGCATATCATAAAACATAAATCAATGAAATGATCTGAAAGCTTGTGAATTAAAACAATTATTTACAATTCACCATACCTATTCAAAATGATCTCTTCTTCCAATGAAAACTTGTAGTGTCAATCTTTCCACTAACTTCCAGGACCACTGAATATGTTTGTTAGATTCCAAGAGTGAGCTTCTATCCAATAGATCAAAAATTGGTGATGGATTGTGAGCCAAATTGCACATTTCAGGAGCACAAAATGCGCGAATAGCAAAAGAAAACCCATGAAAATTGGTAGCAATCTCGGGAATCCAGATCTCTGTTTTTTTTTACCTACTAATAGGTGCACACATGCGTGTATAAGACTGTGAGTGCGCATTGACGCACACGCAAAATCAAACATGTGCGCGCCCTTATTTAACATTTAGATCATTTACTCACTAACATTTATTTCATTTAATGGCTAACATTCTTCAACAACGACTTCATATTCATGATTATTTCGAGTATTTTAACAATATAGTCTCAAAACCTATCATCATCATCACCACTACAATATAGTCTAAACCTATCACCATCATCATCATCACCATCGTTGTTAATCGTCATTGTCATCGTCATCATCATCCTCATCCTCATCCTCATCCTCACCATCATAGTCATCATCCTCATCACCATCATTGTCATCATCCTCGTCATCATCATCACCAACATTTTCATCATCATCATCACCCACATTGCTCATCATCATCATCGTCGTCATCATCATCGTCGTCATCATCATCATCCTCATCATCACCATCATTGTTCATCACCACGATCATTGTTCATCATCATCCTCGTCATCGTCGTCATCATCACCATTAGTGTTCATCATCATCATCATCATCATCACCATCACCATCATTGTTCATCATCATCCTCATCCTCATCATCGACAGCATCATCATCATCCTCATCATCATCACCATCATTGTTCATCATCATTGTCATCCTCATCATCGTTGTCATCATCCTCATCCTCTTCATCATCATAGTCATCATCCTCATCATCATCACTGTCATCATCCTCATCATCATCATCATCACCAACATTTTTCATCATCGTCGTCATCATCATCCTCATCCTCATCCTTGTCATCATCATCATCATCACCATCATGTTTCATCATCATCACCATCATTTTTCATCATCATCATCATCGTCGTCGTCATCATCATCGTCATCCTCATCGTCATCATAGTCATCATCCTCATCATCATCATTGTCATTATCCTTCTCCTCCTCCTCATCATTCCATTGCAAATACTTGAAAATAAAATCAAAGCAAAGTTTCAACTAAACTTATCATCATCATCATCATTGTTCCTCATCGTCGTCATAATCATCATCATCCTCATCCTCGTCATCATCATCATCATCATCACCATCATTGTTCATCATCATTGTTATCGTCATCATCATCCTCATCCTCATCATCATCATCATAGTCATCATCATTGAAATCATCTTTATCCTCATCATCACAATCATCATCATCATCATCATTGTTCCTCATCATCGTCAGCATCGTCATCAACATCATCATCATCATAATCATCATCATCATAATCACAGTCATCATAGTAATAGTCATCGTGATCATCATCCTCATCATCATCACCATCATTGTTCATCATCATATTCATTATCATCCTCCTCCTCATCATCATCATCCTCATCATTGTAATCATCATCATCATCATCATCATAATCATCGTCATCATCATCATCATCCTCATCATCCTCGTCCTCATCATCGTCATCATCATCACCATCATTGTTCATCATCATTATCATTGTTCATCATCATCATTCCATTGCAAATGCTTGAAAATAAAATCAAAGCAAAGTTTCAAGTAAACCTATCATCATCATCATTGTTCCTCATCATCGTCATCATCATCATCATCCTCATCCTCATCATCATCGTCGTCGTCGTCATCATTATCATCACCATCACCGTCATTGTTCATCATCATTGCCATCGTCATCATCGTCATCATCATCGTCATCATCCTTATCCTCTTCATCATCATAGTCATCATCCTCATCATCCTCATCATCATCACCAACATTGTCCATCATCGTCATCAGCATCATCACCATCCTCATCATCATCATCATCATCACCATCATTGTTCACCATCATCATCATCGTCGTCATCATCATTGTCATTATCCTCCTCCTCCTCATCATCATAGTCATCATCGTCGTCATCATCGTTGTCATCATCCTCCTCATCATCATCATCATTGTCATCATCCTCCTCCTCCTCATCATCATCATTGTGCATCATCATCATTCCATTGCAAATGCTTGAAAATAAAATCAAAGCAAAGTTTCAACTAAACCTATCATCATCTTCATCATTGTTCCTCATCATCGTCGTCATCATCATCATCCTCGTCCTCATCCTCATCATCATCATCATCATCATCATCACCATCATTTTTCATCATCATTGTCATCATCATCGTCATTATCATCCTCATCCTCATCATCATCATCATCATTGTTCCTCATCATCGTCAGCATCGTCATCATCCTCATCATCACCATCATTGTTCATCCTCATAGTCATCTTCATAGTCATCATCATCTTCATCATCATAATCATCTTCATCATCAACATCATCATCCTCATCATCGCAATCATCATCATCATCATCCTCATCATCGCAATCATCATCATCATCATCATAATCATTGTCATCATAGTAATAGTCATCGTGATCATCGTCCTCATCATCATCATCATCATCACCATCATTGTTCATCATCATAGTCATTACCATCCTCCTCATCATCATCGTCATTTTCATCAACATCATCATCCTCATCATCATAATCATCATCATAATCATTGCCATCATCATCATCATCCTCATCATCATCATCATCATCATTCTCGTCCTCATCATCGTCATCATCATCACTGTCATTGTTCATCATCATCATCATCATCATCCTCATCATCATCATCATTGTTCATCGTTATCATTCCATTGCAAATCTTGAAAATAAAATCAAAGCAAAGTTTCAAATAAACCTATCATCGTCATCATTGTTCCTCATCATCACCGTCATCATCATCCTCCTCCTCCTCCTCATCATCATCATCATCCTCATCCTCATCATCATCATCATCATCACCATCATTGTTCATCATCATAGTCATTACCATCCTCCTCATCATCATCGTCATTTTCATCAACATCATCATCCTCATCATCATAATCATCATCATAATCATTGCCATCATCATCATCATCCTCATCATCATCATCATCATCATTCTCGTCCTCATCATCGTCATCATCATCACTGTCATTGTTCATCATCATCATCATCATCATCCTCATCATCATCATCATTGTTCATCGTTATCATTCCATTGCAAATCTTGAAAATAAAATCAAAGCAAAGTTTCAAATAAACCTATCATCGTCGTCATCATCATCATCATCGTTCCTCATCATTGTCGTCATCATCATCATCCTCATCCTCGTCATCGTCATCATCGTCATCATCATCACCATCATTGTTCATCATCATTTTCATCATCATCATCATCATCATCATCCTCATCATCATCATCATAGCCATCATCTTCATCATCATCATTTTCATCATCGTCATCATCATCATCACTAACATTGTTCATCATCGTAATCATCATCATCATCATCATCCTCGTCATCCTCATCCTCATCCTCATCATAATCATCACCATCATTGTTCATCATCATCATCATCATCATCGTCATCATCATCATAGTCATCATCCTCATCATCATCATTGTCATCATCCTCCTCCTCCTCATCATCATCATTGTCATCATCCTCCTCATAATCATCATCATTCCATTGCAAATGCTTGAAAATAAAATCAAAGCAAAGTTTCAACTAAACCTATCATCATCATCATCATTGTTCCTCATCATCGTCATCATCATCATCATCCTCGTCCTCATCCTCATCCTCATCATCATCAACATCATTGTTCATCATCATTGTCATCGTCATCATCATCTTCATCCTCCTCCTCATCATCATAGTCATCATCCTCATCATCATCATTGAAATCATCCTTATCATCATCATCATCATCATCATTGTTCCTCATCATCGTCAGCATCGTCATCATCCTCATCATCATCTTCTTCATTGTCATCATCATTGTTCATCCTCATAGTCATCATTATCCTCCTCATCATCATCATCTCCGGCATCAACATCATCATCTTCATCATCATCATCATCATCATAATCACTGTCATCACAATAATAGTCATCGTGATCATCATCCTCATCATCATCATCATCACCATCATTGTTCATCATCATAGTCATTATCATCCTCCTCCTCCTCCTCCTCATCATCATCAACATCATCATCCTCATCATTGTAATCATCATCATTATCATCATAATCGTCATCATAATCATCGTCATCATACTCATAGTCATCATGATCCTCATATTCATCATCATCATCATCACCATCATTGTTCATCGTCATCATCATCATCATAGTCATCATCATTGTCAGCATCCTCCTCATCATCATCATAGTCATCATCCTCATCATCATCATAGACATCATCCTCATTTGATCATCATTGTCATCCTCCTCCTCCTCCTCATCATCATTCCATTGCAAATGCTTGAAAATAAAATAAAAACAAGGTGTTTGCTTAATAAATGCACACACGCGTCCCTAATGCATGCGCACAAAGAAGCGCGAACACGCTTTTAGTGCGTGTGCACCCATAGAGCGTGATCGCGCTTCTAGTGCGTGCACGTTGTGTTTTAAACTACGCGTGCATGATTTAAATTTAGAATTTTGGCAACACATTTTTTCCGCCAACGTGGTGGATGACTTGGCTGCTTTGGTTTTAGGTTCGGGTTGCCCAACCAAGTGGTTTGGACTGTCTTATGACATAAAAACTTTTTTTGCACCACTTCTCCTATTTCGTGCATGATTTTCCATATTCCACAATTGTCCACTATTAATGAAAATTCACACATTTGTGTAACTCTGTCTGTAGATTCTAAATATGTAATTTTTATTTAAATCTATTATCTTTTTCTATTTTTTATTTAATTTTAAATGGACTAACGTCAATCTAACACAAAAGGTAGGCTATTTTCTTCGGCTATAACTTTTGATTGCCTCACCTATTTAGAAAACGGAAAAGAACCCGCACAAAAAGACACAAAGACCTACATCCTAAAAAAAAAAATCATTCATTGACTATGTTAAGACCAATATGTGGTGGACCAACGCTCGACCTTGTCATTTTAGGGTGTCACTGACTTCCTTAATTTGAAAAATAAAAAATATAACATAAATAAATATGGAAAAATAACGTTGCACTAGACACACCTGTTATCTACAACTCTATATAATTTTTTTCACAAAATTCCACCATTTTCATACCAAACAAGTGGACCAATGAAAACATATTCATTATTTTTTAGGAAAAATATAACATACCAACCTTAGAGGAACCTCATTTTTTGGGATTTATGCTTAGTTTTCATAAATAAAAGTTATATATTCCGGAAGGTAATCCGATTTTCCACGTTTCATATTCTTACCCCATATTCCAAAACGTTGTGTAGGTACCTCTAATATTGTTTTTTGACGTTTAGATTTCTATTTTTCTAGAAGTCCACTGCAACAAACGCGCCATAAGTGACCAACATTAGCTTGCACCAGTCCTGATGCATTTCCTTTGGTCTGAGAATGTAAATAAGTAAAATATTTACTTGGCCAATTGGGGGAAAATTTCTTTATCAAAATATTGGGTGGGGGGGGGATCATAAGCTAAAAAATATGTGGTCCAAAACTCAAATTTTTGGAGAGGTTTTCTGAAGGCCTATCCTTGGATGAGTTCTTGGTTGTCTTGGAGGGTGGGGAATGGTAAACTAATACATTTGGGGGTGGACCATTTTATTGGTGGGGAGAATTTGTATAGTCTATCATAGCCTCTTATTAACCAATTAACTGCTAATGGATACTATAGGTTAGCTCATGTCAGGAATGTGATGAATGGCACCTCTTCATATATTTTCTTTTACAGGTGATGTGGGCTTATCAGGTTCTTTGGTAGTAGAATGGACACCGTTTGTATTAGGTTTAAATCATATGGGAAGCACACTTTATGAAGAGAATGATATTATGGTATGCTAACAAAACAACTATGATGGGAATATTAGTGTTAAAAGTTCCTATGAGGCAATTTCTACTAATCCCGTCTATTTTATAGAGAAGTGGTGGTTTAAACAACTTTGGAAATGGAATATGCCCCAAAAAATCAAATGTTTATTTGGTTTTGTTTGGAAAATAGGATCTTGAGTTGGGACAACCTAAACACTAGAGGTGTTATTGGTCGAAATATATTGTCCTTTACTTGATATTTTATGGTTTTGTTGCTTCTAGTCATGGTGGTTACAGTATGGTGATTAGAGTCTATGAGAAGACTTAGTTCTTAATTTGGATGGGTTGTGGCATTGGATCAAACACATTTACAAACAAGCACAAGGATCACTAAAGAAGATACGATACAATGACTCATCAGGGGAAGGTGAAAGCCGGAGCAGAGCTAGCTCTTTACTTGTTTTATTCGTTAATAACAATAGAGCTTATTTCCCTCCATATATTCCATGTCTATAACCTCTAGATATAGATACATAGCTAACGACATTGAATGAAGTTCCCTATCCAGATGCATATCCACCAACTATGGAGTCTCCCGCAGCAAATTGAGTTATCGCTCAATAGCCAACATATTTTCTGGATTCATATCTCATTGACCAAGTAGAAGTTGATCTCACAACGAAGGAAACACTCAAGGTAGATCTCTTGGCTCTATGGGGCCTACTTCTATTTGTTCATTCTAGAAAGTTTACTTCCCCTTAGATCTATGGGGAATCCAAAATTATAGTGGACTAGGCTAATAGTAGTGGTTCCCTTCATGTGGTAATATTAGATCAGTGGTGTGAAAGGATCATGAGTCTTATGACAAATTTTTCCCATTTATCCTTCACTCAGATTTACAAGTCTTACAACAAGCTTGTATGTCAACTTTCAAAAAGAGCAGTGGGTGTAGTCAAGGGAATCCATTATTTTAAAGATTTTAAGAATTGCACAAGGATTGATCAAGGTTTCTTCAAAGCTCATTAGATAGTTCTTGTTGTGTTCTTCTGGTTATAGTTTTTTGGAACTCTGGACTGTGAAGTCACTTTTGTTTTTAGTATCTGTGTAGAGACAATTGATGTCCAATTTTGGATGACTCATGTCTATTAATATTGAGACTCTCTAGTTTTGTGCTCTCTTTTCTCCAGTGGAGTTGGTATACTTTAGTCATATATCTAGTGGAACAATTATATCATATATTTTCTATTATAATTTTGATTACGGCTAGATATCAAATTATATTTTTTTGTTAAAAAAAATTAAACTATAATCAACATATCAAATAAAAGGATAAAATTAAAAGTTCTTATTCTTCCCTGCATGAGGGAATAATGTAATCGACTATGTTTTGAAAACAGTGTAGCCTAAAACACATATTTTTATGTTAAAGTTTTTCAATTTATATAAGGTACCCTCAGCTCTTATTGTGAGAAAAAAAAATTATTTTACACCACTCTAGCCCTCTCACCCTAAAAAAATATGACATGTTCTGACACCACTCTAACAAATCTCACAACGGCTACTCTGACACATTGAAAAATCCTAGGCCCCTTCACTGTACAATTCCCATTTTTCATCTGATGGACTCCACAGAAGCTGGATAGCAATTGAAGGTAAGGTGTTGGTTTTTTTTACCTGATATATTATCCGTCTTTTTTTTATTTCAACCAACGGGCACTATGCAATACTGATGCACAATGATCTTACCCTACGGGGAGTGCGTATACTCAAAGAAATTTGTCTCAGGGATGTTTACAATGCGATTGACATCTCAAAGAATCTATAATTGTGTTTTTTTTGTCATTGTTAACAATTGGTTTATGGATAAAATATTCTTCTCAACAAAACGTTCTAACTCTAGGAGCAAGGATGGAGTGCTTCTTGTGGCCCAAAAAAGGCCTTGAATACTTGCAAAACATTTTATCACTATGAAATTGAAAACGGTCAAACATATCAAGTTGGAAACACTTTAATTGACCAAAAAATGCTGCAACATATCTAGCCGCCCCTCTCCATTAATTTATGGTTTTATTGCTTTTATTTTAAATTTTGTATGGACTTAAATAAAACGTTGATTCCAACATTTACTACAAGCCCATAATCCTAATTAAGGGAAAAGAAAAGAAAACCTAGAAAGAGTTTTCTACCTAAACGCCACCAGGTATCCATATCGATGCATAACAAGTAGCATAACCAAAATGGTTTAGCCTACGTGTATATATTATTCATGCAACAAATAAACCTTATCTATATAACCCACTTTTCCACACCTAAAACTAAGTGATAATATTTTGACCGACATACATTTATTCATTTGGGTTATCCACTTCCGAATGGCATTAGGCACATACATTTATTGATTTGGTTATCCATTGTTAAATCGCATTACTGAGGTATTTGTGGGATGGATTGAAGCAATACAAATTGTATCCCAAGAATTTTTTTTTTTACTCTGATGAACGTGGTATGCAACTGGGCAAGCATGCAAATCGTCTCATTCTTTCATGTATCAATTTATGTGTGAGTCTGGTTTCTTCTCTAATTGTCTCTTTCATGTATCAATTTATGTGTGAGTCTGAGTGAACTTCTCTTTTAGGTATAAAATTATTTCAGTTTGCATGCTTCAATTGCTCACTATCGCTCAATTAATGCACTCCCAATTGGGCAAACGCCGCAAGTTCTTTGATATTCATTTAGATTTTTAACCATCTATATTTTAAAGACACTCATTAATTCATTAATACAGAGATAGATATCGATCTACCTGATTTATTTTTAGTCCTTTTGATTTGGCGTGTTTGGTGTTTATTTCTTTGTTTTAAAATGTGTGTCATGCAATTTATGGCATTTTTTCCCCATGGTGCATTTCCAATATTAATTTATATGGACAAAAGAGTACAACGTGTGCATGTGCAGATGTAGTATCTCATTTTTCAAGCAACATATTTAATTCAAGCTGGTAGTCAAACTCCACAAAACCCTCTTCCCAAACAATCAACAGACGTTGAGTGACAACTGTTTTTTTTTGTTTTCCATGTACCGTTTAAAGGAGCGGGTCATTATTTTATGACAACATGAAATACTAGGTACCCTTAAAAATAATGAATTCAAGGTGACCAATTATAACATAGAGACAAGATATTTGGGGACAAGAATTCCAATGCAAGCAGAGGATACAGGTATTAAATGTGATTAACTGATGGTTTATCTTACCAATATGCACCTAGTTCCTAAAATATGACCCAATTTAGAATGCAATCAACACCAATTCGAAGAGAAATAGAGACGCAGGGAAAGAGATAGTGACACAGGCTGGCTGCAAGAGATGAGGTTCGCGCAGATGTTGTTGATTCTTGCTGCAAATTCCTTGTTGTGAACAGAGAAGTGTTCTGTAGTTCTGGCCTTCATTTTCTCAAACCATACTTTATACTTCTTAGGTTCTTGCTAAAGTTTAAATCTTTAATCCAAATTCTTGGACCCAGGGTTGAGCTCGAGAACAAAAATGAACGATTCGAAGTCATAATAGGAGACCTCCGAGATAGGTCATTGTTATCAATTGTACACAAAATCTTTCTATGAGCTTGTTCTAAAGTCAAAGAGCCACATAGGAGTGTTCCTTACTCAGGTATAACAACACAATAAAATCGCTCAAATGATTATAGAAACTATTTCTTGACAGTCATCTTTTGCTGCCTCAGGCCGTTTAACAAGATAAAGAATAAGTGGATAATAATAAGGCATGCTTCTAGCAGTTCACCGATAATTGCTGTTCGAGGCTTGAGTTTCATAGACAGTTCTATTTATTTAGTTTAAAGTTTTTAAAAATATGAAGTTAGAGAGACGGTTGATTTCTTCAGTCACTGAAGTTTCTGAAATCAGAGCGGCTCGGCCAATAATGTCATAGAAGGAGAATTAGTGTCATAAAAAGTGAACTACTGCTGAGAAGCTTCTTGATTTCGACAATTTTTCCCTTAAATTTAAAATCAACAGAATCGCCTTCAACTTTCGGGAAAAGAAATTCAACATAATTATCTATAAGCTTAGGGAGAATGTTTTCATGAAACAGATTCCATCCCAGAATTATTTTCTACGCTTTGGTTAATCTGTTAGCATCGGCCATGACTGTTCCGATTAGCTGGATGGACTGTGACAGGCTGGACTTGCGGGCGTCTTAACACACACGGAGGTATTGTTATATCTTGATATATTTGATGCAAATTGTTTCTCTTCTCTTTCTTAGATCCGGTTCACTGCAAATTCCCTTTTTCTTCTCACACTTCATATTGTTATATTTTGATGCAAATTGCTTTTGTATTTGAAAGTGAAACCAATCCATAAGGTTTCTGAGGATCTGACCAACAGTAGATCGATTAGGTTTTCTAAGGATCTGACCAACATTCAGCACAACCTGCCTTAAGAAATTTATGTTACAATTCTATTCTAACTTTACTTTTTCAGTTTTACAAATCAGGATATATATCCCAAGTTTTACAATCTTAAAAGCAAATTTACTTTTCCAGTTTTATAGCGAATTTACTTTTCCAGTTTTATAAATCAGGATATATGGAGGGAATATGTACCATTGCCGCTAAGCCTCGTTCATATTAAAAATACAACTTACTAAAATACTAATCATAAAAATGAGTAAATAAAACTATTTTTCATCTATTTATTGAAAAAACCACAATAACTATAAAAACTACAAATAATTGAAATTTTTGATCATCTAAACACCTTTTAATTTTTAAGTTACAACAACATTATTGTAAATTTCAATATAATAATGTGATGCATTATTATTTGCTGTTTTATTATAGTTAATTTTTAACGAAGAGGATAAACTCGAAAGTCTATATTCATATTGACAAATAACTTAATAAAATTCAAATATTATAAAAACTATTCTAGTAAATCTCAATATAATAAAATTCAAATATTATAAAAACTATTCTAGTAAATCTCAATATAATAATGTGATGCATTATTATTTGGTTTTTTACTATAGTTACATTTTTAACAAAGAGGATAAACTGAAAAGTCTATATTCATATTAACAAATAACTTAATAAAATTCTAATATTATAAAAACTATTCAATTTAACAAAGAGGATAAACTGAAAAGTCTATATTCATATTAACAGATAACTTTATAAAATTCTAATAGTATAAAAACTATTCAATAGAATACATTTTTCATTAAATCACTTTAATGAAATAAAATACAATGAATCCTCACCATAAGAATCTCTTGACTGGATTAAAATAATTGAAATTTTT
>LPNX010891497.1:70734-86531 GCA_001517045.1 Pseudotsuga menziesii | reverse complement strand
TTATCATTTGGACACATTCTTCGAAAGCAATTTAAAATAATTAAAATAATTAATTTAAAATATATTCATAATAACAAATAACTTAATAAAATTCAAATAAGAATCTCTTGACCGGATTAAAATAATTGAATTTTTTTTATCATTTGGACACATTCTTCGAAAGCAATTTAAAATAATTAAAATAATTAATTTAAAATATATTCATAATAACAAATAACTTAATAAAATTCAAATAAGAATCTCTTGACCGGATTAAAATAATTGAATTTTTTTTATCATTTGGACACATTCTTCGAAAGCAATTTAAAATAATTAAAATAATTAATTTAAAATATATTCATAATAACAAATAACTTAATAAAATTCAAATATCATAAAAACTATTCAATAAAGTGCATTTTTCATTAAATCACTTTAATGAAATAAAATACAATGAATCCTCACCACTTGTAAGAATCTCTTGACCGGATTAAAATAATTGAATTTTTTTTATCATTTGGACACATTCTTCGAAGGAAAAAAATTTCAATTTAAGATGATTAAAATAATTAATTTAAAATATATTCATAATAACAAATAACTTTTAAATAAAATTCAAATATTATAAAAACTATTTAATAGAGTACATTTTTCATTAAATCACTTTAAAGAAATAAAATACATTGAATCCTCACCATTTGTAAGAATCTCTTGACCGGATTAAAATAATTGAATTTTTGTATCATTTGGGTCCACATTTTTGTACCATTTGGGTCCAAGTTATGAATGTTTCTGTAGGAAGGTTCTGCCCTCATCTGTACAGCTGGAGATTCTCATCTCTTTGAAATCCCTGCTTGTAAATTTAACACAAAATATGTTTGTAGCTATCAGAGTCCTTATCACCTTCACATCAGCGTATGCAATTTTATTATAACTTGTAGCTATCAAAGTCCTTATCACTTATTTTATTCTGGTTCATTTTTATTATAACTTGTAAGGAAATTAAGTTTTTAAATTTGTATGTTTAATTTTATATGAGATTAAGAAAATATTCTTATTTGTATAATAGATTTATATAAAATTAATTAATCATTTCAATTTTCAAATTAATATTATTAATATAAATAGAGATTATTTCAATTTTCAAATTAATATTATTAATATAACCGATACCTAACCGACTCCGCAAATCCCAGTAATGAATAATCTCTTTGTCTTCAAACGACTACCCAATCTGAGCCTCTTCCTGATCTCTTTGATGTTTCTGTAGGAAGGTTCTGCCCTCATCTCTTTGAAATCCCTGCTTGTAAATTTAACACAAAATATGTTTGTAGTTATCAGAGTCCTTATCACCTTACCATCAGCTTATGCAATTTTATTATAATAAAAAAACGCTCACCAACTCAGGCAATTGGGAGCCCAGAGTGTTCTATCTGGTACATGGGAAATATTTTGGTAACTTATTTTATTCTGGTTCATTATTATTATAACTTGTAAGGAAATTAAGTTTTTAAATTTGTATGTTTAATTTTAGATAGGATTAAGAAAATATTCTTATAATAGGTTTATATAAAAAAATTTAAAAATTGTGGTCTCACTTAATTATTAAACAAGTAGAATAAGCAACATAATTGCTTAATACCTACCTTTTAAGTATAAAATAAAGTAAAATAGATGAACATTTAAATTTCATTTTAAATATCTTAATATATTAGTTGTGGTTAAATTAAAAATATATAATAATATCAAAGATAGGATTTCAAAATTTTATTTATTTATTTTTAATTCTTTAGTTGTTATTGAATATTAAAATAATTATGTAATATCTTATTTATTACAAGATGAAAAGATTAAATATTATTTTTTTATTAAAAGTATGGAATTTGCAGCAAAGGTGTTTAGTACTTGCCTCTTAAAAATTGTTTAATAAAAATTTAGTTAAAAAATGTAACAAGTTTTTGTAGTTGAATTGAAAAAATTAATAAGGTTTAATAAAAAATTGTAAGCTTGTATAGTTGAATTGTAGAAATTAATAGATAAACATATGTCTAGATTGAACCTTATTCTCAATTGGAAACTAATATATCATTGACATTTTTAGCATGTTTGTTTCCTATACCATTAACTCTCTTGTATACTAGATATCGAAGCTATTACTTACAGTGGGGGCTTCGACTTTAGGGGAGTCTCCCAAAGGTTTTCGGTCGTGACGTCGTTTTTTACTTGTCTTTGGAAACCTTCAGCATCTTTGGCTTCATTCGTTGCATTCTTGTTGGGTTTGTTGCTAGGACAGTCACGGAACATGTTTCCGTGCTCATGGAACTTATGGCATCTGAAGGGAACATGTTCATAGTCCAGTAGTTGGACCCAGTTTGAGTCTTCATGGATAAGATTTATGGAATACGGAAGGGCATTGGCTATATGCATGTAGACGCAGATTTGCGTAGGAGGTGAATTTGTTGAGTTTTGTCTGGTCAACGGAGCACACAAAAGTGTCGCTTGGGTGTTTCCAATATCTTTTAGCGTATCTTCATCCCAGTATTCTTGCGGGAGGGAGTACATCCTTATCCAGACCAGTGCCTAGGTGAAGTCTTCTTTTTCCGAGCAGAACTTCTCCGTCCAGTTCTTGAGATATAGTGTGACAAAATTGAAGAAATATCGGCCACATGCTTCAACTCTAGTTTTATTTTCGAGGTGATGAAAGATGACAGTGAAGAAAACCTTTGGAACCCAGCTGGAGGTTGAATTGGGCTCAAGGGGGCTTCACCTTGTTGACCAATATCTTATCACGTTCATTCATAAAGTGGTGTTTTCCCCGTGGGTGGGATTTAGGTTTCCATTTGGCCGTTATTCATCCTCTGAGAGCTTGCTCAATGGGCCAGAATCCCATGAATTTTCCTACCAGGGTATCTTCTCGTAGAAACTCGACTTGAGCATTTATGAAGGCAGCTGGGAGGGATAGGCTAGGTCTTTCTACGCTTCTGGCTATACATGTGCTATTTTCTTGCAGGATGGATGTCAGAGGATTCTGAGGCGCATTGATGTCAGGGATTAGGGTATTTTCTGTAGGTTCTAAATCATGGATTGGGATATCCTACAAACCTATTTTCAGCGTGATGACTGACGTCTAGTAAAATGCGGCGTTCGAGGATCCAATAGCTGTGATCTTTGGGAGGGACAACGACCCCTCCCCTTCTAGAGACCATGGGGGTGTAGGATGAAGGCACAAGACTGGTAGTACTACGGGGTTGCAGGAGGAAGCATGACTGAATGACAACTAAAGCTAAAAACCCTAACAAGTATTGAACCTAGAGTCCCTATCAACGATCAAACTTATTTAACTTGTTGCATGCTAATTAATTAAATCTTAAGTTGATTGAAATTTAATAAACGTCATATCTACTACAACCACATTAATCGTATAATGCATGTATCAAGGCGGAGCCTATTAAACTTGCATTTAAATTGTTCTCATATTTAACACTTTGTTTTCACTAATAATAATAATTTTTAATAAGAATAATATAAAATTAGTGTGGTCAAAATCATATCACATTTGTCTTCAATCATATAAATATATTTTTAATATATTTAAAAAAAAAAATTATGTATAAAGTTGAATATTAAAAATAGAGTTTAGTTGTAATAACTAATTGCTAATATATGTTTAAAAATATTATTTTTTTATTTATGAAGTATTAAAAATAGAGTTTTAGCTGGAATAAATAATTGAAAGTTTGCATCTTTGAATGTAAGAAGATTGCAATATATCCGGCTTGAGGCAGCTGGTATAATAAATATCGACCTAAGTATCGGCATAAATATAATTTTGGAACATAATTGGCACGTCTATGCACTGAAGGGTTTCCATTGGTCAATGGCCATGAGAAACTTAACCAGTATAAACTTCCATGGAAGAGAATCTGCATTCTGTATTCAGCTATTCTACAAAATTGTTGTTCCAGCTATTATCATTATTCTTTATGCACATAGTTGCAATACACAATTAACATTTTGTAACCGCAGCTTTAACTATACACAGGAGAGTGAGTTTCAGAGCAATCTGAATACAGTCTTTAATAGTCTTGTTCAAAACACCTTCCAAACTGGGTATAACATTTCAGTGCAGGGCCAAATTCCTAACCAAATATATGGCCTCCTAGATTGTAGGGGAGATGCAACAGCCAACCAATGCCGTAATTGCTCACAAAGAGAAACCGCTGCCATATCACAAATTGAAGGTTGTGTAACTGCTGTTGAGGGTACAATTTGGATGGATGTCTGCTTCTTGCGTTATGAAAACCATACATTCTTGGGGAAACAGGACTCATATATTGGATTATATACTTTCATTACGTCCAATGTCTCCCAACCTATAGTCATTAATGCAGCTGTTGAAAAGCTCTTATCCAATTTGTCTATTGAAGTAGAATCTGACTCTAAATTATATGCTTCAGGCAGTACTACAGACTCTTTGTCTCGAAAGATTTACGGTCTGGTCCAGTGCTGGAGAGACATATCAAGTGATGACTGCTTAACATGCCTATCAAATGATAGCCAAAACCAAGCCGACTAAACTTGGGTTTAGGGCTCAGTCGATATTAAATTTTAATTTTCACTTTTCACGCTGACCACTTTTCTTTTTCACTTGTCGGTGAAACTTGTATATCTCCCGACTAGACAAGTTTATAAATTTTAGTCGGCCCTACACTCGACTAAATTTACCTTGACTTACTTGTCGATTCTACCGACCGGTTTTTACTTCGACCACTTGTCACTTCGACCACTTGTCACTTCGACCAAGTTGGCCGACTTATTCTCTTCGACTAAGTCAGCTCACTTCTTGTCTTCGACCAAGTCGGCTCACTTCATGTCTTCAACCAAGTCAACTCACTTCAGTCGGCTGACTCAACCGACCACTCAAGTCGGTTCACTTTGGTCGAAATCTACAGAGTATGTTTCTTAGTCTAAAGACTTAAGAAATTACAAATGCTTTTCACCTGTGAGTAAGATGAAGTAAAAATGGACACATTAACAAATCCAAAGAACTTATAAAAACATATGCCCAAATATGTAGGAAGACTTGAGTCGACCAATGTGCCGTAAAACCTGAAACTTTTACGCGGTGAGAAATTTATGGGTTCTTTGATCTTTCACTTAAGAGTAATTGTAAAAGACATTTACAGAAGTAAATATGGAAATATGTGTGGCCAAATAATCATGCATTCAACCATAAACTTTTTTATATATTTAACTATGCAGAAATAACAAAGTATTACAAACTTGTCGATTACAAACTGGTCGGTCCAAACTTGTCCGTCTACAGAGCTTCGACTCTTCAACTAAATCACATACACAGAATCTTGAGCTTCAACTTCTCTTTCTCACCCTGAGTTCCTCTGTCTCTCTATTGTGTCTCTTGTGTTTGTGTGTCTGTAAACTGATTTACAATTTGCTTCTTCTATTTATAGGCAACCTGAAGATTGCTTCTACATGGGTCGACTGACTCACTATTAAAGACTGTAATAACTATCTACCTAACAACTTAGCTTCAGAAATAAATTTGACTGGTTTACATTGCCGAATCATGGACTCTTCCTTTTTGTCAGACTGACAGACAAGATCTTGACTTGTACAGACTCTGATAGAGTCGGCTAGAAGTCAAGTACAGATCTGCGAGTAATTACATTTTTCCAACACTCCCCTTAATTATAAGTAGGTGGGGTTTTTAAAACAAAATTTACAAAATGTTTCAGAGCTTAGACATGCTCTGTTTATGACAGAGTTCACTGTGGAGAACTTGTCATTCCAAGATAACTACGTAGATACTGGAATGTGTCCTTTTCCAATGGCTTTGTGAAGATGTCAGCAAGTTGGTCTTTAGACCTGCAAAATTCCAAACAAATTTCCTTATCATTCACCAACTCTCTTATAAAATGAAACCTTGTGTCGATGTGCTTGGTTCTCTTGTGGAACACATGATTCTTTGATAATGCTATGGCTAAGTTGTTGTCGCAGAAGATTGTTGTCGGTTCTTGATGGTTCTGTGACAAGTCTTTTAAGACTCTCCTCATCTAGACAGCTTGACATGCAGCATTTGTTGCTGCAACATACTCTACTTCAGCTGAAGATAAAGTTACTATGGGTTGTTTCTTTGAAGCCCATGAAACAACACCTGTACCAAAATGAAATGTGTACCCAAATGTGCTTTTCCTGTCATCTATGCTGCCTCCATTGTCACTGTCAGTGTAACCAATGAGTTTAAAATTTTCTGAGGTTGAATACATAATACCAAGGTCTTTTGTGCCACTTACATACCTCAGAATTCTTTTACCTGCTTTCCAATGTGAGTCTTTTGGTGACTCCATGAACCTTGAGATCAGACTTAATCCATACATAATGTCTGTTCTTGTTGCTATCAAATACATAAGGCTGCCAACAAGCCTTTTGAACAGCATAGGATCAACAGTGGATCATTCATCATCCTTGCTCAATTTTAAACTTGTTATCACTGGTGTTGGGGTTGTCTTGCAGTTAGACATGTTAAATCTTTTTAAAACTTCACTTGCATACTTTGTCTGTGATATAAAAATATCACTTTCAGACTGCTGAACGTCAATGCCCAAAAAAAACTTCATAAGCCCCAGATCAGTCATTTCAAATTCACTTTCCATGACTGTTTTAAAATCTGCTATGCCATAATCACTAGTAAATATTAAATCATCTACATACAGGCAGACAATTAACATCTTACCTTGCTCATCGACTTTGGTGTACAAAGTCAGTTCACTTTCACTTCTGTGAAATCCATTTTCAATGAGATAGGAATCAATCCGACTGTACCAAGCTCTAGGAGCTTGCTTCAAACCATATAATGCCTTTTTTAGCTTGTACACTTTATGCTCTTGACCTAGAACTTCATACCCTTGTGGTTGTTCCACATATACTTCCTCTTCTAGATAGCCATTTAAGAATGCCGAATTGACATCCATTTAATGAACATGCCATTTGTTTTGTGCAGCAATGGCCAAAACTGTTCTGACTGTATCCATGTGTGCAATAGGTGTAAACATTTCATTGAAGTCGATGCCGGGTTGCTGTGTGAACCCTCTTGCTACCATTCTTGCCTTGTGCTTTTGCACATTCCCATCAGCATCTTGCTTTGTCTTATAAATCCATTTGACACTGATTACATCTTTGTATGTTGGTACATCAACCAGTTCCCATGTCTGGTTTTTCTCAATGCATTCTATTTCTTCATCCATGGCTTGTGCCCATATTTCTTCTTCAAGAGCTTCTTCAAATGTTAGTGGATCATATATAGGTGCAAATAATGCAAAGAGAGAGAATGAATTAGGTGTACCAGCTTCATATATCTCTAGCAGACTTCTTGTTTTCATCGGTTCTGTCGATGTCAACCTTGACTGAATGCTTGATGGAGTCTGTTGTCCTCTTGGTGTACTTGTCGATGTAGCTTGAGTTGCTACTTGTGTCGATGGTCCTTTTGCTTAACCATGTTGTGGTGTCATGGGAGTCGATGGTGCTTCAATCGGTTGGCTTACATGTGGTATTTGAACCACTTCCTCTTCCATATCATCATTGTCGACGTTCGACACAATCTTGACATTTATGTCGATGGTTCCATCCCATGATTCATTCTCGACGAATTGAACATCTCGACTGATTATCACTTTCTTTGTGACGGGATCATACAGCTTGAATGCTTTTGTGTCTTCTGAATAACCGACAAAAATACATTTTTGTCCCTTCTTGTCTAGCTTCCTTCTCAGCTCATCTGGAACATGAGCATATGCAACACAACCAAAAACTTTTAAATGGGAAACACTATGATTCATACCTATCCATGCTTCTTGGGAAACTTTGTTCCTCACACTCTTTGTCAGACACCGGTTCATAATGTATACGGCAGTTGCGAATACTTCACCCCAATACTCATTTGGAAAATGCTTGGCTGCCAACATATTGCGTGCCATCTCCATGATGGTTCTGTTCTTTCTTTCGGCAATACCGTTCTGCTGAGGTGTATACCGTGCAGTGAATTGTTTCTATATGCCATGGGTCTTGCAAAAATTCAGAAATTCATTTGAAACATATTCACCTCCTCTATCAGTCCTTAATATCTTGATGCGATGTCCACTCTGGTTCTCCATGAGTGCCTTGAACTGCTGAAAATAACTAAATGCTTCAGATTTATGTTTCAAGAAATATACCCATGTTTTTCTTGAGTAATCATCTATAAAAGTTAGAAAATAGTTGCAACCACCAATGGATGATGTCTGCATTGGACCACAAATGTCAGAGTGCACAATTTCAAGTGGTGTGCGTGCTCTATAGGACTTTCCTACTGGAAATGTCTCTCTGTGCTGCTTGCCAAAAATGCAGCCTTCACAAACCCTCTCTATTCTGTCGACCAATGGTAATCCCTTCACCATATTCTTTGTGTGCAGTAGCTTCAGCCCACCAAAATTTAGATGTCCAAATCTAAAATGCCACAACCAGGATTCATCCTGAACTTCTGTCTGAAATGCAGCTTGCAGATTAGCGCTACAATTTTCTCTCTTGTCGAGGAGCTCGACTGTTTCTTCACTTTCTGCCTTGAATGTAGCTCCTGTCTTTGTCTTCCCTTTTATGTCGGTAACTATTCTCAATGGAAACAAGCGGTTGCTTGTCATTGGCATTTTTGCTATCAGCCGGTCGCTTGCATGCTTGTCTTTGATCACATAGTGTTCATCTTCCCTGTAGACTCTGTATCCTTTTTGTAACAACTGTCCAATGCTTAACAAATTATGTTTCAGACCTTTGACATGATAGATATCAGGAATATACTTACTCTCCCCCTGTTTGGATAGAATATCAACAGTGCCTTTTCCTAAGACAGTAACTTGGACATTGTTTCCAAGTGTAACATCAGTTTTAACTGAAGTGTCTAGACTAGAAAATAGATTCAAATTACCAGTCATGTGGTTGCTGCATCCTGAATCTAAGTACCATATGTCATGTGGAATTTCTTGAACAGCATTGCATTCAAGTGGAGATGTCGATGCCATTAACATTGCACTTGTCGAAGCGTTGGTGCTGGTCAACTGACTTGGGCTTTGCCTTCCTTGGTCATATTTCTTCTTCATGCATTCATATGCATAATGACCAAACTTCTTACAATAATGACATTGAATTTTTTATTTATCAAACCTCTAGCCACTTGGATGACTTGGGTTTTGGTTATCTCCTCTTCCACCGACATTTGCAGGACTTCTACCTCATCCTCCTCTTGAAGAACTTCTTCCTCTGCCTCTGAAGTTGTTTCTCCCCCTGCCTCTACCATGGCTTGTGGATGACTGTGCTGCAAATGCACCTTCCAATGATGTATGTGTTCTGATGAGTCTATGCTCATGATTAATGAGTGAAGCTTGCAACTCATCAATGGTAAATCTTGTCATGTCTGTGTGTTCCTCTAAGGTCACAACCAAGTTTTCAAATCTTGGGGGAAGACTTCTGAGAAGTTTTTCAACAACCCTTTGGTCTGCTATGGGTTCTCCATGAGATTTCAGTTGGTTTATCAACCCAACAACTCCGGTGTAGAATGTGTCTACATTCTCTGAATCTTTCATGGACAGAGATTCAAAATCTCTTCTCAAAATCTGTAGCTTGGATGTCTTTACCTTATCCAAACCTTGAAAGGCAGTCTCCAATGTATCCCATGCTTCCTTAGCATTAGTCTTTGCTACTATTCTTGGGAGTATGCTCTCATGCATAGCTTGATGTATGAAAAACAGAGCTTTTCCATCTTTCTTCCTCTGTTCTCTCAAGACCTCTTTCTCAGCCTGTGTGAAATTATTATATGCTGTCATGTCTTCTAGTTCTGCATAACCATGCTGGACTATCTCCCAGACATCTTGACCTCTGAATAAATCCCTCATTGTTAAAGACCAATATTCATAATTCTTTCCTGTAAAGATTGGAGTTTGCAATAAACTAGAAGTGGAATCCATTTTAATTTTTAATTAACTTTCCTTAGAAAATTAATTTCCACCTTTTAAGACAAGATTTCTTTCCTTAAATCTTGGGCTGATATAAATCTTGCTCTGATATAACCTTGCTCTGATATAACCTTGCTCTGATACCAGATAGCCAAAAGCAAGCCGACTAAACTTGGGTTTAGGGCTTAGTCGATATTAAATTTTAATTCACTTTTCACACCGACCACTTTTATTTTTCACTTGTCGGTGAAACTTGTCTATCTCCCGACTAGACAAGTTTATAAATTTTACTCGATCCTTTACTTTTACTTACTTGTCGGTTCTACCGACCGATTTTTACCTCAACCACTTGTCACTTAGACCAAGTCAGTTGACTTCTTCTCTTCGACTAAGTCAGCTCACTTCTTGTCTTCAACCAATTCGGCTCACTTCATGTCTTCGACCAAGTTGGCTCACTTCAATCGGCTGACTCAACCAACCACTCAAGTTGGTTCACTTTGGTCAAAATCTACAGAGTATGTTTCTTAGTCTAAAGACTTAAGAAATTACAAATTTTTTTCACCTGTGAGTAAGATGAAGTAAAAATGGACACATTAACAAATCCAAAGAACTTATAAAAACATATGCCCAAATATGTAGGAAGACTTGAGTCGACCAATGTGCCGTAAAACCTGGAACTTTCATGCGGTGAGAAATTTATGGGTTCTTTGATCTTTCACTTAAGATTAATTGTAAAAGACATTTACAGAAGTAAATATGGAAATATGTGCGGCCAAATAATCATGCATTCAACCATAAACTATTTTATATATTTAACTATGCAGAAATAACAAAGTATTACAAACTTGTCGATTACAAACTGGTCGGTCCAGACTTGTCCGTCTACAGAGCTTCGGCTCTTCCACTAAATCACATACACAGAAGCTTGAGCTTCGACTTCTCTTTCTCACCCTGAGTTTCTCTATCTCTCTATTGTGTCTCTTGTGTCTATGTGTCTGTAAACTGATTTACAATTTGCTTCTTCTATTTATAGGCAACATGAATATTGCTTCTACATGGGTCGATTAACTCACTATTAAAGATTGTAATAACTATCTACCTAACAACTTAGCTTCAGAAATAAATTCAACTGGTTTACATTGTTGAATCGTGGACTCTTCCTTCTTGTTAGACTGACAGACAAGATCTTGACTTGTATAGACCCTGACAAAGTCAGCTAGAAGTCAAGTACAGATCTGTGAATAATTACATTTTTCCAACATCAAATACAATAAATTCTATTTTAGTAACTTATCTCGGAAATCGAGGAGTTCAAGGTTTGATGGCAAACTGCATAATTCGTTATGAAATGTATCCCTTCCTAAATTCGATTGGGTTTCCACCATCGCCTTCCGAATCGCCACCTAATGTGCGATCTATTCCAGATAATGCGCCAGCTAATACACAAGCTAATGCGCCAGTTAATGAATCACTGGTCATGGGTGATACGGTGATCCCTCCAGGGCCAAAATGCGAGGGAAGCTTTAACTATGGAAATTACAATGAATTTAAGAGCAATCTGGATACAGTGTTGAATTATCTGATTCAAGACATCTCCCAGACAGGGTTTAACACTTTTGAGTATGGCCAAAGTCCTGACCGAATATATGGCCTCCTCCAATGTAGGGGAGACACAACAGTAGACCAATGCTACAATTGTTCACAAGAAGCAAATACTACCCTTCGACAAAACTGTGGGAATGCAGTTGGCGGCAGTTATGAAAACTATTATTTCTTTGCTTCTTATGTTATGAAAACATAATTTCTTCAGAATACTAAACACTTCTGGAATTAACCTTTCTGGTCAAGAGAGTGCCTTTGAGACTCAATCCTTTAACATTGCTCTTCGTAGCCTATTTAACGATTTGACACGTGAAGCAACCAATGGATCTGCAAGTTGGAATACATATGCCTCCGGAAATATTACTGACAGCTGGTCTTGAAATATTTACGCCTTGGTCCAGTGCTGGAGAGATATATCTATGGACAAATGCACACAATGTCTCTTAGATACAATTAACTCTGTCTTTTTAGAGTATCCTGGAAGGCGAGAAGCTCAAGGTTTTTGGAGAAGCTGCATTGTTTGATATGATACAAATCCATTTTTTGGGTGGACTGCACCTCGACCACCCACAGCAGAAGCGCCGACTAAAGCCCCGGGGAGGTCTTCAAGGAAAATACCCTTAATTTTAGGCGTTTTTGGCGGATTTGTTCTGGTGCTATTGGTATGCCTGTTTGCAACTCGGAAAAAATTAAAGTGCGCCATAAAACTAAGAGGATACGAAGGCATGCCATTTGATTATATCAGCTGGTAAGACTGTAAGGTAGCCACTTCTTTGAATTGCATCATATCCCAAAGGTAGAGGTGCATATAATGATCAGACCCCTGTTTAGACGAGTATGTGCTATGTCCCTCGGTGCACCATGCATGTAGATTTAATGTACCGTATTACATAGATAGGTGCTCACAGTATTACAATAGACATGCAGGCTATAACAGTCTGTATGCTCTGTTGCACTGTTCTTGAAAAAAATTTCACATGTATTATTCAAGAGCTGCCTAATATTTGCAAATTTAACCAAGTTAGGGATCATTCAATTTTTACCCCACTATTTTCTGAAGTAATTTTTTGATTGCAGAGTTCATTTTGAAGGTTTTAAGCAAGTTTTCTAATGTAACTGTGTTTTTTTAATTGTATAGTTCATTCTGAAGGTCTTGGGAAAGTTGAGGAAGACACAGTAATTAATGAGGATCCACATTTAATAGTGTTTAAGATGGAAACATTGCTAACCACTACAGAAAATTTTCATGACGATAACAAGCTTGGAGAGGGAGGATTTGGCCCTGTATACAAGGTAAAATAGACCAAAAATGCTTCTGCTTATTTTTAAAATCTTTATAATTATAGTAATCAGCAGGCTGTTCTCACCAATCCTTTGACGACTGGTGATATATATATATATATGCGTGTTGATCACAAAATATTAATAAGGATCTTTTCTCTGAATTTATTAGGGAACTACTCAAGATGGAATAAAAATAGCTGCAAAGAAGATGTCCTTAAATTCTGAGCAAGGAAAGAAAGAATTTTTGAATGAAGTTAAGCTTGTGGCTAAAATTCAACATCGGAATCTCGTGAAACTACTGGGCTATTGTACAGCTGGATCAGAAATGGTGCTTGTTTACCAGTACTTACCTAACAAGCCTAGATAAAATCCTATTCTGTGTGTCACTTGTTCTTTGTTTTGTTATGTCTGTACATAAAAAGCATTAGTACTTACCTAATAAGAGCCTAGATAAAATCCTATTCCATGCGTCACTTATTCCTTGTTCTTTGTTTTGTTATGTATGTACATAAAAAGCATTCATAGTTTTTTCGTACTTATTTCGGTAAGATAATTGGTTAGTTTTGTCATGTTTCAACATATAGATCCAAACAATCGTGAACAGCTTGATTGGCAGAAGCCCTTACAACATCATACTGGGTGTAGCTCCCGGTCTTCTTTATCTTCACCAGGATTCTCTACTGTGGATTATCCATCAGTGTATTAAAGCAAGTAATACTTTATTGGATGAGAAACTGAATCCCTAGATCACAGATTTCGACTTAGCAAAGCGTTTCACTGAAGATGAGAGTCACATCAGCATGAGAGAGTCACATCAGCATGAGAATTGCTAGAACTTTGTAAACTCTCACACACTATCAAAAGCTATTAGCAATCAAGGATGCATATATTTTACATTATGCTTATTTTATATAATGTTTGACATTGTAATTTGGATATGCAGCGGATATATGGCACCCGAGTACAATATGCAGGGTCAATTATCTGTGAAAGCTGATGTCTATAGCTTTGGTGTGCTTCTCCTGGAACTTACACGGGATGAAAGAACACGGATTATAGTTTGTCACCTGAAATGCAGATTCTTTAGGATGGGTGAGATACTGTTTCCGTTACATTTGGGACTAACCAGATCTACTTTAGCTAGACCATGTTATGTTATTTAGCTCATCTATAAGACTCTTAGCAAAGTATGATCGGAGGGTTAGTCACAGCTGATAAATAAAAATTTCTCGACTTCGACTTTTGTATTAGTTCACCAATAAACTAAATTAAAGCCTATATATATAAGTATCTCTCCATCATGTATATATCTTATTATAGTGACTTTGCAGGCATGGAGAACATACGAAGGAGGAAATATTGTGGAGATGATTGATCCAACGATAATCGAAACATGTGATAAGGAGCAAGCGTTGAGATGCATTCATGTTGATCTTTTGTGTACACAAGCTGAGGCATCACTTCGTCCACTGATGTCTGTAGCCACTTTGATGCTTTCATCTGATTCTGCGACACTACCGAATCCCACAAATCCTGTGTTTGTGAGTTCTATTACCCAGATCATCATCAGGCCCATCGGTGGTTCTGGGTCTGGGTCAGTGTCGTCAAATGCGTCAAACCTCCACAACGTCCGCCTCATCTCTTCTCACTCATGTAGCTCCTGTATCTAACGCCTCTCGTTCGGCTATTACTGAATTGGTACCGAGGTAATGCTAAGTCGACCAATTTCATATTGTAAAATGAATGTATTATGTTTTGTTTAACAAAGCAAAGAGTGGTGTTACGCATACATATAAACATACACTTGTAAAGATTAGTTATATTCTCTTCTAATCAGCTTGATCCTTATCGCTAAAGCTACCATGGTCTTACCCTAGGGAAGCCCCATTGTTTTTGTTCGATGAATGCTTTTTCCTTAAAAATAAAAAAAAATGAGCCAGCTGCTGAATAGTTACCTTGTAATTTTAACTCAAGTGGATATTAGTTTCGAACCTTTTATTAGTGAATTTACCCACTTTAAAGCGAGGGACAAAGTGAATTGTGATGAACGTTTAATCGCTAACTAATAAAGGAAGGGCAAGGGGTGAGAATGCTTTGATTCCTGAATTCTCTTGCTCTTTTAAACCACTTTCTTCAGCAAGAAATGCTTAGTGGTGTGGTGGGCAGCACTATCTTATCTTGTTGGCCCGGGCTTCACCCACATATATTGTAGCTTATCTTATAGCAACATAAGATTACTTATATAACAACACAATATTTATAGATTATTTATAAATGTTACAAGTATTAAAGAAGATATTCATTAATAAAAAAAAATGATATGATTAAATGGATGAATGATTACAAAATAATATAATGGATATATTATAATAATTATATTATAACAATATAAAATTATTTATATAACAATACAAGATTATTTATAAATGTCACAAGTATTAAAGAAGATATGTATTATTTATGATGAAAAAGATGAATAATAACAAAGTAATATGATGGAAGATATAATAATACATAAAATTATTTATATAACAATACAAGATTATTTACAAATGTCACAAGTATTAAAGAAGATATTTATTAATAATAAAATGATATGATGAAAAAGATGAATAATCACAAAGTGATATGATGGAAGATATAATAATAATGTATATATTACATAGTAATTAATCTCAATTTTTTAATTTTACCCTTCACACTTTTCCATTTTTGTTGATAATATGATTTTCAAATAATTAAAATAATTAAAATTTCAAAATAAAAACAAAACTATATCTATTATTAAAAAATAAGTTTAAATTTATCAACTAAAATTATTATTACATCATTCCAACATAGAAACATGAACTGAAGTCCAATTGAGGGACATGGGAGAGAAAGAGCAGAAGGCCTTTGTTAAGATTGTTTACTTGCTTTGTTAAGATTGTTTAC
>LPNX010891497.1:53686-70607 GCA_001517045.1 Pseudotsuga menziesii | reverse complement strand
TTGGTTGTTTATGATGCCTTTTCTAATGTTATAGCACTGATTCAGTTGGAGATCAGATCAGTTATGAATTTAGAAGTTTATTATTAAGAACTTGTTGTGGGTAGTAACGGATTTTGATGAGCAATAAGTACTAGTCTCAACTCACAGTTGAGTAAATTGTTAACATGATGAAGGAGTGAGATCAAGTTGAATATAGTCTGAAGATGGAGGAGACAGGCACCAAACTTTTCAAGAATAATGGGTTAATAGATTCTTTATTTGCACTTCATCAAGCATAGGAGGAGAAGGGTTTGAACCCTCAAAGTAGTATCCTAGGAGAAGGGGAGCACTAGCTAAAGCAACAAAATTTGATGAGCAATAAGTACCAGTCTCAACTCGTAGTTGAGTAAATTATTAACATGATGAAGGAGTGAGATCAAGTTGAATATAGTCTGAAGATGGAGGAGACAGGCACCAAAATTTGCAAGAATAATGGGTTGATAGATTGTTTATTTGCATTTCATCAAGCATCAGAGTAGAAGGGTTTGAACCCTCACAATAGTATCCTAGTCTAACTTGAGCAAACAAGGTTTGCAACGTATTGGTTAGTGATGAAGGTTCCTTCAATGTAACAGCACTGCATCAGTTTATGTCTCAATTTGGTAGTGAATTCAATTTGTTCGTAATATGAGCTTGTTGGAGTGTGTACTAAGATAATGGAAATGGACCATACATCAAATATAGACATCCTTGATGTCAGCATGAGGGCCCTTGTATCAATAGCATTTTACAGATTAGATATATATCCAAAATAATTTGTTTCAAGCTCAAAGTTGAGGTGCTTAGGTGTTTTGCCAGAGAATAAGATCATGGAACCATGTACAAAGTTTCTAGGGATTTACCATGTAGCGATATTGGTTGTTTATGATGCCTTTTCTAATGTTATAGCACTGATTCAGTTGGAGATCAGATCAGTTATGAATTTAGAAGTTTATTATTAAGAACTTGTTGTGGGTAGTAAGATGATCCATTGGTTGTTTATGATGCCTCCTCTAATGTTATATCATTGATTTAGTTGGAGATCGGATTAGTTATGAATTTAGAATTTTATTTAAGAACTTGTTGTGGGAAGTAAGATGATCTATTATCATTTTTCGACCATTAGATACTCAAAGTTGTGTATTGATCATTTTTACAATTATAAAAGACTCTGTAAGTTAGGTTCCCAAATTCTTGAAGGGTGCTAGCTCAATGGAAGAGCGCCTACCTTACAAGTAGGAGGTTGATGGTTCGATTCCTCCATGCCCTATTGATCTTATAATATCGGTTACAAAAAACTAAATTAATAAGCAAAAAATAAGAGACAAGTGACCAAACAATGGGAGATAAGTGACTAAACAAAATGACCAAAATTTGTATATAAAACTACTAAAAATGACTAAATTATTGACCAAAAAATGAGAGACGTGAAACTAGACATTAAAAAGGATGCAACACGTGGCGCTAATTATGAATCCAAACATGGCGTTGACATGGTATAAAAATAAGACGCGAAACTAGGCATTAAAAAGGATGCAACATGTGGCGCCAATGACGAAGACAAACATGGCGTTGATATGGTAGCAAAATAAGACGTTACTTTGGATGCAAAACATGGTGCTACATAGGAAGCAAAATATGGTGCAACAATAGAAGAAATATTTGGCGCCATTTTGGTAGCAAAACACGATGCAAAAGAGGAAGAAAAAATTGGTGCAAATTTGGAAGCGAAAATTGGCACATATTTGGAAGTAAAACATGGTGCAAAATGGGATGCTAAAGTGGTAGCAAAAATGGATGCAATATTGGATTCTAATTTGGATGCTAACATGGTGCTATTAAGGATGCAAATATGGTGCTAATGGTGATGTCATTTAAGAAACAAAAGAGGACACTCCCTAGGAGGAAAAATATGATGTTATTTAGGAAGCAAACCTCAACGTTTTTTAGGAAGCAAAGTTGGACGCTATTCTGGAAGAACAAAAATAGACGCTATTTTGGACGCCATAAAGGATGCTATCTAGGAAGAAAAAAAAGACGTTTTTTGAAACACTTTAAGTTTTTTCCATGACGCATCCCATTTAGCGTCTAGTTTGACCACTCAATGTAAAAAAAAATACACTAAAAAGGGATGCTAAATGTGACGCTAATTCCAGGATTTGTTGTAGTGCTTTAATTATATTGATTGGAGGATGGATATGCGGTTAGCCTTGCACAAGGATGGATACCTTAGGATAATACATGGTAGGGAGGCTAAGCCCCATCATCCAGTTGAAAGAAACAAGTTTCTGAACCACTTAGATGAATCTTTCGATTATCTATGCACTCACATATCCAAAGATATCCTATTCCACCTTAAAGGCTTGAGGAATCCCAGACAAGCCTGGGAGAAACTTGAAAACTTGTTTGGAAAGCAAGATGAGATTCGGGGACACATTCTGGAGAACGAGTTGGCAGCCTTACATCCCAGTAGTTTTGATACGGTACAACAATTATTTACTAAATTCAATTTTCTTGCACTCCAATGCTAACAGTGCGGAATAGAAAGAAAAGATGAGTAGCATGTGCTCTCCATACTCAACAAATTAGGTCATGAGTATTCTGTATTTGTCTCAATCTTCCATTCCAGGAGAGCCTCCATTCCCAATTGGAGGATGCCCTCACTTGATTCCTTTGTTGAGTCCTTAATACAGGAACAAGAGAAGTTGATCCAGATGGGAGCCATCAAGACATCCAAAGATCAAGATCTCCTAGTGACAGACTCCAACAAAGCGTAAGCTAAAGGGAAGTATAAGCAGAAGGAGCATAAAACAACTGATTTGAAGCCTAAAGATAATCATAAGACTTCTAAAGGAGCCTCCAGCTCTAAGAAAAAGAAGAAGTTTGAAAAGAAGATGTGTCCCTATTGTATGATGGGTTTTCACCTTGAATACTCTTGTATGAAGAAGCAAGTTGACTAGTTGGCTGCTCTCCTCAAGAAGAATAACATTGCTCTCCCTCAAAGAGCAAAGAATCCTAATGATGAACCATAGGAAGAAGATGATGAAAGGTTCCATGCCTTGAAGGCTAGACTTGGTCAATCGATAGCATATATAATTGATTCTGGAGAATCCAATCACATGGCTGGATCCAAAGAATCCTTCTCCATCCTCACACTATAAAAGGAGCCTAGCATTCACATGGGATATGATTCCCAAATTCCAGCATAAGGAAAGGGCTTAGTCGGAGAGAAGCATGGTGAGTTCAATAATGTCCTCTATGTGCCCTCCCTTACAGCTAAATTGTTGTTTGTTTATCAAATGACTCATACTAGCTCTCCGAAGAGAGTTACATTCGATTTAGATACAATTGAGATCACAGAAAAATCCACTGGACAACTCATAGCGAAAGGTATTACAAATCATTCTACTAAAGCTTATGAGTTCTCACATTTTTTACTTGTCCCACTTCCTACAGCTTTATTGTCTCATGCTAACAACACCAGCAAAATTTGGCATGAGAGATATGGTCATCTCAATTTCAAATATATCCAGCAACTCCACAATGATAAAATGGTTGAAGGTTTTCCTCTCATCCAAACTTTTGATAGAGTATGTTTTGGTTTCTTGGTAATTAAGCATCCAAAGAAGAGGTATGAAGTTGGGAAGGCACATAGAGCGGCCTCCATTCTTGATTTGATACATAGTGATGTGGCTGGACCTATGCCCACAAAATCCATTAATGGTTGCAGGGATTTACTCACCTTTATTGATGATTGTTCTAGGTACTGGTGGATCTACTTTATAAAACAAAAATTAGAATTTTTTGAGATTTTTAAATTTTTTAAAGCTATGGTTGAGAATAGTTTCAGTAAGAAAATCAACTCCATAAGATATAATAAAGGAGGATAGTATATCAAAAGAGATTTTCAGTGTTTTTGTGAATCAGAGGGGATTAAAATGGAACACTTAGTTCCATACACACCACAACAAAATGGTGTAGCTGAGAGGAAGAACAAATCACTAAAAGAGATGAAACCATGTGTTCTCCATGGTAAGAATCTTCCTCCTCTTTGGGCAAAAGCTGTAAATTGTGCTTCTTATTTGTAGAATAGAGTGCCTCATGAATCAGTGGTTGGGGTCACTCCATTCGAAGCACTGCATGAGTATAAGCCCAATGTCTCTCACTTGAGATTTTTTGGTTCCAAAGCTTGGTCCAGAATACCACTTGACAAGAGGAAGGCCTTCCAAGCCCAAAGTAGCGAATGCATTCTTCTGTGATATGTAAAAGATAAAAAAGAATTCAAGTTGATGGAGGTTGTAACTAGGAAATGCTTCATTGAGCGCAGTTTTTAGTTTGAAGAAGATCAGTTGTATGATTCACCACCAACCCAAGCACAAGAAGGTATAAACACTCTTCTTCACTTTTTTAATGATGATGATATGTTACATGTTTTAGATTCAGATGAAGAGGATCAATACCAACATGATCCTATTATTGAGACTGAATCTCATGAGATTCTAGAGCTAGATCCAATAACCATTCCAACTCAAAATCCTAAACCAAGATGGGCTCAAAATCTTATTGATGCAGCTGGATATAATGCTAGAAATCCAGAAGACAGAAGGAGAACTAGGTCCCAGTATCAGAATGAGAATGTTGCACTTTCTCTCACAGATTCGCTCCCTACAGAGTGGTGCAGCAAGATTCCAGGAAAGTGCTAGATGATGAGAGTGAATGATCAACCACTTGGCCTATAGAAGCAGAACATTGATCATCCTCCACCTCTTCCATCCAGCAGAAACACAAAGATTCGTCAGTTTAGAACGATATTGAGAGGTCTACATGCATAGCTTCGGGATGCTGCTGAAAAAAAGGACCATGCTGCTGCATAGAGCTGCAAATTTGCAACAGTTTTTTGTTTAAGTTATTTTTCTAAGTAGGAAGCTTCTTTCTTCTAAAGATAGCTTGCATTTTCTTATTTTTTCTTATTTTGAAGGGGGGGGGGGGGTTCCCATGAGGTTTTCCCCTATTACCTCGATTTATTAAGAAACATTTTTCTTTTAAATTGTGTATGGGTGACTTATGGCCTTGTTGCTAGAGCCCATAGTTGTCCAAGTTACGATTCAGGGGGGGTGTTAGGATTTATAATCCTCCCTTGACCATATTGTCTATTAGATTATTTTAGCCTAACTTAGGAGTTTTATTTAATTATTGGGTCCACTAGTACCATTGGGTCCACTTGTCCTAATGGGGCCACATGTACCAGTCACTAAAGTGTGGGGAACACTGATAGAGGCTAACTTCCACTAACTGCACTTGCATGCATCTGTTTAGGAGCCTCCTAGGCTGTTCCCTACATTTTAGGAGCCACTGAGAGTCCCGATACCAACCTCCTTTAGTCAGTTGGAGTTGGAACTAGTTAAGCTTAGTTTTTTTCCAGTTACTTTCAGTTAGATCACAATCAGCTCAATTAGCACCAGTTAGACATGACTGCATGTGGATAAGCCTCTTTTCCTCACCTACCACTTCAGTTAGGCTGAGTTAACTAATTATTACTGATTGTGTGACTTGATTAGACATCTGGATTTAACCATTTGGACTCCGATAGTGATTGAGACATATTTAGTTAGCTAGTCAGTCAGATATAGTCACATCCAGCTGGGAGATTCGAATTCATGCCTAATGATTTGATTTATTTTCCTATGTAACACTATTGTAATACAAGATATTGCAATGAACACGATACTATAATTATCTGATATATACTCATCTGTTTCCTGTGAGATTTGATTTGTTCAGTGTGTATTGTCGTTCCTCTTTTACTTCTTCAATAATTCTGGAATCATTTCTTGATGATCTAAATGGAACAACAATTCTAACAATGGGTAATCACCCAAGCGTCTCATCACTCTATATAAATATGTACATTATTGTAAAAAATAACCAACCTTCTTAGAGAAGAAGTAATAATATAAATTTTTTCGAATTCTTGCATATTGTCTATGCGCATACTTTTTGTCAATATAGTCTATTTCCTTCTTTCCTTGTTCTTTTTATAAGCTTCTACCATAACAGTGCTCGACTCATTCAGTCAAAGGAAGGAGTGTAATTCCATGCTCAACGTAGAGGTGACACATGGCACTTTAATAAAATAATAAAATACAAGTAACAAAAAACTATAACAATGTCGGCCCTAACATAAAGTGAGAAAAAATATATGAGGGAGAAGTGTAATTAATTACTTATTGTGGAGCACGTGGAACTTTAATAAAAATATAAAATATTAAGTAAACATATTTTTTACAATGTTATCCCTAACATAAAGTTGAAAACAAAAAAATATGTTGGACACAATGGCCACACTAAGAGGGGGGTGAATCAGTGTGAGAGCAATTGTGAACTTTTTACCTTCTTTTAATCAATCAGAGCATGTCAATCATTATGTCATAAATTTCATAATCAAATTCATCACAAGTCATAAGCACATTCATCACATCAAAGAGACACAAGAATATATGGAATTTTGATCTTTATTTATTGTACATGGAAGACTACAGTCTTCTCAATTGCAATTAGCACCAACTCTTGTAACAGGACCTAGCCTGGTTTTCTTAGCTCCAACTAAGAAGAGTTTGATGAGTCCAATCCTCAAGTGCAAGATTCTACTTGCATCAATCTCTGTTCATGTATCTCTACACATTGATATGTTCATCAATCTTTGTTTCTCATTGATATTGTTAGTCATCTGCTCACCAAACATCTGTTGATCTGCTCATTCTTGTTGCTCATCACTGCTAGTCATCTGCTCATCAACCATTTGTTCATCTTCTCATTACCGATGCTCATCATTGCTACTCATCACTATCGCTAGATAATAATAAAATCAAGCCCTAAAAATTTCTTTGTAAAAAACAAACTGCTCCTTTGCTGCTGCAAAAAAAAACTCAGACCAATATCCACCGAGTTCACTTCACTTCTTCTGATTCGTTGGTTTGTTTGGAGTGAGTTAGGATGTGTTAAAATAAACATTAAAGTGGACATGTCTCATGCTGGCTGACTTGTATTCAAAGGTAAGAGTGGTAAGAGTGGTAAGAGTGGTAAGAATTTAAATTTTTAATTTAAAATTGTAATTTGAATTTTTAATTTGAATTTTCACACAAACTTCTTACCGCTTCAATAGTTAAAATTTACTAAATAATTGGATTTAACAAGCCATAAGGGATTCATTAAGGATCCCACCATCAAGGTTCCATGTCATCATCCATATTCACAAGGGGTGCCATTTAAGCCATTAGGGCTTCCATTCAACACCACCTTCACCCCACCATCAACATGTGTGTCAAACTAAAGTGTCCAAGTACTATCATGACATCCTATAAGGGTTTCAAGTATTCTTATGTACTCAAGACCATCTTCAAGACCTCATGACCACATCATTATTTCATCTAACCATGTCAAGTGCAAATAGTGGGCTCCATGACCATTGCAAGGGCATCCGGATCTTCATCAGGGGTTCCAAGTATTCATGGGCTTCTTCATCATACCAAGGACATGTTCATGGGTTCCATAGTCTATCAAAGACCATACATGGTCATCATCCTCATACAAGAACTCCATGACCCCAACAAGGGTTGCAAGGTCATCGATCCATAAGTGTGGGACCAAGGACTTCTTTAGAACTTCTACAACAAAAAAGAGGCTTCGTAGGATTCTTCAACCATCTCAACCACACCAGGAGACCTCCAAGGGTCAAGATCCATCATGACATCACTTGTGGGGTTGTTAGGCCTTCTCCTAGGGTACCATGACACCATAAGAGCATGAATGACCTTAGAATGGGTCATTAATTCTTTTCCAACCCATCTAGGGCTTCTCCATCATCTACAAGGTCTTCAACACCATCAACAGGGTCTTCAGCATCTTCAACAAGGTGGTGGCTCCAAGATCGAGCCTTGTGGGTACAAAGATCTTGTCAACTGGGTACAAGGTACTTCAAGGAACAAAACCACTCTGTAAGGGGTCCAAGGCACTACAAGCGGGACTTGGTGGCATCAATGAAACCTTGTGGGGCCACTGCAAGACCATGTTGGCATCAATGACAATTTCATCAACAAAATATGTTATTCAAATTAATTAAAACTTAAAAATACATGATACTTAGTACTTCTTTCTATGCAACTTGGGAGATGAACCATCATTAAACTAGGATTTACATAGGAGGGATTTACATATTGAACTAGTGTATATCCATCTTAACCTCTGATCTACCAAGTGCAAAGAGGGGCCAGGGATCAAATCCTTTGAGGTGTAAGCTTTTCCTCAAATTCTACACTTTAAAAAAATGTTACACCAAAGGGTTTTGATCACTTTTGGCACTTGTTAGATCTTGAGTTAAAATGGATCTATACGGGTTTAGATAGAGAGGATGCATGTTATGACCCAATAAAAACCATGAAGATGAAATTGTGATGTTGCATAAAGACATGTGAAGCAAATGTGCAACTATTTAAACACAAAAATTTTAGCAACACAAAATTCATCCTTAAAGTGGTGAATATTTAGTTGATATTTAATATTTATAATGCATAAGATATTATGACACTAATCTAATATAAATTATGATGCACCCTAATAATACTATTAATATGGATTCTGAAATGAGAAATTGGATTAGGAATTGGAGCTCCAAGAAGTGAGGTGGGAGGTTCTACAGAGTTTTTAGCAGGTATTCAAAGCTTGGTATCTTTCAATGGTGTTGGCAAGGGGGGGTGACCCTCTAACTGTCGTCATCCTGACCAAGGTAAATTGACTATTCAAGAAATCCCAATTAATATAGCATAATGTGAGATGCTTGATTCTACTAGTATAAATCATAAACCTAATCAATGCTTTCCGAAAGCATTAGCTATTCCTTCCATGCTAGTTAAGTCTGCAAACATAAGGGAAACAATTCAGTTTATGACGGATCATGCTTTGATTGGGAAATTCATTGGGTTGCATCCATCAGAGAAAGCTTTGATTTGGTGGATTAACTTGACATGGAAATCTAAAGGTCATTATGATTTACATTTAGGATCGAAGGGGTTTTTTACTATTTCATTTATCAGTCAAGAAGATCAGAATCGGATTATCAATGGTGGTCCATATTTCTATTACTCTGCGGTTCTTTTCCTTCGTCCTTGGAAAGAGAAATTTTGTCCGGAAAAGGAAGATATGCGCATTGCTCTGGTATGGATTAGGTTATATTTGCTCCCTCAGGAATATTGGGATGCTGAAATACCGAGAAGAATTGGGTAACTATTTGGGATCCTTTATCAAAATATCGGAGCAAACAAAATCTCAGAGATATACCACCTATGCTCATATATGTATCTACATGGGTATTTCCAAGGCACTTTTGGAGGCAATCAGGCTGCTCTGGGATGATGATGAATGGCTTCAAAATTTGGAGTATGAACAAGTGCCCTTTAGATGTCGTCGGTGCCATGAGTATGGTCACTTGTTTAGGGAATGTCCTCTGAATCATCCCAAACCTCTGGGTAATAAGGTATCTGATCGAGCGGATCCTGGGTTTTCTAAAGTATCTTCGGAAAATGAGGAAACAAAAAACAAGACCATCAAGATAATGCCAAGAAAATGAATAGTACTGATTCCTTTGAAAATCTGAGTGAACAAGCAGGGCAGTCGGTGGATTCGAAAATTCCTGAGAGTAATATTTCTAAATCAGAGATTGGTTAATCATCAAGACTTTCCTCATGTCCAATTATATCCCAGGATTTCCATATTGGAAAATTGCAACAAGAAGCTAGATCAGAGGTTGAAGCAATGGATACCTCCTTGCTACCTGGTTTTTTGGATGAATCAGAAGAAATGGATATAGATGAATTAGATCTTGAAGGAATTGAGAAAGCCTGTTTGGATAAAGTTAAAGGCTATGTTCCTCAAGAACAGGTTAGTCTTTTAAAAGAGGCTATTCTTAAAGCTAAATTCTCAACTTCTTTAGGAATTAATTCAGGTTTCTTTAAAGAAACAAAAAAATATGGTGAAGACAATGGCAAGAAACCGGGATGCAAATCCAATAAACATAAAGTAGCAGATGTAGGAAGGCAGTTGGCTGATTCAGGTCAATATCTGACAATCATAGATACTCTTGGTCTTTAATTTTGTTTCTAATGAAACTCCTTTCCTGGAATACTCGAGGCATTAATAGCCTAAGAAAAAATGAAAATTGTTTGCTAGAAGATTAAAAGGACTAATCCTACTATTGTTTTTTTACAAGAAACCAAATGTCAGGCTAACTTTATTCAAGAACACCGGAGCAAAATTTGGGCCCAATGTGAGAGTATGGGTATTGACTCAAAGGGTTTTTTTGGAGGTTTATGTATCTTATGGGATCCAACTTGGGTTTCCCTTTCTGATTTTCAAGGAACCCGTAATTCTATCTCTGCCATTTTTAAAGTGGTTGGTTTTCCTATCTCTGGTTTACTTACAAATGTTTATGGCCCTCAACATTCAAGTGACAAGCGTAGTTTTCTAAAAAACCTCTCCAATTTCAAAACGTGTATGCCTTTTGAGCATTGGGTGGTCGGAGGTGATTTTAATCTTATCACTACGTTGGAGGGAAAAAAAGGTGGTAGACGTTGTTTGGAGGAGGACTGCAATATTTTTCGTGAGACCATTGAAGACTTGGGTCTTGTTGATATTACTCCAGGGGTTGGGTGGTTTACCTAGAATAATAAAAGAAAAAGGGACCGTCATATTGCTTCCAGACTGGATCGCTTCCTAGTTTCAGAATCTGTCATTAATTTAGGAAGTGAAATCCATAGCTCGACCCTATCTGGCCGAGGGTTCGATTACTGGCCAATCGAGCTATTATGGAGTGGTTTAGGGTCTCAATTCAAAAAACCCTTTCGTTTTGAGCAATTTTGGATGGTTAATCTTGACTTTAGTGAAAAGATTAAAACCTGGTGGGCCGAATTGCAATCAAATTAGGTGGCTAATATTTGGTCATTCCAACAAAATCTAAAGGCTCTGAAAACTAAAATCAAGAAATGTAATAAGGAAGAGTTTGGGAATATTTTTTGGGAAAAAAAAAGACTAGATATTCGTCTTCATGAGATATAGTCCATTGGGCTTAATGAAGGCTATTCACTAGCTTTAATTGAGGAGGAATGGTTGGTAGAAAAATAAGAGGAACTCCTTTGGTGGAAAAAATCTTGTATTAAGTGGCTTCATGAGGTGGAAAAGAACGCTAAATTCTTTCATCATTTTGTCATCCAATCTAGGTTTCAGAACAAAACCTACTCCCTTTAAAATGAAGCAGTCAACCTTTTGGAAGGTAGGGAAGAAATTGAGGAATTACTTAACTCTCATTTTTCTGACATTTTAACTAATCCTCGAAAGGATCATTCGTGTGATATTGAAGTCATTACTAGCTGGATTCCCTCCTTGGTTTCTAGGGAACAGAACCAGATGTTAATGAATTACATCTCTCTCCAAGAGGTCCAGGATGCGGTTTTTCAGATGAAATAAGGTACCTCGCCTGGCCCTGATGGTTTTACTGTTAAATTTTTTTCATCACTTCTGGGAGATGATTAAAATCGATGTCTGGAATATTATAGAGCAATCTCGATTATTTGGTCGTATTCTTCCATCCTTAAATGCTACTTTTCTAACTCTGATCCCTAAAAGTGAGGGTGTTGATTCTCCTGACAAATTCTGACATATTATCCTTTGTAATGTGATTTATAAGATTATCACCAAGATAATTGATAATCATTTAAAACGTATTCTACCTTCTCTAATCTCTCCAAAACAATCAGGGTTTGTGGAAGGGCGTCAGATTTCGGATGGGATTATTCTTGTTCATGAAATATTGCATTCAATCAAATGTAAAAAGTTGTCGGGAATGTTGGTTAAGCTTGATATAGCCAAAGCTTATGATAAACTCAATTGGCAATTTATCAGGAAAATGCTGGTAGCGTTTGCCTTTGGTGTGACTTGGGTTAATTGGATTATGAATTTGATCTCGTCGGCTTTCTTTTCTATTTTAGTTAATGGGTTTCCTTCTGGTATTATAACCCCAACTCGTGGTATCTGTCAAGGGGATCCTTTATCACCCTTTTGTGTTCATTCTAATGGCTGAAGGATTGGGTAGATCTATTTCTGCTTTAAAGGAGGCCAATTCTAAAAGAGGTTTATGTGGTACTCTAGATGGGGCCAACCATTCCCACCAACAGTTTTGTGATGACACTGTGCTTAAGGGATATCCATTTGTCCAGGAAGCTACTAGATTTCGTAAATTCTTGGATCTGTTTGGTAATGCCTCTGGATTGGAAGTCAATGCGCAAAAATCCCAGGTTTTTTTCTTTAACACTCCTAGTATTACTCGTCGTAATATTATTCTCATCTTCGGTTTTTCTGAGAGTTTTCTTCCATCTACTTTTTTGGTCGCTCCTCTTATAAACTCTCAGTCAAAGAAGAGCTCTTGGATTGAACTAGTGGATAAAGTTAAGAAACGGCTAAGTAATTGGACTTTGAAATATCTGAATTTGCCGAGCCATTTGATTCTTGTCAAATCAGTGCTTCAAGGATTGCCAACTTATATTTTCTCAACCATATTGGCTCCTAAATCTATTCTTCAGGACTTGAGGAATATCCAAAGGAAGTTCCTGTGGAGTGATGCTCAAGATCCTCATAAATGGGCTCTGGTTAATTGGGATATTGTCTGCAAACTAAAATATCAGGGTGGTTTAGGTCTTAGAGATCCTGAAAAAGCAGGTCTAATAGCTGAATCTAAGCTTTGGTGGCACTGGCTAACTCATTCCCAAGAACCTTGGTCTAAATTATGGTTAGCCAAGTATGCTCCCCATTAGGATTTGTGGGAATTAATTCAATTTTCTGAAGAGAAAGTTGGTTCTCACATATGGAAAAAGGCTTGGGAAATTCATAGCCTAATTCAACAGCATGGTTTCTGGGAAATTTGTGATGGTCAAACAACTCGCTTTTGGGAGTATGTCACATCCCCATGCCTCCGACTGGAGAAGAGGACGCAATCACCATGGCTTAAACCACCCGGGCTAAGAGCCCCATGAACATGTACTTGCACAAAATTGCTGAAACAGAATGCTTAAACATGTGCATTGAACTTAAACATGCACACATGAGAATTTATCATGCACAGATGCAATTATCTATCAGACACAGTGAAAACATCATACATTCAGACAAGCATTCATCCAACATGTTCATCATTTTCATTAACAGAAAAATATGATCGCAAAAGTGAAATGAACAGGATCACTTATCTTATGAAGAACTCCTGCCGCAACCAGCTATGTCACTGCAACGTTCCACCCAACCATAGGCCAGCGTGCTCCTTAATCTCTCAGCAACGCTGCCACCCCCGATTTGGGCATGATCCTCCAAGGAATAAGGGAACTAGAAGGCTTACACATAGCCAAGGATGTACAAAACATAGCCAAGCCAACACAGTTGGGTTTATCAGGCCATTAAGGAGTTGGGAAAGGCTCAATGCTAAGCTGGTGAGCTCATTACAGAGCCAAGAACACCTACACTAAAACTAGCCTGACCTCTAAGACACCCAAACACACCCAACACAAGGAATCAGTCCCTTCTCTACTACATAGTCCCTCAGGCCCTGCATTCCCTTCCAGTGCTATTCAGGGGTGATGGAGAAGAAGGCCAGCCCTCTAGCTCTGTCTGTGTGGTTTCCAGCCACCAGGTTTATCAAGCAACCAAGCCCCCATCCTTGCTCCCAACACAGTCCGAAGATCAACCATTGCACTCAGGCAATTAATTTAGCTGTCATAGCTTAAACAGGGAAACAATTCCTGAGTCATTCTTGGCCCTATCGTAGCCAAAATGACTCTCAAGTGAATTTACAACAGTTTTACCAAATGCAAAAGAAAACACAATTCCAACAGGGGGAAATCAGTAGTATGCCCAGGGCAATTAAGCAAGCGGAAAAGGAATTACACAGACCACCACATAGTTCTTAAGTGTGAAATGACTCCCTACAGGAAATCGTGGGTGATAGTGGAAAAACGGCTCTTAGCTTGATGTGCGTGAGACCAACGAGCAATTGCTTGTGTGCGAGGATGAATGATTCCGCCCCAAGACATAAAGAAACCATAACGAAACACACTGTGCGTGAGAGAACCACAGCAGCACAGTGAATCGTGGATAAAAGAGCACGGCTCTCAACTCGTTGCATCAGTTGAAAAAACCAGGAAAAATACCTGTGCGTGAGACCAGCGAATAGAAGATGGTTCATGCATGGAGATGAACAGCAAAATCGTGAGGTCCCGAATTGGAGAGTGCATGCAGGTTTTTCCCTTGCCATAGTGAAGTCAACAGTGGGTGGAGTGTGCGTGTGGGTGAGGATTGACAGTCCTGCCACCCCACTCCCAAAGATCATAACTGCCTCAACCACCAGTAGCCTTTCTTAATGAAAGTGGTTGCAATAAAACAAGGTAAGAAGACACATGGATTTTCACCCCATTGGCCAAAGTTGGACAAATTCCCCCACATCCTCATCCTTGGGAAAATCATGCCCCTTTCGATTTAGTTGCCGCGATCGTAGTTGGTCGGGTTCATTTAATTAATTATAGATGCATATTTACATGATGATAAACTCAAAACATATGCCGCATGCCCCGATATACAATCGGTGACAAATTTAAATCCAAAACATACCATAACCAATCAATGGTGGGGCCTTGACCTTTAGCTCCACACCATGATCATTTACAATATATACATCATGTACATTTAATGCAACGGGGTCAAACTCGGGGTGTTACATTCCCCTCCCCCTTCAATAGCACTATCCTGAGTGCTTTACAAAATTTGAACAAAATGTTACACTGGCATCGCCTCAGTGTTCCGCAAAATTGAACAAAAATGGATGTGCCAATCGCATGGCGTCCTCCAGCTCCCATGTAGCCTCTTCAGGTCCAAAGTGCTCCCATTGCACCTTTACCTGCCCTATGGCTCGGTTCCGGAGCATTGTGACCTTTCTATCAAGGATGCGCATTGGCTCGATTCGGAACTCTCCCTCGGGTTCCACCTGAATCACATCCCAATTTATCACATGGTTAGGATCATGTACATATCTCTTAAGTAAAGAAACATGAAAAACATTATGAGCTCTAGTGCTAGCAGGCAATGCAAGTCTATATGCAACGGGCCCTATTCTTTCAAGCACTTCAAACGGCCCACAGTATCTCGGTGACAACTTGGCACAACTTCCAAGCTTCAAGGAACTCTTCCTTGCCCTCACTCTGAGGTAAACATGATCCCCAACACTGAACTCCCTGTTCACCCTATGCTTATCTGCATAGCTTTTCTGTCTGTCTTGTGCTGCTTTCAGCTTTTGCCTGATCTTGACAACCTCTTGCTCCATTTCCTTGAGCAATTCTGGTCCAAGCACAATCTTGTTCACTGGATTATCCCAAGTCACTGGTGTCCTACACCTTCTTCCATACAAAGCTTCATACGGACTCATCCCCAAGGATGCCTGCTATCCATTGTTATAATCAAACTCTACCAAGTGCAAGTAATCTTCCCACTTGGTTGGTTTGTCCATCACATACATGCGAAGCATGTCTTCAAGCACCTAATTAACTCTCTCTGTCTGACCATCTTTCTGAGGATGGTATGCAGTGTTGAAGTTTATCTTTGTACCCAAATCTGCAAACAACCCCTTCCAAAAGTTGGAAGTGAACTTGACATCTCTGTCAGAGACTATTGCCTTAGGAAGCCCATGCAATTTGAATATCTCCTTCATGAAGATCTTTGCAATGTCATTCGTCTGATGCGTAGACTTAACCGGTATAAAATGTGCTACCTTAGTCAACTTGTCTACCACAACCATGATAGAATCATGTTGTCTCCAAGCCATCGGCAATCCTGTAATAAAATCCATGGAAATAACTTCCCATTTCCATTCCAGAACTAGCAAAGGATGCAGCAAACCTATTGGATGTTGATGCTCAACCTTTACTTGTTGACATTTCATACACCTTGAAATGTACTCAACCATGTCCTTTTTCATTCCTGGCCAAAAGTACTGCTTTCTAGCTGTAGCAATTGTCTTCTGATAGCCTGGGTGTCCAAAATACGGAGTTTGATGGATTTCATCCATAACAACTCTCCTCAAATTTGCTACATCTGGGATATAAATTCTACCTTTATAAGTGAGAAGTCCATCTTCTTCCAATTTATATCCCTCATACCTCTTCTCAAGACTTTGCTGCTGCAATTTGTCTTTTACCAACTCATACAATTCATCTCCAGCAACATGATTAACAATCTACTACCTCAAATCCGATTGGCAAACACTAAGAGATGCCACATACATTTCTTGCATTTTCCTGCTGAGTGCATCAACTACCTTATTCTCTTTCCCTTTTATGTGCTTGATTTCAAAATCAAACTCACATAAAAATTCCAGCCATCTTGCTTGCCTAGCATTCAGAGTAGGCTGATCAAATAGATACTTCAAACCACAATGGTCTGTTCTAAGCTCAAATATTCTACCCATCAAGTAATGTCTCCACATCCTGAGAGCATGTACTATGGCTGCAAGTTCTAGATCATGACTGGCATAGTTCTTCTCATGCTCCTTCAGCTTTCTTGACTCATAACATATCACGTGGTTGTCCTGCATAAGGACTCCTCCAAGCCCTTGTCCGCATGCATCAGTACACACCACAAAATCCTTCTCTAGATCTACAACTTCTAATACTGGTGCACTGGTGAGAAGAATCTTCAACTACTGGAAGATTTCTTCACACCTCGATGTCCATTCGAACTTCATCCCCTTCTTTTGCAAAGAAGTGATGGCATGTGCAACTTTGGAGAATCCCTCAATGAATCTCCTGTAGTATCCTACGAG
>LPNX010891497.1:33281-53324 GCA_001517045.1 Pseudotsuga menziesii | reverse complement strand
CTCAAGTCAATCTTGGAAAATACCTTTGCTCCCCTCATTTGATCAAAGAGGTCATCAATCCTAGGCAAAGGGTATTTATTCTTCATAGTAACCTTGTTCAACTGTCTGTAATCGATACGTAACCTGAGTGTGCCATCCTTCTTCTTTACAAACAGAACTGGTGCTCCCCAAGGAGACACACTTGGTCGGATATACTTCTTTTCCAACAACTCTTGTAGTTGCATCTTCAACTCTAGCATCTCTGGTGTACTCATCCTGTAGGGTGCCTTGGACACTGGTGCTGCTCCTGGAACAAGTTCAATTGTGAAATCAATGTCTTGCGGTGGAGGAAGCCCTGGAATCTCATCAGGGAACACATCCCTGAATTCCTGTAACACCTGATAGTCCTCCAATCTAGGAGTTTCATCCCTTGTTTCCTCTAAAATCTGAGTTGCATACAACTGGAAACCCTTCCTACAGAACTTCTTTAACTACATTGTTGAAACCTGCCTTACTGAAATCACCTTTGGAATACCTTTCACAACTACTAGGTTCCCTTCATCATTCATGCATTTGAAAGTCTTATTGTAACAATCAAGCTTCACCCTATGAGCTTCTAACCAATCCATTCCAATGAGAACATCATAGGAACCAAGCGGTAGAACATTCAGATCTACACAAGTGACCAATCCATTCATGACCAATGGACATTTCTCTACCACTTCACTGACCTTTCTCTTAGTGCCAGTGGCTAGTTGAACTAACCAAGACTTCCTATGCTTTACCCTCTTAAAAGCATAAATCTCCGCTACTCTAGGAGTAATGTAACTGTGAGTAGAACCAGGGTCAATCAAAATAGAAACAGATTGCTCAACAATCTTACCTGCTACTTCGACCATAGTTGACTAGTGATTTGCTTGGTGGTCCTCTAGTGCTGCATAGATCCTAGGAACTACCCTTGCTACTTGACCCACTGTTTCTGCTTCTTGAATATTATAAGCTGGCCTTGCACTCTCATTCTTGAGTGGACAATTCCTGCGCATGTGGGGTCCTCCACATTTCCAACATTGAAGTGGCCCTCTATTCTGTTGTGGATCTTTAGGCTTTTCTCCGATCACTCCAACTGGCTTACTCGCAGCTTGGGATGGTTGCTTCTGCTGATTCCTGAAATTAGAAGGTTTGAAACCTTACTTTCTTTGGTCAAACTTCTCATTCTTCTTGTCCTTCCATGCCTTATGGTAATCCGGCTTACCTTTGCTTTGCTCATAGCAATACTTAGCCTTCCTCATTACTTCTTCAACAGTTCTAGGCTCATAAAACTCAATCCTATCTTTGTAAGACTGAGGTAATCCACTCAGAAAATGTTGGACCTTCACTTTTTCATATCTGATGTATCGGACATACCTTAACATCTCCAAAAATTTATTTGCATACTCTTCCATGGTATGTTGTCCCAATCTCAGCTCATGGAACTCCTTAATCTTGTGATCATAATACCTGTCAAATAGGTATTTCTGCTTGAAATACTTCTTGAACTGTTTCCACTTCAGTCTCCTTTTGTTGATCCTCTTTACTTGCTTGAAGTGTTCCCACCAAATGGATGCCCTTCCATTCAGATTGAATATGGCAACTCTTGCCTTCATGTTTCCTGAATAGTCATGCACTTGAAAGTACTTGTTTATCCCAAGAATCCAAGCTTCAGCCTCTTGTCCAGTCTTTACCTCACCATCAAATGTAGGAGGTTTAGCTTTCTTGAATTCATCCCGAGAGCGATCCCCATGGTGTCTCTTTATTTTCCTTTTATGAGAAGAAGAGCTTGAATCCCCACTAGATTCTTCAGAATCAGATGACCCTCTAGAAGTCCTTCTCCTTCTCCTAGTACTGCTCTTACTTCCTTCTGGTCTTGTTATACCTCGTCCAGAGTCTATCTTTCTCTGCAAGTCTGTCAAACTCTGCAACATATCAGCATTCAACTGATGCTGCTCTTCTTTGGCTTTAATTAAGCTTCTCATAGTGGCTGCAACATTTGACGGTGTCTCTTGGAATCTTCTTCCATTACACTCAATGTCATCATTTCTATTACGAACATTTTCTCCCATGGCATCTCGCGCATGCTCATAAGAATCCCGAGCATCATATCCGTCATGGGTCCTCATAACTGAACCACCACTTACTTATCAAACTGTACTGCCTGGAATATTGCCTTGGAAGGTGACTATGATTCTGCACACGTGTTGATAACACAAGTGTTAGATGAATAACATTGATATAAATCATAATCACTTACCTTCTCCTGGAATAACCATAAAATAACAAATTTTCCCAAACACAAAATTCTCTTCATCAAAGAACGTATGTCTGAGGGGGACGACGGGGGTCAAGGGGGCTTACCCTCGGTTTTTTTTTTTGTAAATCATTGGTTTTCGCACAATCTAGCGCATAAGATCGCTGCCACTTTCTCCTTTTCATCCTTGCAATTTCACTGAAAATTCCTCTGAAAAACAGCTGAATTTTCCTTTGTTCAATCGGGTCTCTCCCCCATTATTCTTCCGCAGAATCGGTTCTCGGAACCAGTATTTCTTCCGCAACAGCGGCTCTCGAAACCATTATTTCTTCCGCAACGACGGCTCTCGGAACCATTATTTCTTCCGCAACGGCGACTCTTGGAACCATTATTTCTTCCGCAACGGCGGCTCTCGGAACCATTATTTCCTCCGCAATGGCGGCTCTCAAAACACTTTCTTCTTTCGATCGGCATCGATAGTCTTTCTCATTGGAAGCCTTAGTGCTTTCGCTTCCGCAACGGCGGCTCACGAAACAATTTCTCTTCCGACGGCCAATCGTTACTTAGAAAAAATTTTGGACTTTCTTTCACGGCGTCGGCAGCCTTTTCACATCGACCGGTTAGTGTCTTTGGCTTCCGCAACGGAAGAAGTCTACTTCACTAACTCTTTCGCAATGGAGGAAGTCCACTTCGTGAACTCTTCCGCAACAGCGGAAGTTCACTTCGCCAACCCTTCCACAACGGCGGAAGTCTTTCCCACAAGTGGCCCGACTGTTTAGCACTTACACCATTTTCTGAATTTTACCGTCTGATTTTTGCTGGGCAGAAAGGAATACTACCTCCTTCATGGCTCATGCAGGCCCATGCTGCAACATCAGCTCTAATACCATATTATCACGTCCCCATGCCTCCGACCGGCGAAGAGGATGCGATCACCATGGCTTAAACCACCCGGGCTAAGAGCCCCATGAACATGTACTTGCACAAAATTGCTGAAACATAATGCTTAAACATGTGCATTGAACTTAAACATGCACACATGAGAATTTATCATGCACAGATGCAATTATCTATCAGACACAGCGAAAACATCATACATTCAGACAAGCATTCATCCAACATGTTCATCATTTTCATTAACAGAAAAATATGATTGAAAAAGTAAAATGAATAGGATCACTTATCTTATGAAGAACTCCTGCCGCAACCATCTACGTCACTGCAACGTTCCACCCAACCATAGGTTAGCGTGCTCCTTAATCTCTCAGCAACGCTGCCACCCCCGACCTGGGCATGATCCTCCAAGGAATAAGGGAACTAGCAGGCTTACACATAGCCAAGGATGTACAAAACACAGCCAAGCCAACACAGTTGGGTTTATCAGGCCATTAAGGAGTTGGGAAAGGCTCAATGCTAAGCTGGTGAGCTCATTACAGAGCCAAGAACACCTACACCAGAACTAGCCTGACCTCTAAGACACCCAAACATACCCAACACAAGGAATCAGTCCCTTCTCTACTACACAGTCCCTCAGGCCCTGCATTCCCTTCCAGTGCTATTCAGGGGTGATGGAGAAGAAGGCCAACCCTCTAGCTCTATATGTGTGGTTTCCAGCCACCAGGTTTATCAAGCAACCAAGCCCCTATCCTTGCTCCCAACACAGTCTGAAGATCAACCATTGCACTCGGGCAATTAATTTAGCTGTCACAGCTTAAACAAGGAAACAATTCCTGAGTCATTCTTGGCCCTATCGTGGCCAAAATGACTCTCAAGCGAATTTACAACAGTTCCCAAATGCAAAAGCAAACACAATTCCAACAGGGGGGAATCAACAGTCTGCCCAGGGCAATTAAGCAAGCGGAAAAGGAATTACACAGACCACCACACAGTTCTTAAGCATGAAATGACTCCCTACAGGAAATCGTGGGTGATAGTGGCAAAACGGCTCTCAGCTTGCTCTGCGTGAGACCAACGAGAAATTGCTTGTGTGCGAGGATGAATGACTCCGCCCCAAAACATAAAGAAACCACAATGAAACACACTGTGCATGAGAGAACCACAGCAGCACAGTGAATCGTGGATAAAAGAGCACGGCTCTCAGCTCGCTGCATTAGTTGGAAAAACCAGGAAAAATACCTGTGCGTGAGACCAACGAACAGAAGATGGTTCATGCGTGGAGATGAACAGCAAAATCGTGAGGTCCCGAATTGGAGAGTGCATGCAGGTTTTTCCCTTTCCATAGTGAAGTCAATAGTGGGTGGAGTGTGCGTGTGCGTGAGGACTGACAGTCCTGCCACCCCACTCCCAAAGATCATAACTGCCTCAACCACCAGCAGCCTTTCTTAATGAAAGTGGTTGGAATAAAACAAGGTAAGAAGACACATGGATTTTCACCCCATTGGCCAAAGTTGGACAAATTCCCCCACATCCTCATCCTTGGGAAAATCATGCCCCTTTCGATTTAGTTGCTGCGATCGTAGCTGGTCGAGTTCATTTAATTAATTATAGATGCATATTTACATGATGATAAACTCAAAATGTATGCTGCATGCCCCGATATACAATCGGTGACAAATTTAAATCCAAAACATACCATAACCGATCAATGGTGGGGCCTTGGCCTTTAGCTCCACACCATGATCATTTACAATATATACATCATGTACATTTAATGCAATGGGGTCAAACCCGGGGTGTTACAGAGGATGCTTGGAAACAACTTCCTCCTTTGGAATGATCAGGGCATTGTCCAAAGCTCCAAGAAGCTTGTATTACTAGAATTTTATGCAAAGTGGCAGACCTATAGGGGCTTCAGCTTCCTAGTTCTTTCTCTCGGCCTTGGGTGAATCAGAGTTGATTGGAACACCTAGGTCCATCCGAGGAATGTTCCTGGATTAAGGAAGAGCTTACTATGCAATGTATCCGCAGACAGGAAGGCAATGATAAGCTTCGATGGGGTTATGGTCCGAAAGGGGTATTTTCTCTCAAAGAGGCTTATAACCTTCTCTTCAGGCCCTCTGAAAACCCAGCTGTTACAAATTGGAGTAACCTTTGGGGTAAAACATTATGGCCGAAAATTACTCTTTTTAGTTGGTTAGTTATGCATAACAAAATTTTAACTAGGGATACTTTAAAACGCTAAGGGATGTATGGACCTTACTAGTGTCTTCTTTGCAAGCAAGTAGAGGAAACTTCATCACACCTTCTGTATGACTGTCCATTTTCGGCTGCTCTATGGGATCATGGTGTTGTATTGTTCCGTTGTTCTGATCGAATTCAGTAAACCCGGTGGGAACCTTGCTTTATTGGCCTAAGAATCCGTTCCAGAGTCAGATCTTGAACCGACTTTGAGAAATTTTTCCCAATTTTTTGATTTGGGCTATTTGGAATGAGCAAAATGCTAGAATTTTTCTCTCAAAGACTTCATCTCTCCTAAATGTATGGCATTGTCTGAAATCCAAAATGAAGGAAACCGTCTCTCTGACTACTTGGGATAAAAAAGACTCAGAGTTAGCTGGGGCTGAACAAAAAATCCTGGCTTATTGAGGTCTGGAGAATTATGAGAATTCTGTTCAGCCTCACCATAAAACTCTTCCGGTTATTCAAAGCTTGGACTGTTGGAATCCTCCGCCAACTAGTTTTCTGAAGCTAAATTTTGACAGAGCTTCTAAGGGTAATCCTATAAAGTCGAGATACGGCTTTATTCTTCGTAATCACAGAGGTAAAATGCTTGGTTTTGGTTATGGTTTCCTGGGTATTGAATCTAACAATGCAGTGGAGATTAAAGGATTGATTCAAGGGCTGGAATGGGTCTTTGAGAAATTTCACAACCCAATTATCACAGAAGGCGACTCTCAGCTAGTTATTCTCCTTGCTTCTAAACTGCATAATGGCTCTCAAAGTACTAAGGTCTCGTCCTCATGGCGCCTAGAAAGTCGAATTGTTGCTCTAAGGACATGTCTCATTAAGGGGAATGATATCAGTTTCACACATGTACATCGGAATGGCAACAAGGTGGTGGATCACCTTGCTAATATGGGGGTTGGTACATGTCAGCCTTTAAGAGCTCACAATTGGCATTTGCTTTCAGACATGGTCGCTCGTTCCTTGTGTCAGGATCTCATCACTAGCGATTGTACTGGCTTCCAGATGGAGGGTCGGAATAATTATTAACGCAGATTTATAATCTCTCTAGCATGTGGCACTTTATAGCTGTAATCTTTGACTTTATAGTTATGACCAAATGCATGTTTTAAATATGATGGTTTGGGCATATTTTTTCATATTTCTGACGGACGTTGGTACGCATATTGTCCTGTGCGCTGAGGATCAGGTGAGATGTATTAATGGTGAGTTTGCTCTGAAGATATCTATGAGGGATTGTGTTGTGAATTTTCTGATCGCATCCATCATGACACAACCCAACATGAGGATATATATTCTGGTGCAGGGTGGAAAAACTCTTATCAGCTACTTAGCAGGTGTTCTTGTGCGTCATTATTGTGAGTGTTTTATCAGAGGGTCGACAGGTAATCTCTAGTTTATCAAAATGAGTGATAAAGGAAAGGGGAAGAGGGTGCATTCTTTATCGGACTCTCATGAGGTGGCATCCTGAGCGGAACGTCAGGCTTTATGGGATTCTCGTATGTTTGAATTGGAACTCCCCCAGGACATTCAAAACTGCATCACTGCAAATGAACGTCGACTATGGGCTGAACTTGACTCTCAAAAATTGAAAGAAGAATATAAGAAGGTGTAGGAGTGGATTTTGGACCCTGGCCATACAGTGGGGCATACACGTCTTTATGAAAAATTGGTTGCGATGTTCTGGGTAATGAAAAACTTGGTGGGTAGGGCTGAGTGGGACTATCAGACTCCTGATTTGGGTATTCCTTCTCCCGAGCCTTAGAAGACTGCTATCTCGGCTTCGATTCAAACTGTGGAAGCTTCAGTTCAACGGGTTGAAGACAAAGTTGATTTCTTGATTGCTTGCTTGGGTTTTCAATTCCCTACTCCTTCGATTCATGGTGCAGCAAAACCAGATTGTCCTGGTGCTACTCAGAACTTTGGCCAGGACTTATCTTATATTTTGTTGTAATTTGATTATGGAGCAACTAACCTTTTGATTATGGTCTTTTTTGAGTTTTTAATGCTCATAGTGGTGTTTCTTCTCTAGCTTGGCGATATGTCTTATCTACATAGCAATGGTTTGTTCTTAGGGATGGTGTCTTTTCGACTTCATATGTGTTATCTGATCTGGTGATCTCATGTTTTGGTTTGTATAATCTAGCTTACGACTAGCCTAAAGCTTGGCTTCGTAATGTTCGTCATCGTTTACTTTTTGCTCATCTGGATTATCTCAAGCTGGTGGATGTTGCCTTAATGATATTGTGTTGGCATGGTATATGAGCCTTCAAGGTTTCTAAAAATATTTTTGGGCTTGAGTTTGTGGGGTTATGATGGGGGCCAACTTGGCTATGACTGAGCTTTTTAAAAAACAAGCTGGTATATTCTCTTTAGAATTGAGTCTGTGGGTTGGGAAGTAAGGAAATATGGAGTCAGGGATGTCTAGTAGTATTATTATCTTTTTGCATCAATTATGTGAAAGATGGGAAGAAGTTGATTTTGCTCCTTGTAATCGGTTTTAGAAGGCTTTGCTTCTTATTATTAATGTGAATACTTTACTTACAAAAAAAAAATACTAATAATATGTTGTAGGGGTGTAGATCGATTGGCGATAGAGTGTATTGTAAAGAAGGAAGCTGCGTTGGAGAGTTGAAGATCTCGACGTTTCGACCCCTACTCTGGGATCATCCTCAGGAGAACAAGAAGCTTATGGTGAGGATGATCCCAGAGTAGGGGTTGAAACGTCGAGATCTTCAACTCTCCAACGCAGCTTCCTTCTTTACAATTCTCCGACTGCGTAATGACTACCTTTAGATAGAGTGTATTGTTAAGGCACTCCTTGTGACGTCACAGGTTCAAACCTTGACGTACTTGAACCCCATGTTGGTTGGCTGTGTGGGTGCACCTAGGGTATAGTGCTAGTAAGAATGGATCCTTGGACCTCGTGTCAACTAACATAATAATAATAAACCACTATCTAAACATGGCAATGTCAATGTTAGATTAATTTTTGAAAAAGTATACGATAGTTGTTAAACTTACACAATCTAGATGCTTTTGGGGTCTGAATTTATTTATACACTCAAAACATGATTTGAACCTTTAGAATTTCATATTAATCCAAAACCTCTAACAAATAGACTACTCTATTAAAAATCATAAAAGTACTTCAATAATTAAAGAACCTCCCTCCTTGAGAATTCCACCCAAGCTACTTGACTTAGACTCTTTCTTTTAATATGAAAATCTCCACTTTGACTCCTTTTAAATATTAAAAAACACTATTACCTATGTATGATCTAAAAATTATATACATTTCATATTGATTAAAAGCTTAAGGAAAGAATTCCATACAAGCCACTTAACTAGGACTTTTCCTTAATATAAAAACCTTTACTTTGACTTCTTTTAAATATTAAAAGACAGCTTTGAGTCCGTATAATATAAAAATATATAGATACTTCCTATTGATTAAAATATAAAAACCTTTACTTTGACTTCTTTTAAATATTAAAAAACAGCTTTGACTCCGTATAATAAAAATATATATAGATACTTCCTATTGATTAAAATATAAATACCTTTACTTTGACTTCTTTTAAATATTAAAAGACAGCTTTTTCCTATTGATTAAAATATAAATACCTTTACTTTGACTTCTTTTAAATATTAAAAGACAGCTTTCACTCCGTATAATGTAAAAATATTTAGATACTTCCTATTGATTAAAATATAAAAACCTTTACTTTGACTTTTTTTAAACATTAAAAGACAGCTTTCACTCCGTATAATATAAAAATATTTAGATACTTCCTATTGATTAAGATGTCAAGGAGACTCTTTCCTTCATATAAAAACCTTCACTTTGTCTTCTTTCAAATATTAAAAAACCCACTTTTGACTCTGTAGAATATAAAAATCCAGAGTTACTGAGTTTGTTGGGATTGGAAGATTCATACTATTTTTTAATGGAGCCGTTTAACTAGGCGATGATCCGTTTAACTAGGGGAAGATTTTGACTTTCAGTTTGATTTTTGATTTTTTGATGGATGAATTTAATCTATATAATTTGTAATTTTTGTCGTTTATTAAATAATTTTAAATATAAAAGTGAAATTACTTAATAAAAATACATTTTAATATTTATACTTTGTAAAATTAAGTAATATTTTTACTGATTTTGAAAATTCTGTAAAAAAACATTAAAAAAATAAAAACCAGCCTCCGGTTTAGACAACTCCATTTTTTAATCCATATTTACGACATATCAGCAAAATATGTTGCTCATAAAAGTTTCAACGTGGGCCTTTTCAAAGTGTTTGTCCTCTGTTCCGGAGGAGCTTTAGTTATGGTAAATACACCTTCTACGTATAGTACTCGTTTTCCACATGAACATTATCCTGCCGTACTCAATTAACCAAGTGAAGTAAAGTCAATTCTTACATACTTTTTCACTAATCAACCAAAAAATAATAATATTTACTTCACTTTCCAAAGCTAGGAAGGAGCACCGTACGCAATTAAATGAAGTATAGTCAATTCTTACGTACTTTTTCAGTAATAAAAATATATATGTATTTACTTCACTTTTCAAAGCTACGAAGGATCATTGAAGTTGCTAGGGCTACAGTTCTTCGGTCATGACAAAGTCTTCAATTGTGACGGCCCTACAATCTTCGCCGCGTTTTTTTCCAGAAGAAAAAAGCCTGCATTGATATTCATAAACTGAATCAAAAGACATAAAAACAATGTAGCCAGCATACAGTGATACATAATACATCGTGGAGTTTGGAGTTTTCGCCAGGGGGAAAGGCGAGCCAACAACAAAATGTTCCCATCAGAAAACTGTTCCATCATAAAGAAATCTGCCAGAACAACCACATCTATCGAGGGTCAACAGGCGCTGAATCCACAATCCAAAAGAGATCTCTCATACTTATCAAAAACTGATATGATGGAGGAATGCATCATAAGATTAGTCTCAGTAAAGCTGAAAAGTATCATGTGTAACTAAATGGTTCTCAATAAATTCCATAAAACTGCCAAAGCCCGAGGATGAGAGAGCGCAGTTTTAGAGAGACGGTCAGCCAACCGATTGTGCTCTTCGCAGCGTTTTAGAAACAGCGTCATTGACTTTGATCTTTGATCGCTGCTGGTTTCCAATGTCATTAATTAACCATTTCATTCATATTGATCATTGTAATAGAATTTTGATAACATCATTGGCATGTTTATACAGTGCAGGCTTTCCACAGTTCAATGGCCATCAGAATCCTAAGGAATATGAACTTCCATGGAAGGGATTCTGCAGGCCCTCTTCTCATCCGCCAAATTACTATGTTATTCTATGTAATTGTTGTTGTTCCAGCCTTCATCATTACTCTTTATGGACAGGCATCCAATGCACAGCTAANACTGGGTATAACACTTCTGTGCAGGGCCAAAGTCCTAACCAAATATATGGTCTTCTCAATTGTAGGGGAGACGCAACAGCCGAGCAATGCTACAATTGTTCACAAAGAGCAACGGCTGCCATTAGAAAAAGTGAAGGTTGTGGAAATGCAGTTGGGGGTACAATTTGGATGGATGTCTGCTTCTTGCGTTATGAAAACCATACATTCTTGGGTAAACTGGACTCATATGGATTCTATACACACATTACTTCCAATGTCACCCAACCTGATGTCTTTAATGCAGCTGTTGAAAAGCTCTTATCCAATTTGTCTACTGAAGCAGAATCTGAATCTAAATTATATGCTGCTGGCAATACTATAGACTCTTTGTTTCGAACGATTTACGGTCTGGTCCAGTGCTGGAGAGATATATCAAGTGATAACTGCACAACATGCCTCTCAAATACAATCAATTCTCTTTTAGTAACTTATCCGGGAAACCCAGGAGTTCAGGGTTTGATGGCGAACTGCATAATTCGTTATGAAAGATATCCCTTCTTTAATTTGATTGGGCTTCCACCATCGCCTGCAGAATCGCCAGCTAATCCGCCAGCTAATGAATCACTGGTCACAGGTGATACGGTGATCGTTCCAACGCTAAAATGCGAGGGTAGCTTTAACTATGAAAATTATAGTGAATTTGAGAGCAATCTGAATACAGTGTTGAATTATCTGATTCAAGACAGTTCCCAAACAGGGTTTAACACTTCTGGCCAAAGTCCCGACCGAATATATGGCCTCCTCCAATGTAGGGGAGACACAACAGTCGACCAATGCTACAATTGTTCACTACAAGCAAATACTACCCTTAGACAAAAGTGTGGGAATGCCGTTGGCGGCAGTATTTGGAATGAGTTCTGCTTCTTACGTTACGAAAACTATAATTTCTTCGGAGAACTAAACACTTCTGGAATTAACCTTTCTGGTCAAGAGAGTGCCTCCGAGACTCAAGCCTTTAACACGGCTCTTCGTAGCCTATTTAACGATTTGACACGTGAAGCAACCGATGGATCTGCAAGCTGGAATAGATATGCTTCGGGAAATATTACTGACACCTGGTCTCGAGATATTTACGCCCTGGTCCAGTGCTGGAGAGATATATCTATGGACAGCTGCACACAATGTCTCGAAGATACAATTAACTCTGTCTTTTTAGAGTATCCTGGAAGGCGAGAAGCTCAAGGTTTGAGGAGAAGTTGCATTGTTCGCTATGATACAAATCCATTTTTTGGGTCTACTGCGCCTCGACCACCCACAGAAGAAGCGCCGACTAAAGCCCCGGGGAGGTCTTCAAGCAAAATACCCTTAATTTTAGGTGTTGTTGGCGGATTTGTTCTGGTGCTATTGGTATGCCTGTGTGCAACTGGGAAAAAATTAAAGTCCGCCATAAAACTAAGAGGATACGAAGGTATGTCATTTGATTATAAATTTATATCAGCTGGTAAGACCGTAAAGTAGCCAGTTCTTTGAATTGCATCATAGGCGCATCAAGCCCAAAGGTATGATCAGACCCCTGTTTAGACGAGTATGTGCTATGCCCCTACTCAGTGCACCATGCATGTAGATTTAATACAGTATTACATAGATAGGCGCTCACAAATAAATTGTTGGATCTCGCTTATCTGGCCGGTGATATATCATCACAGTAACGATAAGTCACAATAGACATGCAGGCTACAACATTCTGTATGGTCTGTTGGACTGTTCTTGAAAAAACTTCACTTGTATTATTCAAGAGCTGCCTAATAATTGCGAATTTAACCATGTTAGGGATCATTCAATTTTTACCTCACTATTTTCTGAAGTAATTTTTTGATTGTATAGTTTATTTTGAAGGTCTTGGGCAAGTTTTCTGATGTAACTGCGTTTTTTTAATGTATAGTACATTCTGAAGGTCTTGGGCAAGTTGAGGAAGACACAGTCATTAATGAGGATCCGCAATTAATAGTGTTTAAGATGGAAACATTGCTAGCCGCTACAGAAAATTTTCATGACGATAACAAGCTCGGAGAAGGAGGATTTGGCCCTGTATATAAGGTAAAATAGACCAAAAACGCTTCTGCTTATTTTTAAAATCTTTATAATTATAGTAATCAGCGAGCTGTTCTCACCAATCCTTTGGCGACTGGACATATATATATAAATATTTGCTTGTTGAAATACATCACAAAATCTTAATAAGGATCTTTTCTCTGAATTTATCAGGGAACTACTCAAGATGGAATAGAAATAGCTGCAAAGAAGATGTCCTTAAATTCTGGGCAAGGAAAGAAAGAATTTTTGAATGAAGTTAAGCTTGTGGCTAAAATTCAACATCGGAACCTCGTGAAACTACTGGGCTATTGTACAGCTCGATCAGAAATGGTGCTTGTTTACGAGTACTTGCCTAATAAGAGCCTAGATAAAATCCTATTCCGTGAGTCACTTTTTCTTTCTTCACTGTTTTGTTAAGTCTGTACATAAAAAGCAATCATAGTTTCGCTGTAATTATTTCGGTAAGATAATTGGTTAGTTTTGTCATGTTTCAACATATAGATCCAAACAATCGTGAACAGCTTGATTGGCAGAAGCGTTACAACATTATACTGGGTGTAGCTCGCGGTCTTCTTTATCTTCACCAGGATTCTCTACTGCGGATTATCCATCGGGATATTAAAGCAAGTAATATTTTATTGGACGATAAACTGAATCCAAAGATTGCAGATTTCGGCTTAGCGAAGCATTTTGCTGAAGATGAGAGTCACATCAGCACGAGACTTGCCGGAACTTTGTAAGATTTAAATACCATCAAGACTCTCACACACACTATCAAAAGCTATTAGCAATCAAGGATGCATATGTTTTACATTATGCTTATTTTATATGCAATTAAGGATCTACGCCTACAGTTTCATTTGCAAATAACCCGATCATCACTTTAATCCGAAATTTTCGATCACTATATAATGTTTGACATTGTAATTTGGATATGCAGCGGATATATGGCACCCGAATACGCTATGCAGGGCCAATTATCTGTGAAAGCTGATGTCTATAGCTTTGGTGTGCTTCTCCTGGAACTTATCACGGGAAGAAAGAACACGGATTATAGTTTGTCACCTGAAATGCAGATTCTTTTAGGATGGGTGAGATACTGTTTCCGTTACATTTGGGACTAACCAGATCTACTAATTTAGCTAGACCATGTTATGTTATTTAGCTCATCTATAAGCCTCTTAGCAAAGTATGATCGGAGGGTTAATCACCGCTGATAAATAAACCTCTCTCGACTTCTGTACTAGTTCACCATTAAACTAAATTAAAGCCTATATAAGTATATATCTTATTATAATGACGACCCCTAGTGACTTTGCAGGCATGGAGATCATACGAAGAAGGAAATATTGTGGAGATGATTGATCCAGCGATAATCGAAACATGCGATAAGGAGCAAGCGTTGAGATGCATTCATGTTGGTCTTTTGTGTACACAAGCCGAGGCATCACTTCGTCCACTGATGTCGGCAGCCACTTTGATGCTTTCATCTGATTCTGCGGCACTACCGAATCCCACAAAGCCTGTTTTTGTGAGTTCTATTACCCAGATTATCAGGCCCACCGGTATTTCTGGGTCTCTGTCACATGCGTCTGCCTCCACAACATCAACGTCATCTCTCACTCCTGTGGCTCCTGTATCTAGCGCCTATCGTTCGGCTATTACAGAATTGGTACCGAGGTAATGCTAATTCGACCGATTTCATATTGTAAAATGAATGTATTATGTTTTGTTTAACAAAGCAAAGCGTGGCATACATATAAATGTAAGCCAAGCTGAGTTTTCTTTGTTATAATTTCATTATTTATAACAAATAAGGAGTGGAATTTCTCTTATTTAGGTTGTCAATATTTTAAATGGAGATGGTTTTGTTTAATTTGAATCGTTTTATCTATTCTTTTAAACAAGAAAGATCAAAACAAAGTACTCATCATTTTCGTCACAATATAACCTCCTTCTGGTATGGCCGAGCCTTGTCGATGATACTCTGAATCAATTAGAGCCGCCTACTGCAAGGAATGAATAGACCTACCTTTCTTTTAATGCTTTCACCTTCTAGTTATCCATCTGATGACCTAGCCTGTTTTCCCTCTACCACCTTTCTGAAATTCCTTCGTGGCTACTGCACCGGACCTTTTCTTAGTACCTATCATTTTTGCAGATAAACATAGAGTCTTGAATCCCCGCCTCTTCTATGCATTATTAAAAATTTAAAAACTATCCCTAGATCGAATCCCGGCCTCTCAACTCAAAACAACAGTTAACATGTGAGCGCGCCCTGGAATTTGGAATATCCAACCCCGCAATAAAGCAATAATCCACTTTATTTTTTATTTTATAAACGCGTTAAATAACCTTCCATTTTTTTCCGTTCCTGCGTCCCAGTTCCATCTTTTGCACACAGATAAAACCAAATTAACTAATCATTCTAATTTAACACTGCTCTAGCTTCTACAACACCAATCTGCACCGATAACAGATCGTGGGTGCTTTCATTTCCGTTGTCTTTCCGACGTCCAGCCTGACCCTTTCAACTCCATGTTTTTATCAATCCCTGTGCCACACCAAGGTTAAAATTTAACTCAAATGGTTATTAACCAGATTAAGAAAAAATAATGTAATGGTGTAACAATGGGAGATATGTTAATATATATATTGGTGTATGTGGGATTATTTTTGTAAGGTGGGGTGTCGAAGAATTGGTCAAAAAACCCCCGATCCTCCATTGATAATCATTTATAGAGCTCCAATGGCATGACAACAAGTTTACCTGAGCGACGGATTTCTGGTATGCTTTGCCCATATTCCCATGCAGACTCTCCCTCTCTCTACTGGATATCTTTCAAAGTTGATTGCTAGTTAGGGTATGAGGCTTTCCCATTGTTGCATACCCCCGGTTGGGACCATAGATAGCTATTCTACTGGTCGCAGGTGCTGCCGGGCCGAGGGGGACAAAGAAACTGTCTCTCCTATCTGTCGCACTTTTGAGGAAATCATGGGTGGATAGTTGGTGTTTCAATTATTATTCAAAATCTATTATTCATAATTTTATATTAATAAATATACACTCAATTTTTAAAATAAAAATTATAAAAGATATTTAAATTTTTATTTTCCATTTCTCAATCTATAGGTTTAATGTTTTGTTACTAATTTTATAATATATTTATTTTATTTTGTTACTAATTTTATAATATATTTATTTTATTTTATTACTGTTTTATGGTTTGTTAAATAATTTTATAACATATTAATTTATTTTATTTGATGATGGTGTTTTTTGGAGAACTGATAGGTTTAGCGGATAACTCTTATTAGTCGATGTGCGGATAACTTTTATTAGTCCATGTGGAAGGCCAGGGTATTATTGTATTTGATTCTAGTTGACTTCACTTTAGTTCACTCTCACTTTTACATATTTTCATTTTAAACTATGTTTGATACTATGGTTTGGATTTAAATAAAAAATAAATACAGGTGTTCTAATTTTATTTGCATATACTTTGAAGTGTTATTGTCAGGGTGGCTGCGGAAGTCTACGAAAGCACATAAATTTTTCAAAAACTAGATAAAGGAATCCTAGGAAACCACATAATTCTCGAAGACTAACCCTTAGGCTCATAACTATATTACTATTTTATTATGTCATTTATGTAACAGATCTAAAATTCAGATAAATTTTTTTATTTATTGTACATTTCGATATTCTTGACAACAACGATAAACTTCATTAGAGCATAGTTTTATTGTCGAGAATCGGGCTATGATACATATAACAAAGTTTTAATTTCTATATAACCAAATTTTCCAAAGTTCTTTAACATTAATCATTACCTTTGACAAAGAAGAAGAGCGCCGCTTCTTGGCTTCACCGCCACTACCACCGAGCTTCAATCCAAATCAAATCTGTCGTAACCATGATCTGATATTAAATTCACATTAATTTTATGTTCTACCAACAATGCCTGGCATCTCACCGCTTTACCACCTCACCACTCACTGCCCTTACACCCTCACACTGCCACTGCTAGAAGCTCTAGCTTACCGCCATGGATAGAACCTTTGGCTAGTAACTATTTCTACAAATTTTCTTTAGGAATCTTCACCTTATTTCTCATGCTTCTGAAATGTAGGAGCTTTGTCTTTGTCTTGGCTGGTTTGCAAGTTTGAAGGAGCTTGTGTTGGTTGGTTTGCAAGTTTGAAGGAAAACAACCTGTACAAATACATATACAAAGTAAGCAATTGTTGTTTGAAGCTACTTGTATGTGAAGAGTTGTTTGTCAAATGAATTTCTAGTTTCATGGATATGTGCTAGTAGCAATATATGTGCTGATATCTGCTGAATATTTAGAGTAATATGTGATGATATGTGCTGAATTTTTAGAGTAATACTACTACCTACTTATTTCATGTATAACTAAGGGTATAGATTAGGTACAATCTATAGGTATGACTTCATTAAATATGTAGTAAGCACTAACTAGAAATGCCATGTTATTCTAGTCATATTTTCAGCAATCTAACAGGCTTGTTTTATGTAGGGTAAAGAAACTGGGCCTAAATTTGCACTAAAAATTGAAATTTGTTGTCAAAAATTTGAACACTTAGACAACTCCTAAAAGAATAGAAAAGTTACGACAATAGAAGGCTTTCAGGGTACCATGAAAGATCCACCCCCACCTATTGTGTTACCATCATCTGAGGGTTTTTCCATTGTTAGCTCGTTTGGCTTTGTTAGTCCATCCCACTCCCTAACTACCCCTATTGGTTTGGATTCTTCCACTGCTCAAATTTCTACACTGGCAATTAACCAACCTGGCTTAACCATCCCTACACCACCTGAAGCAGCTCCCCTAACTGCAACATTGGTTGTCGTTTCTGCTAGTATGCCTCCTGTAGTTGTGCCTCCCTTTTTCCTCCCAGCTATCGTAGCCCTGCCCCAACCTAGTATGCCTCTTGCAACCTTGCCTATGCCAGTTTCCCCTGTTGTACCTACTACTGCATCACATTTCCATTCCCATGGATTGAATTGAAAAACTTTATGTGCTAAAAAAATATTATTCTACAAACTTAACTCAAAAAGATGGGCTTGGAAAATAAAAATTAATCTTTTATCTTACATGTAATTTTTCCTTCCTTGTCACTGAGCATGATGGGATCCAAATGCTCCTTCACTGCCCTATTGTTTTCCCTATCGTTTCCTTCTTGTTATTTTCATTTTTTATAACCAATGATATTATAGCTTTTAAATTCCACACTAAATCATTTGATGGAACAGGCTGGCCACAACTACCTTTTCCTATTGTACACATTACACATCCCCAACCATACATTTTCCTTACCTCCATTGGTATAAATAACTTAGCCCATTTCTCCCTCCGCTTGCTTTCTGTGATTCCCAAAAGTAAAAGATTTCCCCCTCGAAGTGAGTGAGCTTATGCTGGCACGTCACGAATTTTCCAGACACAGATTTATATGGAGATTTCCTTCCAGGGAAACCTTGGACTCATTCAGACACTGACGCGAATGAAGTTATAGATAAAAATCCAATGGCAGCCCTTCGAGAGTCCATTTCTTGCATAAAATTTTTACAAAGAGGTTTCTTCATGGATAGATGTGTGAAGTCAAAGGCTACAGCAGGAACAACATATATTTTGCCAGAAATTTCCACCAAGGGTTCATACACCAAATAGGTCATCATACAGGCCAATACATCCCAAAAGTGAAAACATCCTCAAGCCTATTTAGATTCTAATATTATACTCTAAATATGAGTTTACAGAGCAATCTATGCAATTGCTTCAATCCACCCCCACCAGATCAAGGTTCTTCCAAGTGCCACATTCAGAACTTTGCTTCAGCCCACTTTCAATTTGAAAATATGAGAAGATGTTAGGAGTTGGAATCGCATGAAAGGTAAGCAAGGGAACCAAGCGCAAACCTTAATCCATGGCAGTAACCCAAGCAAACACCAAGGGTGAGAGATGACAACCTTGGCAGTGCATGGCATGAAAACACGCCAATATTGAACACGTAGAATCACACAATGTCTAAGACATCAAAAAAAGGAAACTGCTTGGCATACTGGCCAAAGAATGCCTGAGTTTTGGGTGAGTGCACAAAGTTGAGGGTCTCTTTTGACGCGTTAGATGCAATACAAAACTGAAAAAACAGACATCCATCAACTTGCATGGATATTTTGAGACACTTACTCAATGAATCTTGCAATGAGTAAAAAACAATAAATGTAGGAAATTGAATGACCTTTCCAAATATATAATTTTTTTCTATTGAAAATGTTGTTCACTATCTAAAGTTAGATATTTTTTAATGAGCACTTTTTATTTTTGGGACAAATTATAAGGTATATGTTTTTGTGGGTTCAGCGTCTGAGTGTCTAAATGATGGAATAAGCTTATGAAAACCGGTATACATATAGAGAACATATATTACTAGTGCATTCACTATTTTCCAATTATAAAAATAATATTTTTAATTTTTTTTTAATTATCTAGGAGATCAAACCTCGAAAACGGTACGTCAATTGTGGGTGCAGCGTTTGAATGTGTTAATGCAATTATTTGGAAATGGGTTTTTATAGCATGTAGAGGTTGGTATTCTTTAGTGCATCATACTTTTTTTTTAAATGGTTGAGAAATGAAAGAGATATGGACGAAACACTAACAGTGTGTTTTTTGAGTTGAGGAGTGATGACAGAAGATAAATAAATAAAAAATAGAAAAAAATTTATATGTTTGTTAAAATTTACATATTTAGAATTTGCAAAAAAAACCATATATGTTTCTAAAATCTTATAAAAAATGGAGGTGTGCAGCATAACCAGAGGAATCGATAAACAAGAGCATATTGAATATTTGGATATAATGCTGAATTAGCCATGGTTTATCATACTCCAAGGCATAGGCATGCTGAATCCGAACCAAAGTATGAAGCAGACACATAGGCATAAGAATTCCATGAAAGCATGGGTAGAGGCTTGGCCTTATCATTTGGAGGGAATAGCTTTTTAAATTTAAACAAAACGGGAGCATGTTTTAGTGAAGCAAAACGGAAGCACGTTTTAGCTAAGCAAAACGGGAGCACGTTTTAGCTAATCAAAATGGGAGCGTGTTCTTAAATACTACAATGAGCGCTTGTTTTGTCAAT
>LPNX010891497.1:0-31867 GCA_001517045.1 Pseudotsuga menziesii | reverse complement strand
CCCACAGAAGAATCGACCATATTTTTACAACTTAATCAACGCTCAGTCAATCAAGGAGGCAAGGTATTTAACACAAAATAAACTCCATAATGTTACCTCTATGATACATCAAAATTTTTAATCCGTAGTCGAGACGGGGTCGACGAAATGGTGGTCGACCAGCTCAGTCGGGTCGATGGAGGTCGACCAGATCAGTCGGGTCGCTGGCCAAGTGTGCTAGTCGGTGGCTTGGTCGAGTCGGTGGCTGAAGAATACGAACCCATGTTGTACTTCTCGAAACACATAAACAACCCACTGCGAGGAGTAGGCAACCATGAAGAGATACCCCTCGCAGCCATCAACGATGTCATTTCTACTTCAGAATTTGATTCACAATTCCCCGATGATAACAAGCCATTCATGCAGCACCAGTGGTTGCAGAAATCTTTCTGTAATCTCCAATCAGCAGATCCAGCCTCGTCGACTCCTCTGCAAACCCTAAATGGTGAAAAAAAAGTGTACACAGTCAAAGTTGGTTGTAGTAGTATTCAGAATCCCCCAGCCGCCATGGCCAACGTAAGCGGAGCAGAAACTAATAAAAATAAGTCTGCAAGGAGCGGCATTGTTTCCAAGGACTCAATCAGGCAATCTGGAGTTGGGCAGACTGATCCTAAGCGGCTGATCAAGCCGAGGGACTCAACCAGGAAATCTACAGTCACGAACACTGATCATAACCCGCCGAGCAAGCTGCCAGAAAAAAGAAAGTTCAAACGACTTATATGAACCCCGGACGATGATGAAGATGAATAAATAAATAGCTCCAACCATAAATCCCCCAACATAATTTCAATTGCACAGTCTCTCGATCCCTTTCAACGTGAACTATGCCGAGCGATGATATGTCTTTAAAGTGCGACCGATTGGCATGTCATTTTAAGCGTTAGTCGGTGTGAAGCCGACTGCCATAGTCGGTGCACTGAATCTTTTGGTTCGACTTCGACCTCTTCTCTTTGGAACGCTGGAGAAAAATCAGGAATTAAGCGAAGATCTTCCAAATGCTATGAATGCCGCAGAGATCACTGATAATCTTGGTCTGCATTCGCTGCGTCAGCGGCATTGGTATATGCAGAGTACTTGTGCAACTTCACCTCATGCCCGCAACGAATATCTCATGCCTGCAACGACATGGACTGTAGAGTGCAGCAGCAATAACGTGTGGTCGGCTGTTGTAGAAACAAATTTTATCCATGCAACGCACATGCAGTCTCTTTAAGCTGCTCCTTTCAGATTCCCGAATGCACGAGCAGTATTTCATCTTCACGACAGCTTCTCCTTTAGGTTCGACCACCTCCATCCGCTGCTGCTGTCACCCAGACCGGATAGAGGCGGCAACGGCGCCAATGTTGAAGTCTAGGGTTTCAACATTATTCAAGCATACATTAGATTCATACACAGCGATCAAAGACAAAGAAATATGGGAAAGGACGTCCAAATCCGTCTTTGCATTATCTTTGGTAATTATTTATACATTATGAGGTAGGTTGGAGCGGTTGTACCCGCTCCAACTACCTATTTGTTAATATTTATTTATCTTTTAAACTATAATTACATGATGACATTTAGGAGGTAATTAGCCCCCTCTACACATCCTCATCATCATCATCATCATAAACATATTCATCACCATGGTCATTGATCATCATCATCAACATTGCCATGATCATCATGATCATCTTCATCATCATCATCATCATCATCATCTTCATCTTCATCATCATCATCATCATCATCATCATCAACAACAACATGATCATCGTCATCAACATCAACATCATCAACATCATCAACATCATCATCACCATCGTCGTCATCATCATCATCTCATCATCATCATCATCATCATCATCATCAACATCATCATCATTGTCATCATCATCATCACCATCGTCACCATCCTCATCCTCATCCTCATCATCATCCTCATCATCATCATCATAAACATCTTCATCTTCATCATCATCATCATCATCATTATCAACATCATCATCACCATCGTCATCATCATCATCATCATCATCATCATCAACATAATCAACATCATTGTCATCATCATCATCATCATCATCACCATCATCATCACCATCATCACCATCCTCATCCTCATCCTCATCATCATCATAAACATCTTCATCTTCATCATCATCATCATCCTCATTATCATCATCATCCTCATCATCCTCATCAAGATCATCAACATCATCGTCGTCGTCATCATCATCATCATCATCATCATCATCATCATCTTCATCATCATCATCATCATCAACATCAACATCATCATCATCACCATCATCATCACCATCGTCATCATCCTCATCATCATCATCATCATCATAAACATCTTCATCTTCATCTTCATCTTCATCTTCATCATCATCATCATCATCATCATCATAAACATCTTCATCATCCCCAACTTCATCATCATAAACATCGTCACCATCCCCAACTTCATCATCATCATCATCACCATCATCATCATCAACAACAACAACAACATCATCGTCATCATCACCATCATCATCATCATCAACAACAACAACAACAACAACATCATCATTATAATCATCATAAACATTTTCATCTTCATCTTCATCTTCATCATCATCATCATCTTCATCATCATCATCATCATCATTGTAATCATCATCATCATCATCGCCATCATCATCACCATCGTCGTCATCCTCATCCTCATCATCATCATTATAAACATCTTCATCTTCATCATCATCATCATCATCATCATCATCATCATCACCATCGTCACCATCCTCACCATCATAAACATCTTCATCATCCCTGACTTCATCATCATAAACATCATCACCATCCCCGACTTCATCTTCATCATCATCACCATCATCATTGATCATCGATCATCATCATCGGCATCACCATGATCATCTTCATCATCTTCATCTTGATTATCATTATCATCATCATCATCTTCATCATCATCATCATCATCATCATCATCATCACCAACATCAACATCATCAACATCATCATCACCATTGTCATCATCATCATCATCATCATACACACACAAATCCCTATTACAGACCTTACCACTAGCACCCCCTACCCTATCTCTCTGGCGCACACACACAAATCCCTGTGTCAGACCTTATCACTAGCACCCCTTAACCTATCTCTCTGATACACACACACACACACACATTGATATGTCTCCCATTACCACTAACACCCCCTAACCTATCTCTCTCACACACACACATTCGTATGTCTCCCATTACCACTAACACCCCCTAACCTATCTCTCTCTCACACACACATATCCCCGTGTATCCCCTTATTACACATCCCTAGAGTTGTAAAACAATATAGTTAGGTTGAAGAAAGGGGAGATGTTAAGGCGCAAAGACTAAGGGAGTGCTTGTTAATTCCCACTAAACCTTGAATGATCCCTTAGCCGTGCAACTACCTTCTTAAATGTTCCAAAATTCTATTAGAGTAAAATGCACACGCGTTTTATGTATCCAAAACGCGCCCCCGTTTTAGTTAACAATAACGCGTGCGTGTTTATCCTCAGTATAAACAGTAGCAGTCGTTGTTCGAGAAACACTCTAAACACATTTGCACAAGTTTGACATTCTGCGCGCAAATTCAAGTTACAGAGAATGCGTGAACATTATCTTCTTCACCATATTTTCTCACAATCTTGTTTTGTAAATCAAGCATCTCCACCACAAGTTTTTAAGTATTGCTTGGAGCATGGTATACATTGAGGAGAAAGAAATAAAAAATGAATTGAGCAAGAAAGAATCCATTAATTGAGCAAGGAGCCACATAGAGCATCTCCACCATTGTTTTTCTTGCAATTGAGGAGCTAGCAAAGGAAACATTAACTTGGTCACTGTGGTGGAGCATGTAGACACAATTGAGCAAGAAAGAAACAAAGTTTGGAGAATTTCTTATTGCGGAGCACCATACATGTCACATGCCCCAATTTTGCAAAAACAATTTTATATTATTTGATATTATTTGATATTATTTGAAGACAATATGTTAAATTTTATGCTAAGTTGTAATTGATGACTCAGCAGAGTCAAGGATATTTAATGTAATTATGAATATTTTAATTATAAATAAATAAAGGTGGAGACAACAGCTTAGGAGAGTTGTTAAAAGAGTGTTTACTGGTCAAATTGGTGGAGGAGACTAGGTGGAGAGCAAACAGACATGTGGCAGCATCCTCAAACCCTTCCAACTGTTGCAGGTGGCAACCTCCCTACATTTGGGGTCATGATTCCCCAAGAAAGTGGAATCATAGCAGGTGGCTCAATTAATGACAACTGACCCAAACGACCTAAACAATCTTTATAAAAATGCCCATTGAAGAGAGCTGAGGTTGTTCATTCTAGGGAAGTGATCATTCATGTGAATGTACTTCAGAGAAATTCAATGGAAGGGAATTGTGGAAGAGTTTGAGGGGATAAATGCTGAGTGATCTAGTGCATCTTTTAAGCTGAGAGATCTTACTACTGAAGTACAGGGTGTTTTTACTGAGTCATTTGGACTAGTCTACTGTTTGCATGCTCCACCAGTTCTCAGCCAAGAAGACCAGGAACAAGCTCAGGGGTCCTGAGGAAGCGTTGTTTGAGCGCTCTCCAGGAGTTTGGTAGGGAGGAATGGCCTCCTAACGCTGTTGTTGTCTATCCCAATTAGGTTTTGATTATTTTGTTTTACTGTGTTAGATAGATTTAAATTTGAATCTGACTGTTAAATGAATGGTAAATGTTCAGTTTGTAAATTGTTAAAATGGAAAATAATTCTAGTCTGTGTTTTTCCACACTTGGAAGGACCAGGCCGTACTCCAGCACAGATAGAGTATTTACAGTAGATGAAAGAAAATGTTAAGAGACTAAATAGAGTAGATATGATTCTGCATTTCGTAGTTAGCATAGTAACTTGTTTCAGTATGTAGATATTTATTAAAAAAAATGGTTTGTTTATCTAAGTTTATTGTTTTAACAAGTTTATTTACTTAATTATATTGGAAAAGAAATAACAGTAATTTAGTATAGGTAGAAGGATTAAGATAATAAGAAAAGATCTTAGCAGATAAGATGTTGTGCTTATAGACAGTATCTTATTCTTTTTATTTAAGATAAAATACTATGGAGGTTAAACTGTGTTATGATAGGTTATATTTCTATGTGTTAACTTAGTAACTAGTTGCAATGCAGTAGAAAAATCACAGTCAAGTTACATTGTTACCTTCAGTTCAATAAAGAAATAGACTACTAATTATATAGTTTATTTCTAACAATATCCACTAATCTAAGACTATTAAATACTATAAACCAAATAGAGTGTTATTAAAGTATTTAAGTAATAAAGAACAAATTAAGTTACATAATCTATGTATATCTTTTCAAAGAAATATGAGTAAATTCTATCTGTCATTTAGTAAATAAAAACAATAAGAATAGGATAATAACAATATAAAAACAAATATATATCTATGTAAAGAAACTATTTTAAATTTAACAAACATGTTATAGCTGTAAAGGTAATCTACAAACCCTAAACTAAATTTATTATTACAAATAAAAAACATATAAGTTACAATCCAATTACTTGGATTATTATATAAATAAACAATTAAATTAATATATATTGTTTATAGTCCTTTTAAGGACAAATGAAAAGACAAAAGTATAAATACCACTTAAAATTATCAAAACATACCTGTAATACTAATTAAAAACAATTTTAACAAATAGTAGAACTTATTTTTAAAATAAAGTGAAAGATTTATTCAAACAAGGGTTTCATTCAAGAAAACCCTAGCTCGTATTTTCCTGAGCAAATAAGTAAATATTATAAACCATACACATTGTCTAAGTTACAATCTTATTAATAAACAATAATCTATTTGAAAAATATATTATACAATAATAATCTTCATCCATAGTCAGTTAGGGAAAACCCTAACTCACACAGAGCAACATTACTGTAAAAACGAGACAGAGCTCGAAACAAAACCTTTTTAAAACCAAGTGTATTGCTTTGACAGGCTGAAAGGCTACAAACTTAATCAGTTTACAATGCCCAGCTCAGGGCCAGTGTACCCAATGTCGTAGCGTGGGTTTTTAATAAACAAAACTAACATTCATTATATCAAAACCTACATTGCTGTAAAATATTTTTAAGTCAAGAAAAGAGCATTTACAAGTCGCGGCATTGAGCCAGAGCCACCCTGCTATATGCGAGGGTTTAAAACAAAAGCAAAATTTAAAAAAAAAATTGAAGACCATCATCCCAAGACTGGTAAAACTGAGGCTGTAACTTCTTCCAACTAAAATCATTTCCCCTAAGTTTGTACAAGCAAGGAGTGCCACTTTGTAACCGGGGCTTATCCGTAGACTAGACACCAATCCAAATGTGAAGTCGATTCTTCTAAACGATAAAGCGAACCATCACCTGCAAGTGAAAACCAAAATCGTAATTTAAAAACTGATTTTATAAATGTAACTGTAAGTTTTAAAGCTTACAAACTTCTTTTTTTAAACAAATTGTTACCTAGAAGTGTTGAAAACCGAGGTCATGAAGAAGGCAGACCAACACAACGAGCAGTGCAACCCTCGTCGTCACCTAAGAAGGAGGCAACTGGGTTCAAGTTACTAACTACATCGACAATTGGAGCAGGATCAAGCATTGACAGTGGCCACACTACGATTCGACACTAAAAACTACTGACACTGTAACACTACCCTCACATACAACAAAGTTTGGTTGCAGGAATCAATTCAATCACGAGCTGTGAACTTCACAACTCTTGCCCTGAGTGACAGCACTCGGAATGCAAAGGTAGTGGAGCTGAAGGCGAGCACCAGCAAGCCCCCATGGCCGTAGTGAACCCATCCGTGCAGAGACCAAAACCCTCGATGAAAAATAAGAAATAGGGATGCATGGTAAGCTTATATGTTATGCAATGCATGGTGGTGAGAGTTCCACATGCCCACAAATTTATCCACTTCACAGTGAGTTGAGTTGCATAGTCCCCACTGCAAAAAAATTGGATCAAATTATTGTTAATAATTTGTATAATGATCATCATTGATAATGTAACGTATAAAGTCAATATCATATCCTTGCAACGAAAAACTTTGTAATCAAACCATGTTAAAAAATGAGGCTTTGTTCTACCGTTAAACTTTATGTTATAAATTTTGAAAACCACATTGGTAAAGAACCAAAATGTGTACTGCCTCAATGCCTTTGTTTCATAGAGATCCTATAATTCCTCATTGTAAAACTTTAAGAAAAGATCAATAGTATAATAGGAGTTTTAAGCATAATTGATAATGCCACTATTGATCCTTTTTGTAACCATAAACGATGAATGTTTAAGCTATTAGAACTAGATATAAATCAGTAAGGTGTATATAGAAATAAATAACATATATACACTAGAACAACTCTTATTCTTTAATGTGGTTTACAGTACTGAGGATAGGATAAAACTCTTATAAGTACATGATCTTTGGTCTTCATAATATAGCAAGCTCTAAGATGAATAGAACCAAGGTTAGGTTGGAATTGGGAGTTTAAGATAGTAAACTATCTAGGATTTTATTGCATCACCTTTACTTGTAAGTAAATAGTAGGATAATGTAAAGTTTGTCGCATTATTTGGTCATGAAGAAAACTGGAAATTACAAGTCACAACTTGACGTTATTCATGCAGAGGATCACTTATAAATATAATGCAATTTATAAGCTGATAAACTTCCTCTACTGAAGCTAATTAAAAGGTAAATCTAAGATCTCTGTATAAGTTTATTTCTTGGAAAACCTTAGGTCTGTTCCCTTACTTATAAGTAGTGTTGTAATTTTATAAATACTAACATCAATACACTTTAATTTCGGTAAGATTACTGATATGCTAAATCTTAAGCTCTACTAAGGACTGGAAATAGCTTAGAGTAATGATGGAAAGAAGTTTAATCTAAGTAGCGGTCATTATTACAATAGAATTTCCATAGTGTAAAGATACTGATAATAACGGCATGCATTTAAAATACTGATAAAGTTGCAACATAAATAAGGAGAAGATACTTTACCTCATAGAACTCTTGAATTTAATTAAGCAAACAACTACTCTAGCAGTATATTTTATACTAAAAGAAGTATATCTAGATTAACGCCTTAATAAACTCTTACTGGGTCAAAATTTACCTGTCAAGCCTATAAGATCCAAAATTCCAGAAAAGTTAGCAATCGCTAAGTAAGCCCCAGTTAGAAAGTAACTTCTCACCTACTTGACAAAAAAAAACTATTAGAGTAATTTAGAAACAACTGACTGCAGATCAATTACATCACATATCGAAATTAAAATAGCATTAATCTATATGGGTTAAAGTTAATAGTTACTTTTGTTAACTGTTTCATTCTTTCTATAAGCTTATAGCAGTTGTCTAACTGCGATTATAAACATTTTATGTTATCTCAAAAATTTTAAATTTTTGTGAAAATTTGGGGTTTTGACAATACAACATTTCTACCATTTTTTTTCTTGCAAAGGCAATGTATTCTTCCCAATATTCCCCCTAGCTCAAGAGTATGTAGACACAATTGCTCAAGATATTTACCAAGATTGGGGAATTTCCCATTGAGGAGCACTATAGAGCATCTCTACCATTGTTTTTCTTGGAATTGAGGAGCTAACAAAGGAAACATTCTTCCCAATCTCCCCCCTATCTTGAGTATCTAGACACAATTGAGCAAGAAAGAAACCAAGCTTGGGTAGTTTCCCATTGAGGAGATAGCAAAGGAAACCATATATATCATTGATCATTGTGGTCATTGGAAACTCACGCAATCGAGCAAGAAAATCAGCAAGGAAGCAGATACCCAATGAAATCCTTGAAGAAGTTAGAGTGAAGAAAAGAAATGACATGACCAATCGAAGATGCTCTATGGACACTCAACCAATTCCGGTTGTTGAGGATGCCACAGTTCTTCCTACCAATCCACATCAAGTAAGACAAAAGCATTTGCTCAAGGGGCCTTCGGTCACCATATTAGTAAAAGAACAAGCACTGCATGGCATTGATCAAGGAGTAAAACGTAGGTGCACATCAAGGCCACCTGAAACCTTTGCAGATTTAATTGAATGTGGGTATACAAGTGACGAAGTTAGAGAGACATTGAATGGCGAAGATATGCTCGAAGAAGACAATGTTGTTCAGACCACTCAAGAGGATTTCCAATTGCCACGATCCGACCGTTAGGAAGACATGGGAGGACATGAAGCTCATGATCAAACGCTAGACCGACCGGGTGATATGGTACAGGGTGCAATTCCAACCTCCCTACCTCCATTAGCAACTTCACTCCAAAGAACTCCAAAACGTATACAAATAGATGAAAGTCTCATTGGTTCGCTTGAAGGTATGTTGTCTAAACGCAGTATTGCATATCAAGATCAACATATACTTGTCAACTACTTTGATTCTAAATGTGATGGAGATAAATGTAGATTATTTATATCGTTGTTAAAATCTAGGTCTATGACTGTTGTTAGGAAAAACTTAAGGATAAATATGATAAACAGTCCTGAACCAAGTTCTTATGTTGTCAGAAGTTTGGTAGATGCATTTAGTAATATTGGAAAGAAATCGTGTTCAAATTATCGCAATGCAACAGGTCGTGTGTTGTCACAACCAATCACGAACAAAAGCACCAGGGCCCATCGCCTTCTTAAGCCTACATCCAAACTTGTAGGATTGGATATCAAAGCACTCCGTAGGTATTTTTCTAGAAGAGAACAACTTGACTCTGGTGAAACAGATGTCTAGTCCTTTGTTGGTAGGTTGCCACAATCCGATATGAATCTCATTGATGCGGTAAAGGGACTGGTGCAAGACTTTTGGCGTGACAATAGTAGACCTTCATCCAACCAAAAAGATGTACTAAAATTGAGAATGGGTTCAAGGGATTGTGAGCCCCACATTAAACATTTTCTTAACATGACATAAACAGAATTATATAAGAGCTTTAGTCATGAACATAATGAACTTAACTTGGGCTAAAGATCCTTCGAGAAATGCAAACCATGGTATGTTAAAATAAACACAACTCGTAACACATGTTTTTGTCGATATCACATTGAGTACGCTTATTATTATGACACATATATACATATATTGTGTGTTTTGAATGACATTCTTGTGCAGGAATGCTCAACTACATTGCCACCGACATCATCTAGAGAGTTTATCCATAGCATCTTGTGTAGAAGGACAGAAGCTTGCACATTTTATCAAAGGCCTTGCGTAGATGGGACATGACCAAGGTGTGGTGGAATGGAATTTTCGTACAAATGCATACATGTCACCGATGAGCATGAACTTGGGAGACATGAAGTGAACTTGTAGTCATTCAAATATGTCACGTATGATATCAGTTAAGGGAATGAAAGGAAAAAAATACAATTGGTCACCTCTCGGGTTAGAAACGAGTTCCTGAATATTATTTTTTCCTATTGATATATGTTTCTACTTCATATATGTAACAACCTATTGATATGTAAATATTTATTGTTGATCTACCAGGTATAGGTATGCAACTTCATGGATGAATTCTTTGAAAAGACACAACAGTATGTAAATGATGTACATGCGGCTTGTTGGCAAGATGAGTAATTTAGAGCGTGTAGGGATACATTTCCTACTGGAACTATATTATCAGTGGTCGATTTTGCAGAAAACTACACTCTTCAACCACAAAACGAGATTCAGAGTCAATATTATCACTCATATCAGGTCAGCATAATGGTCCATATCACCTATAGACACGGGGCAGATAGTACTGAAGAGAACGGGGTTATATTGAAGGAGTATTAATTTTACATAAGTGATGACAGGTGTCATGACTTGGATTTTGAACAACGCAGCTTTCAATTGTTCTACAAACACTTGGAGGATAACGATATACAGATGGAACAACATTGGATTGGGTCTGATGGTTTTGTGGGGCAATTCAAAAAAAATTGTGTCTTCCAATGGTTGTGTATTCTCCACAAGAGGCACAAGGTGCCACATATTTGGAACTATTTTGAGACCAGACACGAAAAAGGGGAACATGATGGAGTAGGTGCATGCTGTTATCCCCAAAGTTGAACCTAGACTACGGGATTCAAGCTTAAGGAAATCTTTGATTGAAAATGTAAAAATGAAATGCAATAAAATTAAAAATACAAGCTGGTATCAAACCAGGGCTAATAGAACCTCACAATACTAGAAGTCACTAGGCTAGTATTACTTGTTTGTATAGTTTTCACAGTTTAGGAATGAAATCAAAACATCACACAATTTACAATGAACTGTACTGGTATATATCACAGATGGGTAAATACAGGTGTTCATAAGAAGAGCAAAGCATATAATAGGTTGGTAAATCAATGAGGGCTGCAAGACAAACTATAGAAACCATGTAACACAAAATACAATACAGCATTTCAATACTAAGGATTCTATGATCCTGAAAACATGAAGTGAAACTGCTATTGTGTATAAATATTTAAAGATAACTATTTCTCTTGATAAGAATTATAGTAATGGAATATGAATGACCATATACTTAATAGAATTACCAGAGAAACAATTCAGGCAATACAGAAACAAATCATCATCATTCTTCATTCAAAACTAGAACCTGTTTGAAGCTACAAAATGTTCATGCTACACAAAGGTGTTTACAATTCATCAAGCATCGTTCCCAAAACTGCCAACCCACAGTCCCCTGTGTTCTCCTGAAAGGAAGAACTCTTTCTTCTCTGCTCTCGAGCCCTTAGCTGGGACCTCCCCTAATATTACAATATATAGAGTTTTTATTTTATTGAGCTCCCAATCCTCCTGGATGAGCTCGATTACAAAATATTCCATTGCTAAAAATAACAATAAGATGAACTGGAACAGCTTAATATTCCGAGATTTTAGGAACTAATTTGATTCTAGGAAATAAGTCTGAAATAGTTGTAGATGCTCGTGGATGTGTTTGAGTCTATACCAAGATCTGGGACTCAATGTAGAAGTTTCTGGAACCAACGTGAATAAGATCACAAAATACTCTGTGTTCTATTTTTAATGCTAGAATGATGCCAAAGATATCGATGAAATTCTTGGGAACTACTTGCTTCGACACCCTTGACATCTGGAAACTCAAAGTTTTGACTAATTGTTAGGAAAATCGAAAATTTCATTCCCCGTAAGCTTCCCTTCCATGTGGCTTGGTTTGCACTTCACGCTTGCCTTTTATGCCTAGAAATCTAGGACTTATATATCTCCCGTTGCCACCTATTGCTTTGATTTGATATTTGATATAAAAAACAAGATACTTATTTGATACCCTGGCACTTGAAAACGCCCAACATTTGGCGTTTGGATACTTAATATTTGGACTTGGGCTCCAACTTTTCAATGATAGATGTACATATAATAGCTTTGGACTCGAATCTTTCCCTTAGCATTCTGAGCAATCCTACGCTCAATCTCTTCACAGTTAATTGGTTGCAATGAATGTCACATTTGCAGCATGAAATTTGTGATGACTAGGTAGTTCTGGGATGCATTCTCCTTTGGCATTATTTAAAATAGAAACCAAGCTAACTGCAAATAGCGTATTCATGTTTTCATGGAAGCTTACCATCAGCACACTGAAGACTTATCTTTGACCTTTGGTTCATTGTATTTCAGAAGTAGTTCTCCCCTCCACCGACATTCCTCTGCCACTTGGGAAAATCTCTCTATTGCTGGGCATTTTATGTAATTTGATAATTGCATTTGATTTCTCATATTCATTACAACTTTGATGTTTTTAAAAAGGCATTCATCATAAACCAGCTATGTATTCATCCTTCATCTGATATTTCTTACAAAGAAGCAAGTGAACTCTAATCATATTTTATAAGCAACTGACAACAGATTCCTTTAAACACTCCCTGCATATTTCAAAATATTTCAAAAGCATCTCCACTACTGGCAGCAAGAAAGAACACTTAGCCTCCTCGGTGTCAAGACTTATGATGTTTGTATGTCACCTGAGTTCAACCACTTGGCATTTGTATGAGTACTGTATGAAACATGTAATTGGTGAACATATTTGTAGTTCCATATATCCATAATGATTTTATTCTTAATCGATACTTTGGCACTAAACCCCTATTTTTCCAAATTTTAAAACCATTACAAATAATAATTTTGCTGGAGTAGATCTGGAGATAACACATGCATTAAGACTGCATTGCGTAGGCAAGAGATGAAATTCACAACTATTTCGCTCATCCGAGATGCAAAGACCATTGTTGCATGGTGTTCTTCAGTGATGGGGCAGGGAGCTAGAAGGCAAGAATACTAATCATCTCAAAAAGCACATGTACATAGATATTTTTGGAAGGTGGTCGATGTAGATCGATCACACCTATATGAGTGCAAGACTATCTAAGGAACTTGTGCATTCCATTCAGTTAGGATGTCAGACAATGCTATAGTTGAAAGGTGGACAAGAAAACTCTCTTGTTTTTGTTATCCATGTAGCAGTGGTGAATGGGACGACTGTGAATCCACAGATTGGGTTGATAGCTAGGATCGTGTATCACTCCCCATTGGTCAACAAATAACTTCAGAATTATCCCAATTGGAGGAGGGCCAGTCGAGTATTTCACATGACTATGACCACATTTCAGATCTCATACAACCAGGTTCAACTATTATGTTGATCACTTTGAAATGTTTGACAACTAGTTGTGTTTAGTTACTTTATTTTATGCAGGGCACATATACACAGTGGTTGCCCTGAGAGACAATGAATGGCAAACTAACTATTGGCTGGCATGTTTCTTGGATGGGAAGCAGACCCTCATTGTCTCATTAAGCGACTCCGATGGAAATGATTTTCCAATTGGTTCGATGGTTATCAAAGGAGAATATTTGACACAGGTTTCCCACGCACGAAAGAAAAAAGGTTATGTATTTGAAGATTATAGACTAGGTTAAATTGTATACCATTATACAAACGTAGTTATTGGCACAAACCTCTAGCTGCAAATAATGCCAAACAATAACTCATCAAAGTCACGATACTTGTTTCCTTACTATGAGCACAAGAGGCTAAAGGATACCATTTCTATTAGAGGTGATCCTAATGGTCTAGTCGAGTGACCACAGGTAGGTAGTCAGGTATGTGGTAGTCATATATTTTGGTTTCATGGTCTCATTGATTATTTACAGTTTGATACATTGAGCGCTTGATAGATTGATAAATTCAATAGAATTCACAATGGATTTGTTGTATTATATTGATACTTACATGACTCATGCCTTATAGCCCAAGACCATTATCTACCACTCCATTTGGGATATGTCTGTTGAATTTGCCTTGAATCTCGAAGTTGATCCTATAAGGACATCTCCTTGAATCCGATAATTATCTCCTTCACTTCGATAATTTGTTTCTCCACGGGAATCCCTAAACATACTTGCATGACCCACAAGAAGCCCTTTTTGATGCACGGTTTCCATTCTATGCCTCGGGTAGGGATTCAATAGGTGTCCCTGAAAGCTTGTAGGAGGTGGGATTCAACATGTGATAGAATGATGTTCCTTGTTCGGATTGACAAACTGTCAGCTCCATTGGATTCAGGACATTAGGACAGTGCTATGGGAGGCCCTCTAATCTGGTTCCAGGGATAAGAGACCATTTTTTTGGTCAATTTTGGAAACTAGGGTTTTGCTCAATAAGTGAATGTGAAATTTTTTCACATGGGGGTCAAATTCGCATATTGCTTGACCGTGAACATGTGGCTAGCATTCCCACATAAAACATGTCTAAACACACTTGCACAACCCACCGAAAGCCCTTTTTGATGCAGGGTTTCCAATCTATGCCCCGAGTAAGGATTCAACATGTGTCCCTGAAAGCTTGTAGGAGGTGGGATTCAACATGCGATAGAATGATGGTCATTGCTCGGATCGATGAACCATTGGCTCCATTGGATTAAGGACATCAGGATAGTGCTATGGGAGGCCCTCTAATCTAGTTCCATGGATAAGAGACCATTTTTTTGGTCAATTTTGGAAATTAGGGTTTTTCTTAGTAAGTGAATGTGAAATTTTTGCACATGGGGTTCAAATTCGCATATTGCTCAATCGTGAAGGTGTGGATAGCGTCCCCACATAAAACATGCCTAAAAATTCTTACACGACCCACTGGAAGCCCTTTTTGATGCACGGTTTTCATTCTATGCCCCGGGTAGGGATTCAACAGGTGTCCCTGAAAGCCTATAGGAGGTGGGATTCAACGTGCCATAGAAAGATGATCGTTGCTCGGATCGATGAACCGTCGGCTCCATTGGATTTAGCACATCGAGATAGTTCTAGGGAGGCCCTCTAATCTAGTTTCATGGATAAGAGACCATTTTTTTGGCCAATTTTGGAAACTAGGGTTTTTGCTTAGTAAGTGAATGTGAAATTTTTGCACATGGGGGTCAAATTAGCATATTGCTTGACCGTGAAAGTGTGGCTAGCGTTCCCACATAAAACATGCCTAAACACACTTGCATGACCCATCGTAATCCCTTTTGATGCACAGTTTTCATTCAATGCCCCGGGTAGGGATTCAACAGGTGTCCCTGAAAGCTTATAGGAGGTGGGATTCAACGTGCCATAGAATGATGACCGTTACTCGGATCGACGAACCGTTGGCTCCATTGGATTTAGGACATCGAGATAGTTCTAGGGTGACCCTCTAATTTGGTTGCATGGATAAAGGATCATTTTTTCGGTCAGTTTTGGAAACTAGGGTTTTGCTCAGTAAGTGAAAGTGAAATTTTTGCACATGGGGGTCAACTTCACATATTGCTCGACCGTGAAGGTGTGGCTAGCATTCCCACATAACACATGCCTAAAAACGCTTGGAAAACCCAGTGAAAACCCTTTTTGATGCACGGTTTCCATTCTATGCCCCGAGTAGGGATTCAATAGGTGTCCATGAAAGCCTGTAGGAGGTGGGATTCAACATGACATAGAATGATGACCATTGCTCAGATCGATAAAATTTCAGCTCTGTTGGATTCAGGACATCAGGATAGTGCTAGGGTGGCCCTCTAATCTAGGTCCATGGACAAGCGATCATTTTTTTGGTCAATTTCGGAAACTAGGGTTTTGCTCAGCAGGTGAATGTCCAATTTTTGCACATAGGGGTCGGTTTTGGAAATTCCTTGACCATGAACATGTGGCTACAGTTCCCACATGGAACCTGCCTAAACACGCTTGCACGACCCACCGAAATCCATTTTTGATGTACGGTTTTCATTCTATGCCCCGGTTAGGGATTCAACAGGTGCCCCTGAAAGACTGTAGGAGGTGGGATTCAACGTTCCATAGATTGATGACCGTTGCTTGGATCGACGAACCGTTAGCTCCGTTGGATTCAAGAGATCGGTATAGTGCTATAGTGTCCCTCTAATCTGGGTCCATGGACAAGGGATCATTTTTTTTTGTCAATTTTAGAAACTTGGGTTTTGCTCAGTAAGTGAATGTGAAATATTTGCACATAGAGGTCAACTTGATGGTGATTGTAGATATTCCCCTCTTGAAAAAATACTTGTTGCAAACTATTATTCTAGGTGTAGCTATCGAGAATTATGTTACCTGTTGTGAGATGTTGATCAAGACTTATTTCCCATCATTGTCAAGAAAGAAATATTCTTTGTTTTTGTTTTAATCAAGGTGAAAGGAGTTTTCAATATCTGTGGAGGTGAATTGATCTTAGGATCTCATATCATTTGTGGGACTGGAAACTCGAAAGAAGGTTTTTTCCCATATTAAGTTAGCTAGGTCATCCAAGAGATGTGATCATTTGTACGATGAAATACAGGAGGAGACAATGCCATTACGTCAGTAACCATGTAATGGAACATGTTTATGTTTAGAAACAAGTGGCCAACCTATTACGCCATTATTACAAAATATATATATCTTCCCACTATGAATGCTTCGAATAATACTCCATAAACATGAATTTATAAAACAAGATTCATAATAGTACTTCTCTAATCAATTTAAACTATAATAAAATCACACATAACTTTTGTCTCTTTCAAAGTTGTTACTCGATGCCTTTCATCAAATGCCATGTACATTAAAAAAATGATAAAATAATGTGCAGGACATACATAATGTGCAAGATATAGTCATAACCATTATTTTTAATCAACCTTATAATACTCAGATACTTTTAGGTTTGATGTGTATCCCATGTATTCTTTGGATGAAATACATCATGCCAGATACTAATTTTATTTATGTAGACCACATAGGTGCATCACTTAGGTGTGTCAACTTCGTGCATCCTTTAAAAGTTTGTTAGGTTGTTATGTGGGTAAGGTGCTTTTGTATTCCACCTAGTTGGATCAATTGCTTAGCTGTGCTGGGTGCTTATGTGTATTAGGCATGTTCCATCTTTGTGAATACAATATAACATTGTTAATATAACATTGTATATGCAATTGGATTGTGGTAAAAAATAATTAAAATGTACATTTTTGTCATTACGTAATACTGTAATTGTGCATTGTTCTCAAATTTATAACTGATATCTCCATGCAATCATAAAATATATAAAAAATTGGGAACATTACACATAGAAACATTCTTGGCCACACGTGTATAATCACACTTAAAAGAGAGAACCATGAAGATCTCAAGAGCCTTGATATGAAATATTTTTTATATCATGAAAGTTATAATACAAAAATAGAAGGCCCATCTATGGCCTGTCAATGTACATGTATCAAAAACATATTTGATGTACATGTGCAAACAAAAGTACATCTGTCCTGGACCGCGTCCCTATACTCTAACTCCGGATTGTACATAAAAATACATATTTGTCCTGGACTAACACATCAAAAATCTAAATTTCTCTTGTTTTTCCCGGACCTTGATGCTTTTTGCCTCTGTCTACGACCATTGTGCCTCTCTAGCGGCTGCAAATCAATGACAATATTTCTTGATCGGGTAACTGAACTAGTATTGTCCAGCAATAACAAAGTTTGAAAATTTAAAATATGACTCAATTGTAAATTAAAAAAAGACTCACTGCATCCGTCGGGGGTATAGGTGCCTCTGGTGTCCTCCTCCTTGCAGAGAGTCTCTCTGCAATGCTTCTCTGTGAATAAAAAAAAATATGTCAATTATCTCAAGAATTATCAACATGTACATGAATGAGAAAGTACTAATAAATTATGTAAAAAATGAACATCTCACTGAAAAAACTATTTGTAGGGGATTACACTGGGACTCTTCAGTAGTAAGAGGAGCCATAGGTTGAACATCAACCTCAGTTGCATGCAATAATGGACTAGGGTGTGGCTACATTCACCAAATGATAAAATAGATAGACATCATGCATTTCCATAAACAATACAAATGAAATGTACAATTACAAATATTCAAGTAGATGTACCTCAGTGTTACTTATCCCTATTGTAGATGTAGCAATGACTGCAGCATCAACAATCCCACTAAGGTCTGGCACGGATGACTCTACATCCTGATGTTGTAAACATGCGAAAATAACATTAAGAAAAACTACTTGTGAAGTGAATTCATAGCTAACCAACAACTGCCATTGGAAGTGTGTACATTACCATGGGATGAGTAGGTTGATACTCATGCACACCCGCTCTGTTCAAGGAAGAGGTTCGTCTGGTGTAAACAACCCCCTTATCTATGTTTGGACTACGGGGAGATCCAAACCAAAGAGGCAGTGCAGGGATCTGCGATGATGTCTGCAGTCAGAAAGTGTTACCATAGTTAGACATGGATTTGAATGGATGGAATAATATGTACTGAAAAAATAACATGTTGTAATATACTTACCCCTTCCTGGGACATATCTCCCCCATGGGAGTGATCGCTTCCATCAATTTCTTGCCCCTCTTCAGATGCATCTGCAAGTTTAAAAATTATAAATATTAGCAATCTATAAAGGAGTGTACAGTAAGAAATTTAAATAATTCGAACAAGATTCAGTCATAACCCATGTACTTACATTCTTTAAGTAATCATAAATTCCACCTTGGACTACGTCATTGATATCAACGTCTCCAGCATCACGTTCTAAGTGGGGTTCCTATAGCTTCAAAAATTGTAAATATTAGACAATTTAATAAATTAATCAATACTACACATGCATTAACAAAATGGCATTTATTAACAAAATGACAAATGTTTAAATATTACCTCAATGGTGGTTGTTTGGACCTTGGGTACAACCACACCGAGTGCAGTACCACCCCCGTGAGAGGCATCAATCTCCTGCAAGAGTAAATATTGCATATATTACGAATCTTTTAATATGTTACATATAGTATGGAAAAATTAAAATTGAACAATAACAAAGTTTTAAAAAAATGTCCTTACCTGACCACCAGTCATCGTAGTGGTACCATGTCTTGGTCCAGACCATAACAGGGTCCCCCACACGATGTGCAAACATGTGGCTCGCTCTGAGGCACATGTGATGTCGGTCTGTCCCCACCAATAGATGTCCCTCCACCACCAGAGGAAGAGGGCACTCTCTGGTCAATAGTGTTCGTGTGTTGAGAGACCATCTCAGCTAGAGTTAAAAATGCCTCCTATGTCTGGGAAACCATGGTCATGTGCAGGAGGGATGTCTGCCCTCGGTAGCTGGGCACGGGGTGCAGGTATCTGTGGATTGGAATCTCTATGCCTAGCATTGGGTTGGTGTTGGGGCATCCCCCTACCAACTCCATGGAATCCCAACATGTCAAAATAGTTGACATGTTTCCCCATCACAAACTCTACATACAATTTTCGGAGGAAGTACAATGATACTTCCTTATTGTTGTGAGGGGGAATGTCAAAAACCATGTACCACCTAATGATCCAATTGTCTCTGATGGGTGGAAAGGTGCACCACTCAATAGAAATATGTGGCATGTTGATATCTGCAATGTCATCCGTCCCAGGCAGTCTAAACAATGAATAGATGTGTTGTTACGGTTATTATGAACTTTTTTACCTCGTTGTAGCTCAACCCATCAGCATATTGTTGTCTTTTCCTCTCTCTGTAAGATGTGATGCTATACAAAGCATCATTCAATCTTGTGATTGTATCAACAATAGACAAAAAAGAATCTGACAAGGAGTGACAACGCTCATCTCCACCCCTCCAAGCAGAACCAATCTCTCTAAAATGGCCAATAACCCTCAGTATCTCCGCATTGTTATCCATAGTAGCCACTGCAATCATAAATACAAATAAAATATCATTAGAAATATAAACACATGATATAATGACATCGCTAAGCACTGAAAACTGTATAACTAATGTACGACAAATAACAACATAAACTAAATCTATCATGTAAATTTAAAAATTGATCTTGAAATTTACAGTAAAGAATAAACATTTAACATTTTTTTCATTTCATATTTATGTCCTAAATTCAAGTATTAATTCCATTTTTAAGTATGCATGTGTACATAAAGTGTCTTGAGTGCATATGTTGATTATGAAGCTCCTCTAGCTTATTTTAAGGCTTTGATTATGAAGTTTCGTCGAAATTGAGAGGTGCTGACTATTGCCTTTGTAGGACCAGCTCCCAGATTGCGGGTAGAGGAAACAACTAGACCCTGGAATAGGCGTCATAATGTGTTATTGATGAATAAAATCCCAGTATAGGCAACAATTTTGTTAGATATGTAATTATTTGTTGTAGCGTGATGTTTTTTGGACTCCAAAGTCTATTTAGTAGATCTTTATGGATTTTATGGTTGCAAGGGTTCCACTGGATTATATCATGTATGATAGTATATGATTGGCATGTTTAATCAAACACATCAACCTACCTATGTATCTTCACGTTCATAGAGTCTATTGTTGAACTTTGTTGTCTTGACCTTAACAAAAAAGTACCCTTCATTCAAGACGAAATATTTGTTAAAAGCATGGGAAGCTTCTATACCTTATTTTAACACTTGGATTAGGAAGTTTCATCAAAACTATAAAGTGTTTATTGATGTTCTTGGAAGACTAACTTCGATATTTCGGATAGAGGCAAGGGATTTCCCATGTTTGTTTATGCATTTTAGGGGAATATATGAATTCTATTTGATTTTTTTTAGTTATATGCAAGCTTGCAACATAATTGACAAACTTTGCATATTTGTTAATTTTGGTTTGGATTCACAATAATGCTTGCGAATATACATCTATGCAAATAGTGAAGTTTGTTTGTTTTTTATGAGTTAATTGGGGTTTTGGTTTACATTGGGCATGTAAATTAGTTATGCAAACTTGCAATGTGCTTGACAAACTTTGCATATTTGTGAATTTTGGTATGGATTCACAATGACGCTTTTGAATATGCATATGGAAATAGTGAAATTCATTTGTTTTTTTAATTAATCGGGGTTTTGGTTTCCATTGGGCATGGGAATTTTGGTTATGAATTTTGGTAAATAATCAAAATTATTTAATTTTTATGATGAAATTGGGGATTTGGTTTCCATTGGCCAATTACATTGGGGTTTTTTTGTTTCCATTGGGGTTTTTGTTTCCATTGACCATAATTTAATTTATTTTGGTTTAATTTTTCAATTTAGGGAAAATAAATTGATGAACAAAGAGAAAAAAACATGAAAATAAATGAGGAAAATACCTCACAAATAGGAGGTTGATCCAAAGGTGGAGGTGGATGGATTTGGCACACCCAAAATCGTGTCCGCCCAGTTGAGGTTTGCTCCAAAGAACTCCAATAGTCGTGCGATGTGGAGAAAAAGACGGGCTCGACCTATTTAAAAAAAACAGGCTTTCCAAAACGTGCGTGTGATTTTGTTCACTAAAACGAAGGTGCAATTTTCTTGAATAAAATGGAGGCGCGAATTGCTTAAATAAAATGGAGGCGTGATTTGATTTACTATCCTAATTGGCATGCATGTTGGCAGCCTTGGGACTAGGCTTGGCAAGTTTGGAATTGCTTGGGATGATTTCTTTTTTTTGGATCAAGAGTGATTGACTTCACTCCACCATTGCATCTAAAAGGTCCCTAACTTCTTGCACACACCCTTTTACATCCTTGGAAGATAGAGGTTGCAGGAAATAGCACGCATGAAAAATTGGGTTGTGATAGAGCTGCACAAATGCACTGTTCACAAGAAATAGCACATAAGAAATTAGCATGCTAACACGAAAGATAGTATTATGAGTATAGTGCATATTCCAACACACAATCAAACGAACACTCATGAAGCATGGAATGCATGCATGCAACCTCATGTCTCATAGTTGTCGAAGGAATATATTATCGTTTACTAACTCCCCCATCAATTGAAATGTTTTGTTAGACAGCTCAGACATACCTGTGAGCATCAGCAGTGCTTCTTTTCATGTTAAATATTCTTGTGGCCTTTCTGTCCTTTCATGTGCTCTCTTCGGTGGACAAATCTCTAAAATATTTTAATCAACATTATCTTATAGTCTTGTATGAAAAATGTATGATTTGAGAGCTACCAATTTTTTAATATAATTTAATAGCATTGTTAATCTTAATTTTTTGGGCTGGTCAATAAAACTATTTAATATACTAAATGATATTATATTGTACTATGTGAACCATAAACAATTTTCTATTCCAATTTATAACTATAAGTAGACGGAATCTGATTTATGTGTTTATATTTTTGAACAATTTTTTCTTGAATTTGATTATTTATCAAATTGATCCATCCAATGTCAAGCAACAGATTGGTCTATAGGTCATTTACTACTTGCATAAACATTTAGTCTAGTGTTGAATCATTTATTGTAATGCTTCTAATCATAAAAATGTGAATAGTCAGTGCCTTATTTTCTCAAAATACATGGAACAAGAACCCCTATCGATACAATCTATGTATTTAGTAATGAATATCTATTTTAATTCAAGTGTTCAAATCTAGATATATAATCATCTTCCATTCAATGCCTGTATCTCTCAATGCATCATGAGCGCTGGTCTAAAATAAGCTCCATCATGCACACTTAGCATTGCATTCCCATAAAGGGAAGCTGGACTTTTATTTTAGATAGCAGAAGGACCGCTCCAATTTCTCTATATGTGCATTGGCCTTTGCAATCAGTAGTCAATAATTAGAGTGAGCTTGCCTTTTTCTGTTAAGAAAAGTCAGAAAAAACATAGTTGCCAGTCTTCTTTCATATATGGCTGGCATAAGCATAAACCAGTATGGTTGCAAGGCTTAACATAATTGTATTCAATGCGCCAATGTTGCATACATAGATAAGATTTTATTAAAGTGGAAAAGAAATAACGTTTGTTTGAGATTAAATGAATTGCACACATCCATGTAATAATTCGGTGAGTGACTAATTGTGCATATAATATACATCAGTTTTCTCCATATAATATATATCAGTTTTTTTCTTTGATTTTAACAAGTAACAAGCCGTCGTTAAAATTTTATTTGTAATATAGTTTTCACAGGTGAAGAGTCAAAAATAAACTTATCGTTTTTAAAAGAAAGAGAAAAAACTATGATTCAACATCATGTTTTAATTTGTATAAAATTAATTTTTGACTACAATATTAATTTATATATGATTAACTTTTGACTACATTGTACATATATACATAATTTATATATGATTAAATTTTGAATGCATTGCACATATTACTTAGAGCAAGTTATGTGCATTGTAAATATTCTAAATCTTACGCCAAGGACTTGGCCACAGCATCACTTGTTTTTTCTTATCATGAGAACCGTGTTTTTATTTAATTGATAAAAATGTAGTTTTTATTTAATTGACAAAAATGTAGGTTATGAAATCGGTGTTTTTTATTTAATTGATAAAAATGTAGGCTATGGAATTCTTTTAGTTTAAAAACTTGAAAATAAAAAATAATTGTTATAAGGTTTGTAAATTTTTTTAGTATATAGATTTGAAAAAGGTTTGTAGTTGCATCTCTTAGTTAAATCTCATAAAAGTGTAAGTTTTCATGTTTTTTTTATCTTATTTATATGATTTTAAACCATTTAAATTATCAAAATATATATTATATATATCAAAATTTATTTTATATAATTTCAACCTATAAAATAAACTTGTAACTTATATTATAACAACATAAGATTAATTATATAATAACATATATTAAATTAATAATGAAGATATTCATTAACAACCACCGTAGATCTAAATTCTAGGCTCTATCAAGCGTTGAGAGGAATCAAATCTCTCGAGGTGCAAACATCTTCTGAGGTATTGCAAGCAAGGAGCTATTTGAGGAGACGTTTACACCTTGGGAGATTTGATCCCTCTCGACGCTTGATAGAGCTTAGGATTTAGATCTAGGCTGGTTTCAGTCGTGGGCGGTGACACAAAACTGGAGTTTGATCAGCATTGAAAGGAATAGGTTAAGTTGAATTGGTGTGGTCATATCCATTGGAATTATGGGTTGACCTAAGAAGCAACAAAGGTGTTAGATCCAAGGTATGGAAAAGAAACATGGAGTGCAAGTATACAAGTTTGATTGCCAAAAAATTGGAGGATGTTGTTTCTAAGTACTCTCATGATAGTGCCAAATCAATTGATAAATGGCTTATTTGAGCAAAGAGAGGTCTAGTTTTGTCTTCTATTGGGTTTTTTAGGTCATTTAAATGCAACATGAATTTAATGATCCGAAGAGAGAGAGAGAGAGAGAGAGAGAGAGAGAGAGAGAGAAAGACTATGGGAGACAAAGCGAGTGGTGGAAATACGAGGAGGGAGGGAGGGATATAGAGGGAAAAGGAGGAGAGAGAAAGAAATAAGGAGGGAGGAAGGTCTCATTTTTGCTGTTTAAAATATATTCTAAAAATATCGTGCACTATTTGTTGTTAGAGATCGTGCATGTGTTTTGTAACTACAAACCACTCCTTGGTTTTGTAACTATAAATTGTGCACGTGTTTTCTAACTATAAATCACGTGCGCATGTTAATTGACCCATAGGGCTCAGGCCCCTCCAAACCTAGTGCTAAGGAATGTGAACATGTTTTGTTTTCTCAAATCAATTGTGGGTTTTGAAAAACTACAATTGCATCTAAAAGGTCCCTCAACATCGTGTGAGTGCCCTGAAGTGTTGAATGCAACTTCATTTAGTCTAGTATTACATTGTGCAACAATAAAGCGACAAGATTCGGATGCTTTACCGGTCTCTCAAGTTTAACCTTTGTCTTTTTTTGAGGCCGACAATGATACACATCATGTCCATCTTGGAAGAATGTAGGGCTGACATATCAAAAGTAAGAAGATAAGAATGGGCACAACCAAGTTCAAATAGGCATGAATACCTCCCACATTGATTATTTATTAAAAGCATATAAATATTTTATACCAAAGTGGATGCTACCTATGACCTTTCATATGCCAAAATACATATCTATTCTTATTTGTAACTGAAAACATATTTACAAAAAGCTTAACCCAACAAATTATATTTTCAACTAAAATATATAGAATAAAAACTCATTACACATTTATTTATTTCTAATACAGTTTTTGCAGCTCTACATTTAATGTATTTTATCAATGGTGCACAATAACGACACTTTTATACAATATGTAATTTTACATTTATCGTATTTTTCCTAATGAAATAGTTAAAATGACTACAAGTACACATTTTCTTCTTTACGATAAACTCTTTATACAACTCGACATTTACCATATTTGATCAATAAAATAGTTATAATAAATTGCATACTTTTTCTTTTGTGATTTTTTTTACACTTTTAATAAAACTTGATGTTTATCATATTTGGCCAATGAAATAGATAAATATGGAAACATTGCAAAACGACAGTTGGACTAAATTATTGTGATCGAACCCTACATTTTCTTTTTTATGCTAACTAAAGAAGTGAAAATTATATAGCATGTCTGCACTGTAGCATTGTAGACTATTGGATCTCAAAAAAGATGAGATTTAATGGCCCATAATGTATGTTATTACTATTTAATGATGGACAGTATTGTGGGCAATTGGATTTGAAACAGGTTGAGATTCAATAGCCCACGGTGTTGTTGTTGCTGCCAATTTGTTGTATAAATCCAGTAGCACCATTGACGAGTCTTGCATAAGTCGATTGCTGAGAATATGTGATTATATACCTCTCTTAGACATCACACGCACGTTGGAACTATACTTGAATTATGTACTTGTATTCCAACATAAAACTCCTAGCAGAAATGACACATTGGAACTTTTGCTAATTGATCTTTATTCGTTCACGAAATTTTTGATGTCTAGTATACATTTCTTCAGATGGTATTGATATATTATCGTCAATTTCAATCTCCTTATCTCATACCATATTGGTAATTGGAATTGCTTGAAATTGAACCATGTTATCAACACGTTGCTCTTTGACCGTTACACGTTGAGCATCTCCCACATTTTGTTCTACAGGTATATTGGTTGAATATTGTCTTTATTGTTCTACATTTTGATTTCTTTGTTGTTCTACAAATTGATTTATCTGTTATTCCAATTGCTTCAACTTTCTCTCTTGATATGCTCTTTGTCGGTGAACATTTTGTTTTCTTTGTTCTTCTCATTCTATTACTGGCAATCTATCTAACTTCCTTTTTCGATATTATTTTTGTCAATCTGCATTTTGTTTTCTCCATTCTTCTTGTTCTTCTACTGTCATTTCGTCCAACTTTCTTTTAGATATTCTTTTTGTTGTTCTACTTTTCGTTTCAAGTCTTATTCTCGTTCTTTTGTTGTCATTTCATTAGATTTTCTTCCTTGATATGTTTTTTGACATTCAACGTTCTGTATAAGTTTTGTTCTTCTCATGTTTGTCTCATAGCATCTTCTGCATGCACATCTTCCCTTTCTAGTTCAGACTCTATATGAAAAATTTCAAGCATTAACATATACACTGAAATTTATGCATCTGTGAAATCCACACTAAAATTTATGCATCTATTAAATCCACACTAAAATTTATGCATCCATGAAATCTACACTGAAATCAATGTGTCCAAGGAATAACAGCTACACTGAAAATTATGCAATGTTAAAACATCATACACTGAAATCGATGCAAGTCTAAAACACCATACACTAAAATCTATGCAAGTATAAAATTCAATATATTTTCTAAAAACTTAGGTGATCTAGGAGGATCAAACCTTGGACTTCATGTTCATTATTCCAATACCCTTACCACTATACCACAGGTAGTTCTTATTATACATAGTAAAGAACTCTTATATAAACTTGAATAATATGTTTAATTATATAAATATAAATTTTAAATTATATTTTAATTTTAATTTAATTTTAAATTTTAATATCTTAAAATTAAAAAATTAAGAAATTTAAATATAGTTTAAAATTAAATTATGTTTAATTTAAATTTAAATTATATTTTCATAGTCCCATAATTTAAAAGCCCTTTTTAAAACATTGCAATACATGGTTTAGGAGGGCCTTGCAAATGCTTTTAAAAGCTTGGGTTGTTTAGGAGGCCTTGCACATGGTTTTAAAACCATGTGCAAGTTCTCCTAAACAACCCATGGTTTTAAAACCATGTACACGACCTCCTAAACCATATACAATGCGGATAAGTAATTCTTTTATTTATTATTATTTTGTTGGGTAGGAACATTACAACATATCCCCCATATTGGGTTGTTTTTCTTGCCGACATTGTTTTTGGCGGATAATTAAATTTTTTATTTTTTATTATTTTGTTAGGAACAAATGTTACAGCATCTCCCCCATATTAGGTTGTTTTTTTGGCCGACATTTATTTTGGCGGATAATTAAATTTTTTTATTTTTATTATTTTGTTAGTAACAAACGTTACAACATCTCCCCCATATTAGGTTGTTTTTTTCCCCAATATTTATTTTGGCAGATAATTAAAATTTTATTTTTTATTATTTTGTTAGTAACAAACATTACAAGAACTCCCTCATATTAGGTTGTTTTTTTTGTCGACATTTATTTATTTTGGTTGTTTTTTTTATTATTTTGTTAGTCTTGTAACGTTACAAGATCTCCCTCATACTGGGTTGTAGAGCACCTATGTTATTTATGAGAAAATTAAAGAAAAATAAAGGTTTGTAAATTTTTTTAGTATAAAGATTTGAAAAAGGTTTGTAGTTGCTTATGTTAGTTAAATCTCATAAAAGTGTTAGTTTACATGTCTTTTTCATCTTATTTATATGGTTTTAAACAATTTAAACCATTAAAATTTATATATATATGATAACAACATAAGATTACTTATATAACAACATATATTAAATTAATGATGAAGATATTAATCAATAATAAATCGATAAATCGATATGATGAAAAGGATGAATAACAACAAAGTGATATGATGGAAAATCTTGAATAATCTATATATAACTAAAATTTCAAAATAAATAAAATTTTATTTATTATTAAAAAATAAATTTAAATTTACCCACTAAAACTAAATTGGAACTAAGTGAAGTCCAATTGAGGGACATGAATTAGAAAGAGCAAAAGGCCTTTGTTAAGATTGTTTACTTGAATTACAATGACAAGGTGCTCCCTTTATGTAATAATATGCTTAGATGCGACTAATATAATAAACAACGTGCACTTTTTTTCTTTGGTGGGGGGGGGGGGGGGGGGGCACTAGCTAAAGAAACGAACTTTGATGAGAAATAAGTGATGTATGGATACCGGTCTCGACTCGCAGTTGTGTAAACAAAACTTTGAACATGATGAAAGAGTGAGACCAAGATGAATATAATCTGAATATGGAGTAGGTGGGAACCAAACTTTGCAAGAATAATGGGTTGATAGATTGTATATTTTCATTTAATTAAGCATCAGAGGACAAGGGTTTGAACCCTTGCAATAGTATCCTAGTCTGACTTGAGAAAAAAAGGTTTGAAGGTTCCCTTTGGACTCATAAACAATTGTGTGCAATATGTCCATGAGAGACATCTTGAAAAATATGTAAGGGAGGTGGTGTCAGAAACATCGTCTCTCAAGTAAAGCTAAGGACCCATAGCTCTTGTTGACCTCAGGTATTCTCTTTCTGTGCTCAACCTTCAACTAATAGGTGGAAACTTCTCAATATACAACTAACATGTGTCACTTTAAAAAATAATAATATCAGTTCTAATTAAAACTTAAAACCAAATACACACACACACACTTATATACATATACATATACATATACAGCAGTTGAACAATATTTTTGTGATTTGTAGAATATGAGAAGAATCCACAAGTATAAAATTAGTGATAAAGATGTTCAATAATAACAAAGTGATATGATAGAAGATATTGAATAATCCACATGTAATTGATCTCAATATCGTTCATCCAGTATACACTTTTCCATCTTTTCGTATATCTATCATATGATTTTAAAACAATTTAAATCATAAACTTGTAACTCAACAAGCCCAACTAAGAGACACCTTATTTATGACTAGGACAACAAAGATAAATATCAAAAGGGATTTAAGCCTTCTTTAAGATTATTTACTTTAACTACACCAAAAAGGAGCTGCAATTCATGTGCACGACTTGGGGGGAAAGAACTAAATAATTAATAACAAGAGCCACATGGTGGCAAAGTCCCAACAACATAGAAAATTAATATAAAGAAATTCCTGGAAACAACTCTATCTACATATGATTCAAAAAAAATGGCAATAGTACAATTTCAATTGGAACGAGTTACTTTCACTACAACAAAAACTGGATTTAGCGTCTCTTTTTGCATCCTTTTTTGCGTCTAGACCATCTTTCAGTGTATTTTTCTTCAATTTTTGGACAAAATGGCGCAATTTCATGGGTGGGTGCTATTTTAGGCATTTTTTGTGTCCTTTCTCTAAATTTGGTGCAAATTGTGGCGTAATTTGCACCGGGTTTTGCACCTGGTTATGCGCAAGGTTTTGCATCAAGTTTTGCGACAGGTTTTGAGCCTAGTTTTGCACCTAATTTTGCACCTAGTTTGTACATCTACTCTTGTTGCACCCCCTTTTATGCCCATGTTTGCCTCAACTTTTACGCCCTTTTTTCATCAAATTTTGCATCATTTTTTACATCCACTTCTGCTTCTTTTTTTGCATCCCTCTGTGCGCCAAGTTTTGCATCAAAGTTTACATCCTGTTTTGAGTCTAGTTTTGCATCTCGTTTTGTTTTAGCCATTTTTGCATCCACTTTTGCATCCATTTTTTCGTCCACTTTTGCACCCACATTTTCATCCCTTTTTGCATCTTATTTTGCATCCATGTTTACATCTTTTTTTGCATCTACTATTGCATCCACTTTTGTCGCGTCCCAATTCACACCCATTTTTGCGCTTACTTTTACACCCACTTTTGCTTCAACTTTTGCATCCATGTTTGCATCTTTTTTGCATCCAATTTTACATCAGTTATTGCATCCCTTTATGCATCCACTTTTGCATCGGGTTTTGCGTTGGGTGTTACGACCATTTTTGCATCTACTTTTGTTGCATCCACTTTCGCATACAATTTTGTATCCAATTTTACATCCATGGTTGTATCCACTTTTGTGCCACTTTTCTCATCATGTTTTGCTTCCATGATTGCATCTTTTTTTGCATCCACTTTTTCATCACCTTTTGCATCCATTTTTGTTGCAACCCATTATGCGCCCACTTTTGCACCTACTTTTGTTGCATCCATGTCTACATCCTTTTTTGCATCCATGTTTTTATTCACTTTTACATCCAGTTTTACACCCAGATGTTGAAGATGAAAATGAGGATAATGATTATGATATTGAGGATGGTTATGATGATGATGATAATGTTGTTGATAATGAGGAGAATGATGACAATGATGATGATGATGAGGATAATGACAATGACGAAATCACCGATGATTATGATGGCAATGAAATGAATGATGATGATGGTGATGATGACAATGACAATGATGATGAATACAATGAGAATGATGATGTTGATCGTCTTAAAAAATAAGTTGTTATTTGTCATGCATAAATCGTGTGTGTCCTCCATGTCCCTTTTCCACTAATCACATATTTTGGGTAGATGTTATTTCTTTTTCCAAAGGTAATGATGAATAACTGATGAAAATACCAATAATCATGATGATGATGATGATATGGATGATGATTATGTCGATGATGATGACTATTGTGATAATCATGATGACAATGACAAAGATGACGACGATGATCATCATCATCATCATTTCCATCATCGTCATCATCAAAAACATCATCACTGTCATTGTCATCTAGTTCATCATCGCCATCATTTAAAGCATATGGGGTATGTTTACCAATTAAAGCATGCATAACAAGTGAGATTATTCTAAAACACCCCACCAAAGTACAAAATTCAAACCACAAGGGAAACATAATATTGAAATTGTTCCCATTTTCTTTCTCCCAACAAAACATGTTTCATTTTAGGGAATTATGTTAAAATACATACATTCATAGTCTATCCATACTATACTTGTAAGAAATATAAATATAATACTTAATAGAATTTATAAAATAGGTAAATATTTTATAAACACCCTTATGATATATAAACTTCTTTCACCTTAATAATGGTAAAATATGTAAATATAATAATAATATATAATTAATATAAATATGGTACTATAGTTCATTTGTTAAAAGATTTAATATAAATAAATATATATAGTTCATATGTTATGTGATTTAAAATAATTAAATATATACACATATTATTTACTTATACATTATACA
>LPNX010891416.1:2617-42660 GCA_001517045.1 Pseudotsuga menziesii | reverse complement strand
TTTTAAAGAGAGTTTTCCCATTAGTAATTCACTTTTCCTTTTTAAGTGACTATGTTTACATGACTTTAAATGGATAATGGTTCATATATTGGAGATGGAGATGAAATTTTATAGTTGTAATTCACTTTCTTTCATTTTAAGTGACCAAGTCTACATGACTTTAGATTGATAATGGTTCGTATACTGGAAATGAAAGTTTATAGTTTTATAATTCCATTGCTTTATTCAACAGTCCCATTACTTCAGACAAATTCTATGAACAAACCCTTCTCAAGATGCGTTATTTTTGCATTATAATGATTTGATCATATTAAACACGACTTGAGATCCGGTTCAAAACATTTTTATTAAAGAATGAATGAAGGGGAATTAATACATTAATATGCTGACAACTAATTGAATATCCCACTTCATCTATATAAAATTAGCAATAGGTTTTTTGGATATAAAATTAGCAATAGGTTTTTTGGATTTTTTTTTGTCTTTGACAATTGTCTTAATTGTGAGGATATATTATATCAAAAACAAGTGCTATGTAGTAGCTAGTCCCTGCCGTTTAGTTTAGGGATAACTAAATTGTATTTCAAAATAATGAAGACAATATAATATGGATAGCATAATTACATAGTGAGTGTCATTTAGTTTACACACTGAGTGTCATTTAGTCTAGATAAAATGAATTTGCAAGTAAATTTCAAAAGAGTAAAAATAATATAATATGGATAATATGAATAGCCTAATTGCATTTCAAGAAAATATACAACATATAATATGAAACAATCAATGATTCAAATTAATCAACAAAATCTAAAACTTTGCAATAAATATTTCATTGTTTAAAAACTATTACATAATGTCATTTTAACAATTTTGATCTATTAAAATACCATGCATCATATTTTCATGAATTGTAATTTTTTGAATTGATGCTCAAACTTCTCATTTACTTGCTGCAAATTATCTTAATATAATAAGAATACTAAGCACATGTAATAACAACCATTAATTACTAGCATTAACCATTAGTTATGCGCAATAGAATTACTTACCTTAATAACATAGGTAATAACTAGTGAGATTGAACCATGATTGCACATATCCTATAAAAGTCATAATGCTATGTATTGATATAACTAATTAAGTGCTCTACGCATTTTTTTTCACATGGTTTCTATGCATTGGTAATCATAGTAAGAGTATATTATAGGAGTTATTTGGTCAAGTATTTTTGTAAAAAAAAGAGCTATAGGGTTCAGACTGATGGCGCCTGTGGGTTTCTGTCTCCTCCTGCTTTTCCTTGTTGCTACATCCTCCTTCCTCTTTTTGCCATGGCACACCTCATTCTACTGTGCTTCTGGGTACTCACTAATATTGCTGAGCTTTTCCTTTCGGTGGTTTTTATAGACATTACGCCTGTGGGTAGTCTCTGCTTTTTGGTGTGGCGGTTTCCTTGGTTTCTTGCTCTTCTCCTTTGCTCGGCTTTTTCTTGCAGGGTTTTATTTTCTGTTCTGTTCTTCGGCCGGGGTTTTTGCAAAGGTTTGTGGTTACGGAGCTCTGCGGCCTGGCTTGGAGTCCCTCCCCTTCATTGGGGGACTAGTACCAACCAAGCATTATCTAAAAAGTGGGAAGGGCATCGCTCCTGTCGCGGCTCTGTTTTGTAATGTGTTTTTTGACGTCCTGCCCACCACCTTTGCATGTTTTTCACTGCTCCGGTTTTTTAGGGTTCTGGGTTGACTTTGTGACCCCTCTCATGTTCCTTGTCTGTAGCTCCTTTCTCCTTGGTCATCCTTCTTGTCACCTATCTTTTGGTTGCGCTGGCCGTTGACATTAGCCTCATAGGCACTTTTTGTCAAGGGTTTTTTTTTCCGTAGTCTGCCCACCCATCATCGAGCTCGGACTTTCTGTACCACCCAGTTTGTTTTTGCCTGTGGATTTTTCTTTTTCTTTCCTTGGACTTTGCTTTCTGCCTTCCTTTCTTCTAGAGGTTGACTTTTACCTCTTGGTTTATCGGCTAGGATTTCCCGTCCTTGGAGTGGGAGCCCCTTCTGGGCGGCATATTGGGCTCATCCTTCTTGTACTATTCACTGATTTATATGGAATGGCGGACTCTGGGGTTTCGATGCGCCATCGCGGGAAACGCAAATCTAAACGTATCAAGGCCTCTACTGAACGGTTTCGATATGTTCTGGGGCATGATATTTTCCTTGATAGAGTCTCTACTCTGTGTTCCCACGCATTGATTGGGCATCTAGAGTATTGCAAAATGGATAAGCTATCTTGGGTTTCATGGGCAAACGAGAACTGGAAACCATTATTCATCTACGTTCCGACTATCAGTCTTCTCTCCAGAGGGTGGATTGTCTTCGTATTCCTCGATCCAGAACACTGCACCAGGGTTTTGGATTGTATGTGGCGTGTTGGTAAAGGGTCATTGGTGCTCGGCCGTTGGCATACTAATTTCGACCCCCTTAAAGAAAAAATCAACAAGCGACACCTTTGGGTCCTCTTGCCGCAGCTCCCCTTTCCTCTGTGGAGCAAACCCATCTTGGAGGGAATTGGCAACACCATTGGTCGCTTTGTCTCTGTCGAAGATGACTTTCTGCAAGTTTATGACAAACAGATTGCGCGGATCCTGGTGGAGATGGAAATCTCACGTGGCTTGCCTGCGGAGGTTGAACTCATGTGTGGTGAGCGGCTGCTGATTCAGAGACTTGATTATCTCCACGTGCCGTTTCGTTGCAGCATCTGTCGCTCTATTGGCCACCTCAGGCACTCTTGCCCTCAGAGGATCTCTGTTGATGATCCATCGGACACCAGCATGTATAGGTCGCCCTCGCCTTTACTTCGTCACCAGGCTTCTCGTCACTAGCATTCAGGTACAGTTTTTGAATCCTCTCCCCCCGTTGAAAATGTTCCTGAATCTTTTTTTGAGGCAGTTGACAGCCTGATCTTATCCCATAAAAAGGTTCGAGACCCTCTGTTTCCCGATGAAATAGCTCAAGACCCCTCTTCTCTGGACACTCCTCTGATTAATCCTGTTGCTTCATCGGGCTCCCCTGCCACCCTGATTGAGAGCAACCCTTCGTGTGCTCTGGCCCTCGACTCATTGGTGGACTTTCCACCCCTCTCTGCTCGTCCTCCTCCTTCGGACCCTCCTCCCACCATCTCCCCACTGATGGGCCCACCTTCGACTACACCCTTATCATTGGATCCACCTCCTCACTTAGACCATTCACATCATAGCCCCACTTCCTCCCCATCATTTTCAGATCCTGCCCTCAAAAAATCTCTTTCCATCTTTACAGCCACAACCCCTCAATCCTCTTCCACCCTTCCACTTAATTCCATCATATTTGCCAACGTTACTATCAGGAAACCAAAGGGTAAAAGGGAGCCATGTGTCTCTTCTCCGGTCTCTCCTCCGTATATTCCGCTTTCTGTTCGATTAAAGGAAGCTGATAATGGTCATCCTTCTCGGGGTCTTAGAGCGAGCTCCCCCCCACTGGACATGTCTTAATGATCATTCTATCCCTCAATGTCCGAGGCCTTGGAGGTAGGCCCAAAACTCTTGGTCTCCGTTCTCTCATCAATGCCCTTCATCTGGATCTCATTCTCCTACAGGAAACTATGTGCAGCGATCTTCCGGCTCTCTTGTCTTTCTCGAAAATATTGCCATCTTGGGAATACTGTGCTATTAGTGCCCGGGGTCTTTCGGGAGGGCTCCTCTCTGCCTGGAATCCTCTTAATGTCAAATGCAGAGCTTACCATACCTTTGCTGGCATCTTACTTCATGCTCACTTCCATGGTCTTCCCAATCCTATACATGTTCTGAATGTCTATGGTCCCTATAAGGATAGAATTATATTCTGGGACAAAACCCTCTGTGGCGGTCTTCTTAATCTCCCTCATCTTGTTTTGGTTGGTGACCTCAATCTCACCCTACACTCCTCGGAGATCTGGGGCTGTAAGGCTTCTTTGGACCAGCAATCTGATCTCTTTCATACCCTCTTCGGTTCTGTTGGCCTCGTTGATGTTGCCCCTCCCTCGATCGGTCCAACATGGAGCAATGGCCGGTCTGGTGAGGATGGTATCTGCAAACGCCTTGACAGGTTTCTTATCTCTAATGACCTTCTACCCTATCTCAGGGTCTACAGGACTTGGACTCACTGCTCCCTCTTATCCAACCATTTTCCTATTCTCTTTGAGTGGAATCCTCCAAAAGGTCCCTTTAATTATCCATTTAAGTTCAACAGATCGTGGCTGGAAAATCCTGATTTTATTGACTGGTTTCATCATTGGTGGTCTATCAACTCAGATTTGAATCATTCTTCTGGTATTGAGGATCTCTGCTTGACTCTTAGGAACCTCAAATCTGACACTAAGTCCTGGATCAAGGATAAATCTGCCAGTCTTGTAAAGGTCACCTACCATTTGGATCGAACCATTGAGTCTATCCTTTCCATTGGCATCCTATCAAAGGATCAAAAGGCACATCTTTCCCGTCTTAGTGCTGAAAGATTAAGCATCCTGGACCATTATCAGCTCACATGGCAACTCAAGAGCAGAATCAAGTGGGCTCTTCAGGGGGACTCTAACACTAAATCTTTCCATACTATTGCATCTGGCAGAAGGACCCAAAACATGATCTGGTCACTGGAAGATGGTGAGAGTAATGTCATTGAGGAAGGGGGTCCTTTAAAGGATCTTGGTAAATATTTTTTCAAGAATATCTTTCAGGATGAGGGTCTCACCTGTCTAGATCAACAACTCAAAGTGATCTCTCTCTTTCCCAGAATGATTCATTCTGAGCACTCCTCTAGACTTACTTCACAGGTTTCATTAAAGGAGATTGAACTTTCCCTTAAATCCTTCAAAAAGGATCGTAGTCCGGGCCCAGACGGGTGGCCGATGGAATTCTACTTATTCTTTTTTGACCTTCTTGGCCCCACTTTAGCCCAGATGGTGGATTCTACCAGAATTTCTGGGCACATTCCCTCCTCCCTGAATTCCACCTTTATTACTCTTATCCCTAAGAAGGACAAGCCCCGTACTTTTGCCGAATTTAGACCCATCTCCTTATGTAACCTTCTTTACAAACTCATCGCCATAGTCATTGCTGGCAGACTTAAACCCTTTCTTGATTTGGGCATCTCACAAGAACAGTTTGGATTTCTAAAAGATCGTCAAATCACTGAGCCTATTGGTATAGTTCAGGAAGTTCTCCACTCAGTTAAAGTCAAGAACTCCTGTGCTTTTGTTCTTAAACTAGATCTCACCAAGGCATTTGACCGTGTTGACTGGACTTATATCAGGCTTATCCTAATTCAGATAGGTGTCCCCCTTCTCACTGTCAACTGGATCATGAGCTGCATTACTACTGTAAACTTTGTTGTCTTTGATTAATGGGACCCCCTCCAGTTTCTTCCCTGCCTCATGTGGTATAAGGCAAGGCTGTCCTTTATCCCCACTGCTGTTTATTCTGGTCATAGAGGGTCTCAGCCTGCTCATTAAGGATGCCAGGAACAATGGACTCATCAGGGGTATTAGAATTTCGCCTTCCCTTACCCTCTCCCACCTCCTCTTCGTGGATGATGTCATTCTCATGGGATCTGGTACCCTCCAGGATTGGCTGGATTTCAAGGTCCTCCTTGATACCTTTTGTAAATATTCAGGTATGAGAATTAACTCTGATAATTCATGTATGCTCTATCACAAGTTTAATGATGCATGTTTCAATGAATTTAGGGTTGTTCTGGCCTTTAAGATGCTTCCTCTTCAGTCAGGTATTACATATTTGGGATACCAATTGAAGCCCCTGAATTACAGAGTTGCTGACTGGTATTGGTTACTGCAAAAATTCGAAAAGAGGATTAATCATTGGGCATATAAATACTTATCACTTGGTGGGAGATTTGTTCTTGTCAATGCTGTTCTCTCTAGCATACCTGTATATTGGATGGGATTAGCTCCCCTTCCTTGTTCCATTATCCAGAAGCTCTGAAGGTCTATGTTCAACTTTCTTTGGGGTTCTACTAATTCATCTTTCAAGTACCATCTATCTAATTGGAATGATCTATCAAGGCCAAAATCTTCTGGAGGCTGGGGTATTAAAAATCTCACCTGCTTCAATCAAGCTCTGCTGCTGAATGTGTTTTGGAAAGCTCTCCATTCCAAAGGTCTCTGGTTCCAGGTTCTACAAGCTAAATATTTAAAGGGTGGGACGGTTGTGGATTGGCTCCGGTCAAAATCTTTTTGTTCACGTAATGTTTCATTGTTTTGGCGGGGCTTTCTTCAGGTTCTACCTTGGATGGGCCTGCACCTGTCGTGGTAGGTTGGTAATGGTGAGTGTATACTTCTGGGGATCGACCCGATTGTGGGCTCGGCAGATCCATTATCTTTCCCAGAAGAACTTAGAACGTACCTGGAAGATTTAAATATCAACACATTGGCCCAAGCGCATAATCCTTGTTCTAATGATCAGCATTACTGGTACTCGACAACAGATCTTGACCTTGGTGGCTCCTTTGAATCGATTTGGAATGATTTTATTTTTGATCTATCTGCTGCAGGCATTTGATTATCAGACTGCTCTGATAAACTTGTGTGGACATATAATAAAAACAAGGATTCCATATCTGCTAGGGAGGCATATGACTGTATTTTTTATTCCTCATCACGACTGGACCCTATGGATGCATGTCCTCCTGTTTGGCACAAGGCACTTCCACTCAAGATATCCTGCTTTATTTGGCTTGTCCTTCATAATCGAATCCTCACATGGGATAACTTACAGAGAAGAGGGTTCTCGGGCCCTAGTATTTGTCCTCTCTGTTGGTCTAACGAGGAATCGGTTGAGCACTTGTTCTCTTTCTGCTGGGTATGGAAATCTGTCACAGACTTTTTTGTTGACTATTTCCACATTAATGTTAGTATCTCAGGCATTTCTGTAGCTGATATAGTTTATGGATGGGTGGACAAAATTCCAAAGAGCTCGTCTACGTTCCTGCTGCTTTTCAATATGTTGTGGATGGTTTGGAAAGCACGTAACTTGGCGGTGTTTGAAGGGAAATATAGGAATATTCTGAGCATTATCCAGCAGACTTTATTGTCAGTTCATTCTCCAGTACATGGGGCTGTCACCAAGAAATGTCGAAGCAGGAATATTGGGTCTACTCCAGTCAAGACCTTCCCATGTGGCTTTATTGATGGTGCATCCAACAACAGGATTGCTGGTGCTGGTATGTGCATATTTCTTAATGACTCCCACTTCCTAGAATTTTCGTTGGGTTTTGGACATGGCACTAATACCAAGGCAGAGTTGCTCAGTCTCTGGGCTCTCTTGCACATATCTCATTTGATGGGGATCCCTCTTGCTCAGGTCTATGGTGATTCTCAGGTAATCATCAACTGGGCAAAGGGATTGACTGCTCTCTCCCCACCTGAACTTGTTCATTGGTGTAGGGAGACTAAAAAGCTAGCCTCTAGCTTCCAGGACCTGTCCTTCTCTCACATATATCGAGAGCACAACAAGACAGCTGACCGTCTTTCTAAAAAGGCTCTTTCACTTCCCCAAGGAAAAGGCTGCTTTATGGAATTTGATGAGAATATCCTGGTTTTTAAAGACTATATTCAGCTCTTTTGAGCATGTTTTTTTGAGGTCTTCCTCTCATCGTGGATCCCCTAGCCACATGCATATGTTTCTTCAGGTTTGTAAGGGTTATTTACCCTTGCCCTGCAGCTGTCTTTTACTAGAAAAGTGCTTCTCTTTAGAATGCTGAACAGAGTTTTATTGGCTCTCGATAGATGTGATTGAAAAGACAGTCCTCATCACATGATGAGACAGTTTTCTGATGGGTTTTTTGGTATTATGTGCCTTTCCTCCTGATGGGAATCTCAAGGTGGGCAGTCATGTTAATGGCCACACGAGGTTGATGTATGTATCAATGTCTTTTGATTCAATTTGAATAACAAGGACAGGTTTTTTCTTCTTGAAAAAAAAAATATTATAGGAGTTATTAAATACTATAATATGGATCACCCATATTTTTTAATAGTATAATATGCTTCTTGTTGTAGTTACACAAATTTTGAAATTTGCGTGCAAAAATCATAAGTGGGAAGATCAAGTGCTCAAAATTTGAAACGGAATCATTTAGCGGTTAAGCGGGTGTACATCGGGTAGGCAAAATGGGTCAAAGGGCATTGGCCAAGGGTTACGTTTAAATATGGCTCACAATCTGCTCAAAATTGAGACCAATCCATTTCAAAAAAAATTGTTGCTTAGCATCTTCACGGCTTCCTGAATTAGGAGATTAAACAAATAAGATATACACTCCAGTTCCCAAACAAAGTCACCTAAACTTTAGGAGTTTGATTCCCGCTAACTTGTTTTATTACTTTTGCGGTTGTATTTAAGAGTTCATTGTTGAGCAGAGGATTAAATAGTACCGATTGCAGATGCAATTATAGCTATTAAATGATCCCATTCACATCAGTCTTTCCTATCATCATTTAGAAATATAAAAAATGATCCACTTAAATTTCGTAATGAAATTGAAATTAAATCGTTTGTACTATATTGTAATGATTACGAAATAAGATTTCAACTAATTAGCGAAGAGATAATTATAAATATATCACATTTATAAAAATAAAAATAAATATTTATAATGTTTACAATAGAATATTGTAAATAAATTTTTGGTCAAAAGATTGTTAATATAGAGTCAACACTCAACAATTACAAGTAATATTACCTAACTTACTGTGTGTAACACAACTTGATGTGAGTAGACACTTTGCAATTATTTTGGAGTGTTCATTTATCAAAAAATAATATTTTGAAATTATTTCATCACTTTGTATTAATGCTATTAACTTAGATGATAAGACTGTTTTTATTAAAATAATAAATAGATGTAATAATTACACAATAAGACTCTTACTCTATGAACCAATCAACCACAAGATAATTATAATTATATTATAATTATAAAAATTAAAGTTTATATTTATAATGTTTACCTTACATAACGTGAGTAAAATTTTGTTCAAAAACATTGTTAATAAATAATCAACGGCTTTATCGCATTATATTCCTGCCTATGGTAGGGATAATAACACATTTCATCGTCGATCTTGAGATTGTTTGTCACTAAAATGTTGAAATTACAATGTAAAGAGAGAATAGAAAGTGTATGTGTCCATGACAAGTGTAATAACGTGTCATCACAAAAGCAATGATATATTTGATGAAAAGATATTCCAACATTTTTTAGATGAAAAATTACAATGCTTTAATTTTCTATCTTTTGTCGCTTTTGCGACAACAAAGCGTTCAGAACAATGCCAAAATTTGTATCCAAATGTAGTAATTTGTCTAGATCCACATGTGTTGGAAATGAGAGTTGTCATGGAATCCACTTGGAACCATGGTGGTCAACATGATAGGTTAACTTGCAGGAGACATAGCTTCCTCATACAAACTCCGATTTAGGTGATCTTCATGCCATTAGAAATATCTCGGAGTGTAGAAAAATACTAAGGGGGTATGAACTACCTTCATAAACCTTTGGCCCCCAAAAACATCATTTAAGACCTTAAGTGGGCCTAGGAAGGTTATGAACCCCAAATCCTCAAAGTAAGACGTGCTCCTAAAATGGGACCTATAAGCCAATTCATCCAAGCTTTCCACCTAGAAAGCACCCAAAATAGATGGCAAATTAAATATTGATTCATTTTGGATAAGTTGTAGTAGATTATGCACATACACATGCATATACATTGAGATATACCTTAGTAAGGGATTTTTTGAGAAAATGACTTTAACATGGAAGAATTCCAAATACACAGTATAGGTCTTGGATTATGGGAACACAACATTCAAGTGAATTCTATGTCACCTTCCATGACATTTATACGCTATTGTTTAAAGAGGGTCATTGATTTTGGGGAAGTGCGAGACTTTTTATCACTCATTGGTTCCTTGAATTTGTTCCTAACATTATTTTAGCTACTATAATGGCAATTTGGGTTTGTCTTCCCAATCTGCCACTACATTTATGGTATTTTTTTTCTTTTAATTGAGGGTACTAGGAATGCTTTGGGAACTTACATAAAATTGTATCTTCATAGAGTTGTAGTAGGTTGATGAACATATGGATGCATCTATGTTGATATATACCTTAGTAAGGGACTTTTGCAAAAAATGATGCTCATAAGGAAGAAATTTAAATACACTCCACTCTTGGATTATGAGAATGAAGTAATTTCATCTTCCAATACATTTATAAACAAATGTTTGAAGAGGGTCCCTAGTTTTGGGAAGTGATGCACTTTTTATAATTGGACTTGGTTCCCTAACTTTGATCCTGCCACTATTTTAGTTACTATGATTCTAATTTGGGTTTGAGTATCATATTCATAATCCTTTGTAAACTTACATAAATTCATATATTGAGAAAGATGGCGTGGCTTTATGTACATAAATACCTAAGTGTGGGACTTTTGGACAAAATTATTCTCACGTGGAAAATTTCAAATACACACAAGTCTTGTATTATGAGAACAAAACATTTATGTGGGCTGGTGCAAGCTAATGCTGGTCACTTATGACGCGTTCGTTGCAATGGACTTCTGGGAAAACATAAATTTGAACGTCGAAAATCAATATTAGAGTTACCTACACAACTTTTTGGAATATGGAGTAAGAATATGAAATGTGGACAATCGAATTACCTTCCGGAATATATAACTTTAATTTATGGAAACTAAGTATAAATCCCAAAAAATGAGGTTCTTATAAGGTTGGTATGTTATTTTTTCCCAAAAAATAATGAATATGTTTGCGTTGGTCCACTCGTTTGGTATGCGAATGGTGGGATTTTGTGAAAAAATTATATAGAGTTGTAGATAATAGGCGTGTCTAGTGCAATGTTATTTTTCCATATTTATTTATGCTATATATTTTTTTAAAAATTAAGGAAGTCAGTGACACCCTAAAATGACAAGGTAGAGCGTTGGTCCACGACATCTTGGTCTTAACATAGTCAATGAACGATATTTTTTTTAAAGGATGTAGGTCTTTTTGTCTTCTTGTGTGGGTTCTTTTTCGTTTTCTAAATAGGCGAGCCAATCAAAAGTTATAGTCGAAGCAAATAGCCTACCTTTTTTGTTAGATTGATGCTAGTCCATTTAAAATTAAATAAAAAATAGAAAGAAAAAAAGATTTAAATAGAAATTACATATTCAAATCTATAGACAAAGTTATACAAGTGTGTGAATTTTCATTAGCAGTGGACAAGTGTGGCTAATGCAAAATCATGCACGAAATAGGAGAAGTGGTACAAAACATGTTTTATGTCATAAGACAGTCCAAACCACTTGGTTTGGAAACCCGAACCTAAAACGAAAGTAGCCAAGTCATCCACCACGTAGGTTGGAAGAAAGGTGCCCACCAAAATTCTAAATTTAAATCACGTGTGTGTGTAGTTTAAAACGTAACGTGCACGCACTAGAAGTGCGCTCACGCTTCTAAGTGCGTGTGCGTTAAACACGCGTGCGCGCATATGTTAAGTTAAAACTTTGTTTTGAACATGCATGCGTGCATCTGTTAAGTTAAAACTTTGTTTTGATTTTATTTTCAAGCATTTGCAATGGAATGATGATGATGAGGAGGAGGATGATGACAATGATGATGATGAGGATGATGACTATGATGAGGAGGAGGAGGAGGAGGAGGAGGAGGAGGATGATGGCGACGATGATAATGAACAATGATGATGATGATGATGAAGATGAGGATGATGATGATGACAACGACGACGATGGTGATGATGATGATGATGATGATGAGGATGATGATGATGACAACGATGATGTGGAACAATGATGATGATGATGATAATAGGTTTAGTTGAAACTTTGCTTTGATTTTATTTTCAAGCATTTTCAATGGAATGATGATGATGAACAAAACAAAACTATTCACTATTTTGTTTTTTTAAACACAGGGATGCATGCATGTCCCTGTATGCGATCGCACAACACACGTGCGCGTGTCCACATACACGTGTGCACGTGTCATTAAGAGAGTACGCGTGCTCCTATTGTCCACATTGGAAATCCGACGTGGAGGTTTGCCACTACCGAAGCAGGAGCGCGTGCGTGCCTCCAGGGGTGCGTGCGCGTTCTTGTTTTTTTTCTGCTCGTGTGCTCCCATTGCATCATATTTGGGTAGCATCTTCTTGCAAGCACCCATGTGCAAGTTATGTCATCTTTGAGGACATTTATAAGATAATTTTCCCCATGCCTAGGCACATCCTACCAAGAATAAAGAAACGAATTAAGACCAAAGAGATGTTCAATTTTCCAAAGGAATCAAGTTGGGATATTGACCTTAATGAAAATGAGGTAATTTGTGTCTAGAATTGTCTATTGAGGAATCCACTCTTTTGTTAGGGGATGGAGCAAAATATAGGGATATGGGGATTTTCTCCTCGAGGGGGGTCACTGCAGATGATGCTCCTTTGGGTAGAACAAAAATACATCATGAAACTAATGCATCTAACTCAAAGCATATGACTTAAATAACGAATTGAATCCTTCTAAGAATTGTAATCTCCCAGATCTTACAAATTCTAGTTTTTTATTGTGACTCCTTCATAAATGGAAAGAAATGAAATGTGCATTACTCATGTAATTTTTAACTTATAAATACGAAATGCACACATATTCTTCTAAGTGCAATATGCACCTCTATTTTCTTTAATTTATCATGCTTTGAGCACTTAAATAATGTGATTTTCATTTTATACTGGAATAGAAAAAAGAGATTTTTTTTTCTTGGAAAAAAACATTGTTTCAACTACAACTATACTCCTTGGATCTTACACAAAATATATTTAATCACAAAAAAGAGTCACAAACTACACAATGATGACCATCAATATTAAGATTCTACACCTATTCAAAAGTAACATTCTTATTAAGACTCAAGATAGTTTAAAGCTATTATTTATTTTGCTAATACATAACATTTGATTTATTAAACTAAAAATATGTGAAATAATTTGATGTAATAAATTGAGTCTTTTTAAAAATAGTGAATGATCTTTTCTACTTTCTACTCATCTTAGGTTAAGTATTATGAAGTATTATAATTTAAACTCAAAAAATTAAGCTTTCTTTTTAAAATGGATTGAATATTTAAACTCTTAATTAAAAGAAATTAATTTTAAAAATGTTAGAATTGTTTTTGCTTTAGTTGTAAGTATGATTACAATGAGGTAAATCATGGACAAATGGGGCTTTTATCCTAGAGGGAGGTCATCGTGTCTGTTGAACAAAGATATTATGAAATTGATACATTTGACTCAAATAAGGAACAAAAGTAATTCCTTCTAAGAATTATGTGACTTAAATGGAAATAAACCAAATGTAATGATCTTAAACTTTAACTATTTATACATAATGTATATATATTTTTGTAAGTGCAATATACATTTGTATTTTCTTGTATTTATTATAGTTTAGTAATTTTCATTTTATAATAAATAAAAAAATATAATTTTTTTTAAACCTAAAATTACACTCCTAAGATTTCAACCAAATATATTTAATCACAAAAAAAAGGGACAAACTCCACAATAACAACCATCAATATTAAGATTTTGTACTGGGGAGAATTTGGATGCAGAAATTTGCAACAAAAAGATTTAGAGAAGAGTGGAGAAATCAATCCAATTAATATAGGAGAACATGCCGTAAGTAAAGTTTAAACGCACTGGACCATATACAAGTAGACCGTAACCCAACGAACAACATAAGCTTTGAATTTCTGGCAGAACAGTGGGGCCGCGCTGTGTCAGAGTTACAGTGACCACCATAATTTCATCTCTATCAGAAAAATCATCACTGAGTGAGCTATCCTGCCCACTTGGACTGCACGATAGCGTAGACGACCAATTTTATTAGCTTTCATTTAGGTATGAAAGCAATTTGAAAGACTATACACCCCTATTCTCAACATCATTTAGGTATGAAAGCAATTTGAAAGACTATACACCCCTATTATCAACATCATTTAGGTATGAAAGCAATTTGAAAGACTATACACCCCTATTATCAACAAACATTATTGTTATGTATCTTCCAAACTAGATTCTCTTCATAGAGAATTGTCTAATAAGTAACCCTTTTTAAAATCATTCTATAGGGTGCTTTCATAATTTTTAATTGAGACATAATTTATATTATAATTCAAATTTTGATTGGTATATTTTTGCTTATAATTCTTCAACTTTATTAAATAAAAAAATATCTTGATGATCCTTTGTCATCTTCTTAGTCTGTAATTGTCTGGCAAGTTGGCAACATGGTGGTGATCTTAAATAAAAAAAAGTATCTTGACCAAATCAAAGGAATTGTGAAGTTGTGCTGCTATTTTTAAATTTAATTAATAAGAAATGATGAAGATGTTGTATGTCTCTATCAATTGCTTAAAGCAAAACGACGAAATTCGGAAAGAACGTTCAAAGCAATTGCCATCTCCCGCTCAATTTGAGAAAATCTACTTCAATACATTAAAGACTGGATCCATTATCTAGCAAGGTGGATTATTATTTCTAGTTATACCGTAGGTCGGCAGAGGTTAATATATTGAAAAATAGTTTGAGATTAATATATTGAAAAATATATTTTACAAATAGTTTGAGATTAATATATTCAAAAAAATCATTATATTTAATGACTTCGTGTATTTGGCGTGTGGTGTTTATTTCTCTGATTAATTTTCGGTGCTATTTATGGCATTTTTGCCGTGTTGTGGGTATCCAAGCTCTCTGTGTTTGAGAGAGCACATCATGCGTGTTGGTGGAGTTTCTTCCTTTTAAGTTCAAGTTATGTAGATTCAAAATGAAAACATAAATACTTCACAAACCGATCCATTATCTCTCATTTATTTCCTTTCATCATTTTTATTTCCATTAGACTCAACAATCCATCACTTTGAATCGCCATTTCTTGTTTAACCATTATATTTTATGATGCAGGAGGGGAGTTCTCAAATGCAATGCAAACGGTATTTTATTTAGCTTGGCATTATTTGGCATTATTTAAAAAGAAAGAATGATTACATATTTTAATAAAAAAAACAATTCAATTGTTGTCCTATTCTATTGAATATATATTTGACTTGGCATTATGTAAAAAGAGATGACATATTTTAATAAAAAAAACATTTTAAATGCTATTGTATCCTATTTAATAGGAATATATTTTTGAAGTTTGACTAGAATAGAATAATTTTATTAATTAAAAAATAAAGAAAATATAAGCATTAAATTTCTATGTTCAAGTTAAAATTAGTTTATACTAAATTTTTTAAATTTTATGTTTTTGTTTAATATTAAATGTTGGATGACAAAATTTAATTCAATTAGATCTCTATATTTAAAACATTCCGAAGGTAAGATGGATTTATGCTAGTTTAAATTTTGAAATCTGATTAAATGTAGCTATACCAATTTACTTAACTTTTTTAACCATTAAATATGAGAGTGCAAGATTTTATCCATATAAATCGCTTCCATCTAAGTTATAATCTCTCCCACCTCCTAGTGAATTCCTAGGTTTTAAGAGCAACCTTCTTCTCTAGGTACATGAATGTTTTTTATGCTTAGGGTATAAAAATAGTAGTTAACTTTGCTTTATAGTGTAAATATTCCTCATTGTTGAAGTATATTGTGTAAATGTTTCTTTCTGAATATAATAGATGGGAGTCACTAGTGTATTCAAAGGAAAATATATATCAATAGATAAAGTAAGAGATAAGGACAAAAGGGAATATGGCATGGAGTGCAAATAAAGGGAAAAGAGCTCTTGTAAGGGAGACTTTGGAGAGGAAAGTGTCATTGAACAACATATAAAGGAGGAAACATTTAGGAAAACAATTGCATATACAATATGCAGTATGCAAGGCAATGATAATGATCCAAACAAACAATTGACACAAAATCCATGGAAAATCACTAGGACTGATTTAAGAATGTAGAAACTAAATAAATTTGGTTAGTGAACTTGCCCTTTTAGTGGCAGCAGATAAATTTAAAAATTTAATTCATTGATTTTGTATTTTGATTGCTTGAAACACGCTTGAAAAGCCATCTAAAAAAACTTCTTCCATTGGTCATGGTCATAATTTCATTATGATATACATTATTATACTTCTACCAACTAGGTTCCCTCATATGTTCCATCTCCATAGTTTCAGCTTCATGTGGTGTCAGTAGCTCTGGCAATATACCTGTTGGACCTTTACCCATGTCCATGGATGTCACAGGGAGACCTGGAGCCTTATCTGCTCTTAGGTATGAGAATCTCTTGTTTGGAAACTAAACTATATGAATTAGTTAATTGGTAATGTCTACCCTATTATGATGATATTGTAATTTTCTCTTTGCTTGCAATAAGAAATTATTTTATGAACCCGACTAGCTTTATTGTGACCAAAATTATCTATTTCCCTGCAATCTTGGAGCTATTTACCATGGACATGGTGCCCTACTTGTTTGCTAGTATTTTGGATACTTCGAAAATTTTCCCTTCTAAAAATTCATGAAACTCTCATATTGCAAATCTTGTTTCATTTTTACAATATAATGGAAATTATATTAAATTATATTGACATGCAAGGTTTTTCAGTAGCATTTAGAATATTTGATTCCATTTGTACTTTCCCTTTACAGAGTGCAATTTTGTTTCATAAGTTGTGTACTGTGTTATATTTACGTAGCATATTTAACTCCATTCTACTTTTTCTCCAGTGACCACACTTGAGTATGATTACTAGGATGTAGAAAATGTATAATGTCTTAATATCTCGAACCATCTGTAACAGATGGTGAAGATCGCCCAACAATTGCACCTCTACTTTGTCATTTCAAATGGAGTTAACTTTTATTAATAAAGATGGATAAATACAATAGATGATTCAAGCTTTGTAAAGTCCTCCTTTGTCATCAATAGGACTAGTATCTTGCAGATTCCATGGCATCTGGGTAATTATCATCATTATTGTACTCATTTTCATTCCATATACACTCTTTTGAAGAACTATGTACAAGTGTTAGTACTAAATCCTGCAAATTATCAAACAAGCTACGTATGCTATTGTATAATTGCTTACCATAATTAAGCTTGCCTTTTATTGTTTCTGCATTGGGAGCATAGGAATGAGATTGCTTTTGGGTTAGATTAGTTTTTGAATATGATTTTTTTTGCAGTACTTGGAAACCACATTATAGGGTTGATATATTGTCACACTTGGACCCTACTTTCAAACACCATGATTCTCGATGGAATTCTTAGAAATACAAATAAAGAGTTACTTGAGTGTTTCCTCTAGTAACTAAGGAGACACAGCTTGAAGTATTTGTAAATGAATCTCTACTTGATACCTATAACTATAGTTACTGGTTGAGTATTTTGTTCTTATAGTACATACATAGGTTATAACTATAGTTACTGGTTGAGTATTTTGTTCCTATAGTACATACATACATTATTATGATCTCCACACCTTGGAAATTGTCAAAAATAAATGCATACCATTGGTATGGAAAAGGGGAACTCAAACCACCATCTGCGTCTCCTTTGAGCTTTTGGATTGAATCTAACAAATAATATGACATAAATCATAGTTTCACAGTACTCTGAGTTCCATCAATGAACTTTTATTTTATATTTTTGGCCCTCTCTAAGTGGAAGCATAAAAAAATGAAAAAAAAATAAAGGATTTGATTGAACTTTTCCAATGATGTTTGACCAAATTTTGGCATAGCTCATCAAAACATCCCCTTATCAAGCTCACATTACATTTTTGTAAAAAAAAATTTGATTTTTTGTGGAAAAGATATCTTTGTAATCTTTGTAATGTTGTTACAACGTTTCTACACTAAGAAACATGTACTATGTTGTTTTTGCACTAAGTAGTATATTTTATGCACATACGAGTTATCATTGAGATATCATATTTGGTCTCTATACTATTAATTATGCATTGTGTTGTTTTGGTGTCTCTGCTTTTATTTCTACACTAAGAGAAATACTATGTCGCTTTTACATCAAGAGCTACTTTTGATAACAACTTGTTATGATGTACTTACACAAGAGGGTGATAAATAAGTTGAATCTTGAATTATCAATGATCTAACCAGCAGTTGGCGTGTTGTTGAACTTCAACAAAGTCTAGAACTTTAACTACTTTGACTGCTTCAACTACTTCGATGGGTTCAACATTGACTTCGACAAGTCCGAATCTCGACACAACTGACTTCAACAACCTCGACAGGTTTCACATTTGATATACAACATCTCAACATGTAGTGTCGACATCGACGACCGACGAACATTGACAGATTGTCTCTCTGTCTTCAAGTCGTCTGCGATGGTTGAAATTCTGAACTATTATAACTTCTTTTGTAACTGAACGTAATAGGTAGTCACCAAAGCATCTTAGCATTCTATATAAACATGTACACTATTGTATTATATGACAATGAATGATACTGATCCTTCTTCATATAGAAGAAAACAATAATAAAAGTTGGTTCGAATTCTTGCATATTATCTGTGCTCATAGTTTGTGTCGATATAGTGTATTTCCTTCTTTACTTGTTCTTTTTTTATGCTTGTGTCATAATAGTGCTCAACTAATTCTGTAACATACCCATATAACCTACCAAAAATGCATAATAATAAAAAAATCGTTATATAAAAATATATGTCATTAGTCATAAACCCTTGTATTCCTTCTTTGTCACACATTCAACATAACATCAATACACAGTCTCCTTAAAAAAATGCATTCATGGTTTATCCTAACTCCTTTAACGGGTTTGAAATCAAAATCTTAAGTTTAAAATCTTTTTTTCGCAACAGGCCTTCCGCAATGGACTTCTGCGCAACATGCCTTCTGGAACTGTCCTTTCCACAAATAAAACTCCCTTCTGCAATTCCGCTTCTGAAATGTGGATTACGGATTGCTTAAATCGCTCAATCCATTAAAAATATTACCCTTTTGCATTTCTGCTTCTGCAATGCAGATTGCGGGTTGCGGAGCCCCCTTCATTTTAATTAATAATTTTTTTGCTGCTTTCTGCATTCCATAATGCAGATTGTGGAAATCCTTCCATTCAACACTTTTTCATTTCCACTTTCGCATTCCACAATGTGGATTGTGGATTGCGGAAACCTTAGCATTTTCATGATTTTATCCTTTTCGCTTCTGCATTCCACAATGCATATTGCGGATTGCGGAAACACATATCTTCTTCGCAGTTTTAAATTCCACCTTTCACTTTTCGCAATGCGGATTGTGGACTGCGGAAAACCTTAGGTTCTTTAGAAATTACTTTCCGCTTTCTACTTCCACAATGCAGATTGCAGATTGTGGAAATCTTAAGTTTTCTTACAAAATAACCTTCCGCCCTCTGTTTCTGCAACGCGGATTGTGGATTGTGGAAACCTCTAAACTCCTTACAATACTAAATTTTTTCTTCCCGGTTTTGCAATGTGGATTGTGAATTACAGAAAGCCCAAAAATATTTACAATCTTTCCTTTCAGAAACCTGCTTCCTTAATGCGAAATGCGAGTTCTGGAAGTGCTTAAGTTCTTCACCAGTTTTAAAATTTTGTAGCCCTTTTGGACCAAGGTTCACACTTGGTTTCCTCTGTGTGATTCTTGGGTAAAACCAAGGGATATCAAACTTCGATGGATTTGCAACCTTAGGCTGAGTTCTCTACTTAAAACAAGTTCAAGCTTAGGAAGTCATAGTGGGGTCTAGTAGCTAGTTTCCTAAGAAACTGCAACTAACACACTTTCCTTCACAACTTTACCATTCATCTAAGGACTAACAGTATCACACAAGGGCTTCACTAAATTGGAATGGGTTTAAACCCAGACAACACTCATACTTCTCACTGGGGTCCCTTACACTGGTCATTAATAGTAGAGAAATAAGGCATCCGAGAAACTCATTACAGAAACAATATTACACTATTACTAAGACCATATGACAAATGCAGCCACCTTTAACTAAAATAGAGCAAGGAATTCACCCTTGGTAAACCATATAACAGATATAGTCACGACTAACTTAAAACATATCAAGGGGATTTCCCCATTAGTAAACTTCATAACCCATGCAGTCATAGCCATTCAAAATGGAGCATGAGTATTACACCATTATCAAGCCATAAAATCAATGAAAGTTACAGTCCCTTAACCAGCGCAGGGGCATCACACCACCGCATAAGAAACACATTCATTTAGACTAAGAATTGGTATTATCATGTTTATGGATGTTGAAACACACATTCATACACATACATATACATCCTGAGCTCAATAGATTTGTGGAAACATAAACACGGTAATGGAACCTGTTTGTAAGGCGAGCCGAATGAAGAAGGAACAACCATGTTCCACCCAACCATAGATTAGGAACATATGTTCTTTTCCCTCAATGACTCTCGAGCTAAACTATGCATGCCAAGAATGGTGAAAACCAATATCAGGTACAGTTCTCGAGTGAGAAATCAATTTCCTAATATAGAGTGCTCATGCAACAAGTATTTCTTCCAGTCTTGCCTAACACAAAGTTCTTACACAACAAGAGTTCACTCCTTTCCTCAGCATACTCAACAGCATCCTGCCTCCTCCCATATCATTCTATTTTATAGTTTTTGTGTTTTCCTAGGTCTTTTACAGCTAACAACCAATTCCTCATGGAATTTCCACCTCACACTACACCCCTGATTCCTCAGGGCATGTCCAGCGCCATACTGACATTCTCACACCTGGTGTAACCTCCCTGAGATTGAATCTTGATGTCCCTTACTCTCACATGCATAGTTTCCCTTTCAACATGATTGCCCCCATGATTCACATTTTTTATTAAAAGCATAAAGTTTCAGTTACATATGTCCTCCAAGGACCAGTTGCCGGTTTCCAGAACCGGCCAATCTCATTAAACAAATAAAATAGTAATTCAAAATATTACAAAAAAATGGTTTATCTGTTGGGGGGTATTACATCCTCTCCCCCTTTTGGAAACACTGTCCACAATGTTCTTAGTCTTCTTCCCTAGATTCTGGAAACAAACCTAGGCACTTGTTTCGCAAAACTTCATCTAATTCCCAAGTCTCCTCCTCCAGGATAAAGTGCTTCCATTGCACGTTAAACTGAGCGACGACCCAGTTCCAAAGTACTGTTTCTTTCCTGTCCATAATGAGTAAAGGTTCCACTTGAAAATTGCCTTTTGGTTCCACCCTCACCACATTCTAGTCAATGATATGAGTGGAATCATGTATCTATTTTTTCAGTAATGAAATATTAAAAACATTATGAATTCTCAAGTGAGAAGGAATAGAAAGTGTGTATGACACGGGCCCAATCCTTTCCAATGTTTGAAAGGGTCCACAAAACCGTGGTGCTAATTTGGTATAGCTTCCCAATTTAAGGGAGTTCTTTTTGGGTTTGACTTGGAGATAGACGTGGTCTTTGACAGAAAACTCTTTGTGCTGTCTTTTTAAGTCAATGTAACTCTTTTGGCGATCCTGTGCCACTTCAAGGTTCTTTTGTACCTCTCGAACATTTTTTTCCATGTCTTGTAACATTTCAAGTCCTACCATGAGATGATCCACGGGGCTATCCCAGCTAATAGGGGTAGTGCACTTTTTCCCATATAGGATCTTGAACGAGCTTATTTTTGCTGAGGCCTGATAACCATTGTTTTATGAAAAGTCCACTAGATGCAAATAGTCCTCCCACTTAGTGGTTTTTTCGATGACATACATTCTTAGCATGTCTTCGATGACTCAATTTGTTCGTTCTATTTGTCGATCTGTTTTAGCATGATAACTAGTGTTGAAATTTATCTTGGTTTCTAACCCTACAAACAATGATTTCCAAAAGTTTGACGTAAACTTAACATCCCGGTCATAGATTACCATCTTCGGTACTCCATGAAGTCAGAATATTTCCTTGAGGAATATTTATGCAATATTGACATATTTGTAAGTTGATTTCATAGGAATAAAATGAGAAGACTTGCTTAACTTATCTACTACAACCATAATTTAATCATGTTGCTTTTGTGTTGAAGGAAAACCCGTGATGAAATCCAAGGATATTACCTCCCTTTTCCACTCAGGAATTGGAAAAGGTTGTAACAAACCTATTGGATGTTGATGTTTATCCTTCACCTGTTGACATTCCAAACATTTAGATAAATAATCCACTAAATATGCCTTTAATATGGGCCAAAAGAATTGCTTCTTGAGGGTTGTTATCATCTTTTTGGTAACCAAGTTGTCCTGCATAAGGAGATTTGTGTATCTCATTTAGAATAAATAACTTTAAATATGCAACAACAAGCATGTATATTTTCTCCTTAAACTTAATTAACCCTTTCTGGTCTACTTTGAGTTATGCCCCATTTAAATTTACCTCATCTTTTTGTTGCTTGTTTAGTAAATTTGTATAGTCAACATCTTCTATGCTATTTGTTTTTATTCTGCTCAATAGATCACTTTCTGGTTGGCTCATAGTAATCTCATACACTTCATGAGTTCTTCGACTGAGTACATTAACCACCCTATTTTCCTTACCTTTGATATTATTTCCTTCAAAATTGAATTCACTTAAGAAGGCCATCCATATTGATTGCCTAGCATCAAGTCTAGGATGAGTAAACAGGTTCTTGACACAGGTGTTATCTATCAATAAGAGGAATTTATTTCCTAACAGGTAGTGATGCCACATTTTTAAGGCATGCACTACCGCTACCAATTCTAGATCATGTACTACAAAATTTCGTTCATGTTCCTTCAATTTACGAGATTTCGTAACATACTACATGCCCTTATTGAGATAATAACCCCCCCCAATCCCTCCTTACTAGCATTTGTATATACTGTGTAGTCTTTATAAGGGTCAACCACTTTTAATATTGGGGCCATCATTAATAATATTTTTATATTTTCAAAGATCTTCGGACACTTTAAGGACCATACAAATTTTACTCCTTTCCTTTGAAAGGAAGTAATGGGGTAGGATATCTTTGAGAATCCTTGGATGAACCTCCAATAGTAGCAAGTGAGTCCCATGAAAGATTGAAGTTCAGTGACATCTTTAGACACAGGCCATTCTAAAATTTCCTTTATCTTCTGCGGATCTAACAGAATCCCCTTTTCTGAGATGACATGTCCTAAGTACTGAATTTCTTTCTTAAAGAATTGACATTTCTCAAATTTAGCATATAGCTGGTGGTCTCTTAGGATATGTAGTACAATTCTCAAGTCATGTTGATGTTCTTCTTCCATCCTTGAGTAGATCAGGATATTATCAATAAAAATTAACACAAACTGATCTAGATATTTGTTAAAAATACTATTCATTAGACACATGAATGTAGAAGGGGCATTAGTTAAGACGAAAGGAATTACTACGAATTCATAGTGTCTGTATCGGGTCCCGAAGACTGTTTTATTAACATCTTCTTCCCTAATCTTGATCTTGTGATAACCAGACCACAAATCTAACTTAGAGAATATATAGCCCCCCCTACCTAATCGAACAGATCATTAATGCAAGGCAGAGGATACTTGTTCTTAATGGTCACTTTATTTAGTTTTCTGTAGTATATGCACAGTCGTAAAGTCCCATCCTTCTTTCTAACAAATAAAACTAGTGCTCCCCATGGCGACACAATGGGTTTGCTGTAACCCTTGTCTAGGAGTTCTTATAACTGGATTTTTAATTTGGCTAACTCAGGAATGCTCATTCGATAAGGTATTTTTGATATCGATGCAGATCCGGGTACAATTTCAATGGAGAAATCTATTTCTCGTTTAGGAGGTAGCCCTGGTATTTCTTCTTTGAACAAATCCATAAATTCATTTAAGACTGGGTAGTCTTTTATCTGTGTTTGATCTTCATTAAGGATTAGTTCAGTGGCCTGTACCGCATAAAGCTTACAGCCTTTTCTCAAACACTTATTTAATTGCATGGTAGAAATCTGTCTCAAGGAGACAGGTTTACTAATACCTTCTATTTTTCTAACAAATTGATCCTCAACTGGATACGTAAAGGTTTTATCAAAAAAAATTAGTACTACTTTATAGTTTTCTAACCAGTCCATGCCAATAATCATATCATATGACCCTATAGGAAAAATATTCAGATTAATCCTAGTCACATGATCCTATATTTTAACTTCACAATCAACAATAAATTTAGCTACCTTCCTTTTTGCTCCAGTAGCCAGTTGGAATGCCAAGGTTTTGCAAGCCTTACCTTGGCGAGCTCGAAACCCTCCATCATTCTAGGAGTGATGTAACTTAAGGTAGCCCCTAGATCAATTAGTATAGAAATATTTTGGTTTGAAATAGTACCTCAATCTCCACAATTGCAGATTGGTGGTTTGCTTGTCGATCTTCAAGGGCTGCATTTATTTGGTGGAAGCTTTTTCCAAGTTTCCAAACTGTGGAATCTTCTTACAAGTTATGTACAATATTGTTTGTTTCCTTGAGGCATGGGAAATTTCTTCTTAAATGTGGCTCTCCACATTCCCAACACTTCAGGGGTTCTTTAGGGGTTCCAACAGTCCCTTTGGGTCCAAGGTTTATAGGCTTATTACTCTTCTATTGGAGTTGCTTGTTTCTATTGTAGGAATTTCCTTGTAGGTCCCTTGGCATATTTCAGAGGGGTGGTGGTTAGAAGGGCCTTCTTTCGCTGGTAGAATTTTTCTTACTTCTTAGCCTTCCATGCCTTGGATATGTGGTTCCTTTGCTTATATTGTTCAAAACACAATATGGCCTTCCTTAGCACTTCATCTAAGGTATTTGGGCTATTGAACGCGATCTGGTCTTTGTTAGATTGCGGTAGACAGCTTAAGAATTGTTGAACCTTCACCTTTTCTTCCTTAATGTAAGGCACGAACCATAGCAGGTTCGTAACTTTATTGATGAGGTCGTCCATAGTCATTTGGCCGAGTTTCAATTCATAGAATTCCTTTTCCTTTCTCTCATAATATATTTCTGAAAAATATTGCTTCTTGAATAATTTCTTGAACTCTTACCATTCCAGGTTCTTCTCTTTTAATCGATGGGAAATATTTAGGTCCTTCCACCAAATACTGTCTTTTCCCCTCGGGTTGTAGACTTCCATTCTTACCTTCATGTTATTAGAGTAATTATAATCTGGAAATAATTTTTGATGTCCAGTAGCCAGGATTCTGCTTCTTCTCCAGTATTTGGTTCCCCGTCGAAACTAGTTGGCTTGATATTTTTAAATTACCCTTCCAGGTGGTCAATCTCAATAGGTTTGACCTTATTTTCTGACCCTTGGGTATCATTTGAGGAGCTACAATCTCCTTTAGCATCCGGTCCATTCTCCTGGTTCTTCTTTGTCTCGGTTCGTTGCTCCTTCCTTTTGTTCCTCTCATGCAAGATTTGTAGAAATGTCTCGCTCATTTCTTCTTGTTTTTCCTTGGCCTTTTTTAGCTGCTCATTTTCTGCTTTAAAGTTATGTATTTCTACGATCAAATTCTTCATTGTTTCCAGTACTTTACGAGCTTTCGAATGTTCTCGTTCTGGTTGCTTTGTATGTGGTGTTGGTACACGTTCTTCAGGTGGATATTCATTTTCATTTCATGAAGCCAATGCTGTATCATGTTTATAACAATTTTGCGTAAATACAAAACATGCCAGACAACATTTTTGGTTAGAATAATGTTTCTATGTTTCAGCGGAACTAGATGTTACCAAAAGGCGATAGGGTTGAACCTGTAGCTCTGATACCATAGGTAACATACCCATATAACCTACCAAAAATGCATAATAATAATAAAAAAAATTCATTATATAAAAATATATGTCATTAGTCATAAACCCTTGTATTCCTTCTCTGTCACACATTCAACATAACAACAATACACAATATCCTTAAAAAAAATGCATTTAGGGTTTATCCTAACTCCTTTAACGGGTTTGAAATCAAAATCTTAAGTTTAAAATATTTTATGCAAAAGGCCTTCTGCAACGGAATTCTCCGCAACATGCCTTCTGCAACTTGCCTTTCCACAAATAAAATTCCCTTCCGCAATTCTGCTTCCGAAATGCGGATTGCGGATTGCAGAAATCACTCAAATCCTTAAAAATATCACCCTTCCGCATTTCCACTTTCGCAATGCGGATTGCGGGTTGCAGAGCCCCCTTTGTTTTAATTACTATTTTTTTTTCGTTCTGCTTTCTGCATTCCATAATGCAGATTGCAGATTGTGGAAATCCTTACATTCAACACTTTTTCATTTCCGTATTCCGCATTGCGGATTGTGGAAATCCTTGTGTTAGTGGCGGGATTGAGCCCAGAGGTTGGCGAAAAGGGTTCTCTCCCGAGAAACAATAGAACCACTTTAGACTGCGCCTCTGACCTGACACAGTCAGAGAGGGATCTCTCGCTTACTCACCATATTTACTCACGTAATATATTCAATCAAGAACAGTCAGGAGGCCAGACTCCTGCATAGGGCAGGTGCGTTGATGTAAGATGTAGGTGGGACTATCAAAGAAGGGAATCATTGGGCAATGGATTCGATGGTCCGAGTAGGGAACATATTGTAGGAGGTAAAGAATGGCATAAATTTACAAACAGTGGCAAGATAGCTGTCCATCTTGCAATCAAGAGATATTTAGCAAGTGATAAGTAGATGAGAGGAAACATCCCATCACGCAGAGCATCTACAGGATGAATTTTGCATGACTTTAGAAGAAATATTTAATGAAAATCTGAAACAATAGACAGAGCATAGCATGTATGAATTCCAAACTGTTATACACTTATTTCAGACATGAAATAAACTAACAAACTGGAATGAAAACAGGATGAACATTTCACGTAAGAAAATTACATATTGAAAGAAAAGACGACACATGAATCTCTGCCATGAAAGACAATCCTTCCTCTACAAATTTATTCATAACACGAAAACCAGAGACTAATTACAATGAAGAGCCTCATCCCTTGAAAGTTTCCCAACCAACCCCTATCTCCCTCTACTGGGAGTATTCTTAGCACTGAGACTCTTCTCTGAAACAAAACCTAAATACTATTTCTAGTCACAATCAGACACTAACAGTTCTAGAATGTGGTACTATTGCCATGATTTACAAATATTAACCAACATTATGGAGCAATTGGGCATGCTCGTCCTGGGTTACATCTTGACGTGATTGGCTACTATTGTAGACTCTGAGTACGATGCCTTTCTAGTTGTTTTCAAGTGAGTCACCATTTACTGGGTTTTGGACCTCTTAGTTGGCTTGTTGAGTCAGCATAGCACCCTTTTTCTATCCCAAGTTTGTGTTTCCTCTGTGTTCAAAGGTGGGTTTCTACATGGATACAAACTAGCCACAAAGTTTGCATCTTTCCCCTACTCAACCTTCTCTGCAGCCGCTCCCTCTCTAAGTAACATTGTTAGACATGGGGTCTGGAGGAAGGGTCGTATTTATTCCGGCCAAGGAAAGCCTTTGCAGTGGCTGGTCATTCTCGTACTCCTCACCTCCTGTGAGGTGGGCTCTCCCACAGGAAATACGGTGGAGCATACCTCCACTAGCCCTATCGCCTTTGGCAAGTGGAATTCACAAATAGAGCTATGCAGGCATTGGACCCCTGCTACTCCCATAGAGCGCATCCCAGGACTGTCCCCTTGTGCAGAGTCTTTGGAGGCAACGATGGCATCAAGAGTTCCTGGAAAAAGACGTAGGGGAAGTGAGTGTCCAGGAAATGTGCCACTAGAAGTGCGGGTATCTGAAGGCGAGTGTATCTCTCAAAATTCTTCACGTCTGTGCCCCAATGGCTGGTGTCATCCTTGGTATAGAAAACCAAGGTGATGGGTAAGTGTGGAAATTTTATCAGCAACCATCAGCACACCCAGATGGACAAGATTTTTGAACTAGATTTCCATCGCCAACTCCTCGAATTTCTAGGGACTCGCAACAAAACTAAACCTCAGGCTTTGAAATTATGTTAGCTCATCCCGGCATTACAAAGGCATATATGTAAGGCTACGAGACTGGACTCTGTAATGATCGATCATCATCCCTGCACATTCTATCATCGAGTGTCTCGGCACTGACATGTGTGAGGGCATGGGCAGAGTGATCTTTTACCTGCTGGGGATCTAGTTACATCGCTTCATCAATTGCGGCACCTTACCGTTTGCTGTGGGAAATATTTTCGAGTGCCACCTTGTGTAGTCGATCCATTGCTACAAAGCAGATGGAGTGGATGCTCTCACTCTCTCTTGCTCTTGTGATGTAGGAAACATAATGGTCTCCCCCTTCGTGCTGGCCTCGCCCCATGTGAAGAGTGGATTCGCTGGTTACTTTCCTCACTTTCACATGCCAAACTACACAGAGGCTTCCTGTCTTTAGGTGATATGGCTCTGCCACTGGGATGATTTCACCTATACGCATGCTACAAATGGCGTCTGGGGGTCAATTAATCTGTTGGGAGGCAGATCATGCGTGGGAACGTCTCTTCTACTATCAAATCTGCGCTAGATGTGATACCCACAGCCTTGAGGCCTTTTTAGCCCTCCGATTTGGGGGTCTTTCACATCCATTGTCCATGGTTCTTTAAATTTTTTCACCAATTCTTCCTTCCTTGATCTAGCGAGCAGCTTTAGACCACAACATGTTTCTTATCCATCGATCGAGATCGACCTCTCCATGCAACCGTCGATCGGAGCAGACCCTAGCACTTTTTGTGAATTGGGACCCTGACCCTGTTCGCATTAGCTCATATCACGAAATGAACCATGACCATAGATCTATCCCCACCTTTGTCGTGACCGTTGATCTTTGCAGCTGGTACCACTTTTCACGATTTGGAATCACAACTTTGATCATGAAATCAGCTAGGGCCATGGATTTGTTCATGCTCCCATCTTCGCCATCAGATATTCCCGCCTTTTAACCTGTTTCATGATTTGGGAAAGCTCCTTCTACCGAGCATCTTTTCCTAGCGAAACTGTCTCAGGCCGTCGATCAGGCTTCACCTTGATCTTGGCCTTTCATTGCTTGTCCCCTTTAACAGGATTTGTGAATACAAAACTTAATATTTCCTCGCATCTTTCGACCTATGGAAGCACAATCTATTGTCGATCTTCTCCATTGTGATTCTGGATCATTGATCTACGACACCTCTTTATCTCATTTTCATCGCTGCATGTATTGACCTTTGGAAAGATCTACCACCGTAGATCGAGGTCTCTTCTTCATCTGATGGTCCTGGCCACCGGAAACTGTCCATTGGATAACCTGAAGGGTGTTCGTATAATTCTTCATTGAACAGCACCCTTTCAAATTCTTCCAAGCCCATAACTTCACTGTTGCAAATGGAGTGCTTGTTGATGTATTTGTAATTTCAGAATGTATTCATCTATATTTCTTATGTATTGTAACCCGATGTTTATTCCAGGATGTATTGTAATGTATTTGAGTCATGTCATACCCTGATGTTTATCCCGGGAATTTTCTATAATGAGAAAGTCATGTCAAGTCATTGTGGGTAACCATACTATTGGTCAAGGGTTAAAGTCCCCACAGTTTTGGGGCCCTTGGGTCATTATACTATTCTAGTGAAGTCGACCCTAGGTGATTCATTGTAAGTCAGGGAAATAGTCCCCACCATTGTGTTTCCCTCCTATTGGTTGGAGGAGGCAAAGTCCCCACAAGTGGTGGGGCACTAGGGTTATTAGACACTCCTAGAAATGTCTGCTCTAGTAAGTAATTGTTAAGTGAGGCCGACATGATGGAGTAGGTTCCAAGTGAACGGAAAAATATAAATAGAGAGTGAGAGCCTCTCTATTTATCATACTCATACACACACACTCACTCATTGGGGCGCATGAGTGAGAGAGGAGAAGCTTTCTCAGTGTGAGAGAGAGAGACTGCTGCTATCGAGAGATCACTTACTGTTTTGGGGATTTTCTATTTTGGTGATGATTCTATATCTGAGGAAGTTGCGGGGTTTCCACCATTTATGGTTTCCCCGAGGATAAACACTGTGTTCATTGTCTCTTGTGTTTGATTGCTGTGCTTGTTATTCTCTCAGTTAAAGATCCTAATGTTATGCTAGCTTAATGATGAAATTCTAACATGGTATCAGAGCTAACCTAAGAAGAAGACATTGTGCAACTGCAGAAGCTAGGGCTTATTAATTTTTGGGTCTCTCTCCACAATCCATCAGCAAAAGTATGTTAGGCTGACTCTCCATTGAAGGGCACATCTTTCTATCGAAGCGGAATTCGATTCCGAGCATTTTCAGTTTTCGATGCGGAAATTAGGGATTTTTATAGAAGAGGAATTTTTGAGTGAGCCCAGCATAGGATTTTTCTCCTGATCAAAATTGAAGTTTAGAGACCTGTATCAAGAAATTTGGTTGGGTGAAACTCTGGGAAAGTCAAACCCTAGTTTGACCCCGAGCTAGAAAAACCCTAAATACTAAAACTGCTAAGTTTTGGTACATTCACTATATTCCGACATTGGCAAAGGCTCAAGAGCTTAAAATTTTAGGGGCCGAAGATAACATCTTGATGTACAATGTATCCAAAAATAAGCCTTACATTTGCTATATTCTGGGAGATATGATCTCTCCAAGTTAGTGTTCCAGCCTCTTCCAGAATTCATCCCTAAACAGAACACCTGGGGAGAATTGCAATATATTGGATATAGAGCTCCAAATGGAATTTTGGAAGATGTTCCAGAAATGGCACAGACTGTACTCTCGGTGATGCAAAGATCAGACTCAGAAGATGAACAAGTGACACGTGGCATGCCATACAACTTCACTATTTTGAATAGTACTATAACAGGTCACCTTGGAAAAAGGATCATAAATCCAAATTGGTGAAACCGATGCTGATGAAACCTATGGTGTTGGATCAGGGACATGTGAGGTTACCGCAGTACAAATTTTTAGACACCAAGGAGTAGTAATTTTGGATATATCACAGAAACAATGACAGGCATTTCTGTAGAAGAAATTGGAAAACTAGGGCTTCCTATTCCTGGAGCTTCCCTCCACTGTTTTCAGAAAAGGAGTAAATTGGACAGCTTCATTTCAAGAGATCTATCTTCCTATCCAATCAGATCTGAATTAATCCAAGTTTTGAAAATTATGGTTTCTGTGACAAACCCTAGATCAGCCAGCTCCGGAATAAGGACGAACACCTCAAATCAGTAAGATCTAATCTTTTGCTATTTTCATTTGAGGTTCTCATTTCAAAGTGGTCTATCACATCAGCTTGATGATCAGCTTGGTGAAGTTGAAAACTTCCAAGCATGGAAGTATTTGATCTCTTTGAAGAAAATGAATTGGACACCTATATGAGTAGAGAGGTTCCAGTTCCAGAGGGAGATTAGGCTAGAGGCCTTACACAAGAAGAACTTGGTCAAGGCCAAGAAGATCATTGCTGATTCCGTCATGAATCAACTTGTACTATAAGTGTCTTCCTTAAAGACACCGAAGATGTTTAATTTCTTGACCAAGCTATTTGAAGGGAAGAAAATACATCAGAAGATGACCTTAAGAAACCAGTTGGAGAATGTGAAGATCCAGAATGCAAAGACCATGCAGTCATAAGGGTCTCTTAAATCAAAGAACAACTTGAAGCGGTAAAAGAAGAAGTGAAGAATGCAGAAGCGGTGATGGCTACCTTGAATGGCCTCCCAAGATCATGGGATTCATTCATTCAAGGAATGTGTGCCAGAAGGAAGTGATTACTTTCAGTAGACTCTGGGAAGAAGAAGAAGCTCGAATCATAAGAAGAGAAGAGAAGAGGAGAGCAATTAAAGATCAAGTTCTCACCATCCAAAGAAGATCCCTCAAGCAATGAGGAATATGAAGAACTCAACTCTTGAAGAATCTCTTATCCACCTTATGATTTGGATAAGAAACGATGATATTATGAATGAAGAAGACAATGAAGATGAAGGCTCAAGAAGGAGTCTACCCACAAAACAAATAAAGATAAGTATTCAATCATCATTTCATGATATTGTTTTGTTATACATTTGTTTATATTCAGTTGATGTATTATGCATGATAAGATTTTACATGAATGAAAGTACACTTCTAATATGCATGTGATGGGTAAGTAGCTCATGGTGCTATACAACTCTCCATTGCTACTTATCTAGAATGAAACCTCTTTGCTAACATATTGGATTAGTGCACAATCTCAATGTTGTCCTGGTAGAGATGGAAGGCATCTAGAAAAGTTTTCGTGAGATATGGATGAATGTTGTATTGGCTAAAGTAGTTGCATGACCATATATTTATGCATAAGAATTTTCTAGTTTGAATATTCCTTATGAAATGTTTCTAACCATACAAATGCATTTGACTTGTAGGAAATATCGCATACATAATCACCTACAAGCAAAGAAGAATGAGACTTGTTCCGAAAGAACAAGTGACAACATTTCAAAATGAAAAATAATATGACAAATGCAGCGACATCATTGATGCAGAACCTTCCAAGAACAAAGGGAAGATCAGTTCAGGAAGAATGATGTCTAGGATGCAGTATTGATACATGAAGGGAAGTTCATAGTTCCATCATGCAGTAGATGGAAACATCGTGGGATACAAGGCAAGATTCGTAGCACGAGGCTTCTCATGAAAAGAAGGCATAGACTATGAAGAGACATTTGCAGCCATTGCAAGTGAAGACACATGACATGCAGAATCATGTGTGCAAATGAAAGAAGGCCTTGTACGTGCTCAGGAAACACTCATGGGATAACACATACATGAGGAGATTGATGAAGATCTGAACCTTTGCTACAAGGTGGATAAAGGATGACAAGCTCACAGATGGGTGCAAGAGGAACTTTTGAAAAGGTTCAAGATAAAGGATCTTGGTATCCAGTGATCCTAGATGGATACATAGAAGATTAGTAGCATAGGAAGCTATTTGTCACTCCAGTATAAAATGTTTCAGTGCATAAAGTACGGAAGACAGAGGGAGCATGATGCTTCAGAGGGAGTGACTGTAGAAGATCCTGAGGTTCGACATGATATGACAGGATGAACATATTACTGATGACTCTAGGATTTACTAAGAGTAAAATGTATTCCAACCTTTGCTTCAAGGTTGAAGGCGGAAGACCAGTAATGCTCCTATTATGTGTCAATGCACTACGTTCTAGGCATGGAGGTGTGGACAAGAGAAGTATGCAGTAAAGATCCTGAAGAGGTTCAGGATGATGACTGCAAGGCCATGACCACACCTATGGCATCAAACCTGAAGCTATTGAGTGTTGCTTCATCAGAGTCGGTTGATGCCACAATGTATTGTCAGATGACTTATTTCTTGACGTACCTGACAAATACAAGACCAGATATTTGCTTTGCTGTGAACAAATTGAGACATGTTCACTTGATGGTTGCGAAGCATGCATTGAGGTACCTGAAGGGTACAGTTGAGTATGGGCTCAAGTATGATACGAATTAGAAGATTAACCTAGAGGGCTATGTGGATTCGTATTGGGCATGCCGTGCCATTGATAGGAAGAGCACTTCGAGGTGCTACTTCAGTATGAGATCAGGTGTGATCTCTTGGTTTGATAGGATGGAGTCCTACATGGCATTGAGTACAGCCGAGGAAAAATATGTTGCCACTTGTGATTTGGGAGGTAGTATGTTTCTTTTGAAAACTACCATTTGATTTGATTGATCTGACTTGCATTTTTGGTATGATGCAGAGAGGAGCAGTGAAGCTCCAGTTTGTGATACAGATTGAGATCTCTCGAAAGAGGGAGTTCTAGCATAGCTAGGAGACAGGTTGTTTGAGCATAAATCCTGGTGAAGCTCGTAGGTTTCTCAGATGTAAATAGTCTTGTAGGTTGTCCTCGGATGTAATTGGTCTTCGCGAAGCTCACAGGTTATCCTTGGACGTAATCAGCCCTAATGTGATTCTATGCTAGAAATGGCGAGAGTGAAGTTTGAGTACTTCAGGGAGAAGCTTAGTGTTCTCCAAATTGAGGTTCCCTCCAAAGGGAAGTGATGATTTCGTGTTCCCTTCTTACATGGTGAGAGGATTGGTTCCTTCCATGGTTGGATGTAAGAGCTGTGACATGGTGAGAGGATTGGTTCCTTCCATTGTTAGGTATATGTGGATGCCACATCCATCATGAAAAAGGGATGGCTCTGTGAAGACACATCTAGTATGAAAAAGGACTAGCTCTGTGTAGATGACACATCCAGCATGAAAAAGGGCTGGCTCTGTGAAGGCTCATCTAGTATGAAAAAGGACTAGCTCTGAGTAGCTGCCACATCTGGTATGAAAAAGGAACAGCTCTGTGATGCCTCATCTGGTATGAAAAAGGACTAGCTCTGTGATGCCCTACCTAGTATGAAAAAGGACTAGCTCTGGGAAGGATCATCTAGTATGAAAATGGACCAGCTCTGAGTAGCTGCCACATCTGGTATGAAAAAGGACCAGCTCTGTGATGCCTCATCTAGTATGAAAAAGGACCAGCTCTGTGATGCCCTACCTAGTATGAAAAAGGACTGGCTCTGGGAAGGCTCATCTAGTATGAAAAAGGACTAGCTCTGAGTATTTGCCACATCTGGTATGAAAAAGGACCAGCTCTATGATGCCTCATCTGGTATGAAAAAGGACCAGCTCTGTGATTCCCTACCTAGTATGAAAAAGGACTAGCTTTGGGAAGGCTCATCTAGTATGAAAAAGGACTAGATCTGAGTAGCTGCCACATTTGGTATGAAAAAGGACCAGCTCTATGATGCCTCATCTGGTATGAAAAAGGACCAGCTCTGTGATTCCCTACCTAGTATGAAAAAGGACTAGCTTTGGGAAGGCTCATTTAGTATGAAAAAGGACTAGCTCTGAGTAGCTGTCTCATCTGGTATGAAAAAGGACCAGCTCTGAGATGATACATCCAGTATGAAAAAGGACTAGCTCTGTAGAGGTTCCTATGACGAGAAGAATCAAGAGATAGCACCTGTGATGATCCAGATCGAGTGATGATGATCCAGATCTAGTGATGATGCCCAGAGTTGATCCAGATCAAGTGATGATCCAGATCCATTGATGATGCCCAGAGATGATCCAGATCAAGTGATGATCCAGATCTAGGGATGATGTCCAGTGATGATCCAGATCAAGTGATGATCCAGATCCAGTGATGATGCCTAGAGATGATCCAGATCCAGGGATGATGTCCAGTGATGATCCAGAACAAGTGATGATCTAGATCTAGTGATGATGATGATTCAGATGGAGTGATGATATAGATTCAATGATGATGATCCAAATCCGATGATGAAGATGACTTGAAAATGAACATGACTTGAAGATGAAGAAGACTTGAAGATGACGAGGACTCGATGATGATCCAGAAGATACAGAGAATAAGACTTGTGCTGAAAATTGTGTCGAGAGAATACCTTCCTAGTTAAGAGGGAGTGTTGATGTATTTGTAACTTCAGAATGTATTCATCCATATTTCTTATGTATTGTAACCCGATGTTTATTCCAGGATGTATTGTAATGTATTTGAGTCATGTCAGACCTCGATGTTTATCCCGGGAAGTTTGTATAATGAGAAAGTCATGCCAAGTCATTGTGGGTAACCCTCCTATTGGTCAAGGGTTAAAGTCCCCACATTCTCTTCCCTCAATCACCCTCGAGCTAAAATATGCATCCCAAGAGAGGTGACAACCAATCTAAGGTACAGTTCTCGAGTGAGAAATCACTTACCTAACAGAGTGCTCATGCAACAAGTGTTTCTTCCAGTCTTGCCTAACACAAAGTGCTCACACAATAAGAGTTCACTCCTTTCCTCAGCATACTCAACAGCGCCCCCTCCTCCTCCCATATACTTCTATTTTATAGTTTTGGATTTTTCCTAGGCCTTTTGTAGCTAACGATCAATTCCTCATGGAATTTTTGTCGCCCACTACACCCCCGATTCCTTAAGGCATGCCCAGTGCCATATTGGCATTCTCATGCCTAGTGTAACCTCCCTGAGATTGGCTCTTCACATCCCCCACTCTCTCATGCATAGTTTCCTCTTTAACATTTCTATCCCCATCATTCACATTTTTTATTAAAAGCTTGAATGTTTCAGTTACATCTGTCCTCCAAGGACTAGTTGGCGGTTTCCAGAACCAACCAATATCATTAAACAAATAAAATAATAATTCAAAATATTACAAAAAAATGTTTATATGTTGTGGAATATTACACATTTAGTTGACTGTTGTCCCCAACGTTCACCTGGGAACGACTTGAATCATTGGTATCAGAGCTTGTTCATAGCTTAAGTTACATAAGCACTTCCATCAAAGTTATTTCACTTATGCTTGTTCAAACACACTCACAAACTCATCAAAACAAGTAAACACTTCCTTTGACTTAAAAAAAGATGGCCAAAGAAGCAGACAATAGACATGCAATTGACAAGACAAAGCAACTCATAGAAAAAACTCTGTCTCTCCAGCGAACCAAAAAATTTCTCCCAGTTCAGCGACATTCTCATGTGATTCGCTTTGAACTCCAAGGAATCCTCGATGCGACCTCACTTTCATAAAATCAGCCCCTTCAAAGTGAGAATGAATATGGACATACCGAATCTTGAAGGCAAGATTGACGGAGAAACCATCGACAATTGTGTACAACAATTGGAATCTTACTACTCCGAGAATCAACTCTTCGAAGTGGAAAAGATCAAAATTGCATCCTTAAAGATGTCAACCTCTGTACACTCTTGGTGGGAGAATTTATCGACAAAGTTGGAAAAAGAAGGCGACCCCATAGACACATGGGTAAAATTTTTCGAATATGTCCAAAAGGAGTTCTACTCACCCAAGTATCTTGAACAATAGTATAAGAAGTGCCAGCAGCTAAGGCAATGGAAATGCCAATCCATGCAAAGTTACACCGACAAGTTCTATCGACTCATAGCTATATTTGGCGTCCAAGAAGAAGAGAAATTACTTGTCCTGAATTATGTCAGCGGTTTATCCCCATACATTCAACAAGAAATGGAGTGTTTGACTGTTAGTATGCTTGCAGATGCATTTAATTATGCCAGCAAGCTTGAAGCTAAATAGAAAGGAAAATCACATTTCGCGACCAAGCCGAGAGGTCGAACATCCAACAATAAGTCACCAGCCGACTCTAACAAGTTTAAGCACCCTTCTCAGTTGACTCTATCAAAGACTGATCGTCATAAGAAGAAATTTTAGAAAGACAATAAGGATCGCAACAAACAAGCTCCTACCAAGAAATGGTGCGATTATCACAATTTAGCATGGCATGATACGCCAGAATGCCATAAGAACTTCGTTTTTGAAACTCTTGTGAAGAAACTTGGTCTTGTCACCACTCCACATCATCAACCTTACAACATCCTTTAGATGAAGGATGGAAAGGAGCTAAGGACCACACGCCAATGCAGACTCACCTAATTCATTAAGACTTGTGAATATGAATTACTCTGTGATGTGGCACCGCTTTCTGTAGCCGACGCCTTGTTTGGTAAACCTAACTTGTGGGATAGACACAGTACATATCAGTCCCAACCTCAAAAGGTGATTGTCAACATTCAGAAGCAATGGGAAGGCATACCTGAGTGACAACCCACATCAATGGTTTCTATGATATCTTCCAAACAAAAAAATAAGCTTATCAATCATGCTCAGAAGTTCACATTAATCATGATAAAGCCTCAACATTCTAGGAATACTGCAGCAACAAGTCAACTCACCAACTAGCGTAAATCCCTACAACAGCAGTAGATCAACCACATTCTTAAGGAATACCGGAACGTATTTCAAGAGGCGAACGTAGTATCTCTACATTATCTTCAAGGGGGATTGGATACCTGTGTAGAGTTTTAGTTCTCGACGCGTTTCGGACTGCATAGTTGAGTCCATCTTCAGGAGAAAGCATATCTCAAATAAAAGCTGCACGAATTTTTTAATATTTATATTGCTTTGTTATGTTCTGGTAGTCCAAGGATAGATGAACTCGTCAACTGTATGAAAGGTGCTAAGTTCTTTACGAAGCTTCACCACAAGTCGGGATACCACCAAATTCCAATCGAGCCCACCGATGTATGGAAAATGACTTTCAATACCAAGGAAGGATTGTTTGAATGGTTAGTCATGCCTTTCATCTTAACCAATGAATTTGTAACCTTCATGAGATATATGGATGACCTTCTACGACCCTTCATCGACAAGTGTGTCATTATCTATCTTGTCGATACCTTGATTTTCAGTCGATCATGGGAAGAACATGTCAGATAGCTCTGACAAGTCTTAGACACTATCCAACGACATCGACTATGTATGAACATGGAAAAATACTCATTTGCGATGACCAACATCAAATATATGGGGTATGTAATTGACTATTGGCCCTCAGATCCTCAAATATTGGCCCATTCCTCAAAACATTCATGAACTAGTAATTTTTCTTGGTTTGGCGAATTTCTATCGACGGTTCCTACTTGGATTCAGTCACATCGCATGGCCTTTGAATTAGTTGACAAAAGGAAATGGGAAAACTGTCTTCAAATGGACATCGACACAACAACAAGCTTTTGAACAAATATATGGGGTATGTAATTGACTATTGGCCCTCAGATCCTCAAATATTGGCCCATTCCTCAAAACATTCATGAACTAGTAATTTTTCTTGGTTTGGTGAATTTCTATCGACGGTTCCTACTTGGATTCAGTCACATCGCATGGCCTTTGAATTAGTTGACAAAAGGAAATGGGAAAACTGTCTTCAAATGGACACCGACACAACAACAAGCTTTTGAACAACTCAAAAACAAGCTTTTTACTACCCCAATACTTGTGTTAACTTATTTGCATCAACCCTTTGAGATTGAGATTGACTGTAACACCCCGTGGATTAATAATGATTATTAATTATGTTGGAAAATAATTTATTTATTATTTTAGTATTTTTAATATTTTTGACAGAAAATTCAAGAATAAAACAATTTGTAACAAAAACAATTTTATTTAATAAAATATGTTGAAGGGCGACAAGAGTGGATATAGTTATTGAAGAGTGCTTTCTGACCCACAAGAGGAAAAATACAAGTGACAAAAACCACTAAGTGAGAACTCAGGATGCAGGAGTGTTATAGCGGATTTCACCACACTAGGTGAATCACACATTGTATGGCCTTCCCTTGTCCCGCTGCAGACTCATTAGCCCCTTTGGACCACTTTCTATCTTTTGATGTTACCTTGATCATCCCCAAAAAACATTACAATATTGATATACGCGGCTTTTTCCTCGATAACCGCGTACATACGCGGGTATTCCCTCGATAGTCGCGTACATCGGGATGTGTACATAAATCCAAATCCTTTTGGACTGTTCCTTGACTTGGATCCGACTCATATGACTCCTGGCCTTCCATATGCCTTGAGATCGCACGGATTCGACCCTTTAGTATCCCTTTGAAGAGCTATATAAGGAACCCCTTGGTACATTGAAAGCATAAGAGAACTTCGAGAGCATCGAAACTATAGTCCATTGTTGCCAAGATTTATGCTTGAGTCTGCATCCCTTTGTCCCTTGGAGCACTGTTGTGTTCTTCCCAAGCTTGCCTTTCACTAGTAAGCTTGCTATCGAAGTGATGGAGGATTGAGGTGGTGGAGGCCCAAGTGGGGGATTCAGTTTCTCCGATTCGCAGACGTGCCGTCAGAGGTTGTCACTTGTAATCTCTGATTCTTATTAATAGAAATATCTTTTCCTGTCCAGTAATGTGTATTTGAATGAATGCTGTTTCCATTGGAATATGTCAAATGCTTTTACATTATTGATTATATATGCTAGAATAGATCTAACACCATGAAATATAGTATGCTTGTATTGTTTACTTGTTGTTGAGGACGTGCTGTAACAATTTAAGCT
>LPNX010891412.1:0-12480 GCA_001517045.1 Pseudotsuga menziesii | reverse complement strand
CCAAAGGTAGGGATTTGATGGCATGCGCACAAACGGGCTCAGGTAAGACAGGTGGGTTTTTGTTTCCGCTCTTCACGGAGCTATTCAGGTCTGGGCCCTCTCCCGTACCCGAGAAAGCACAGAGCTTTTATTCTAGAAAGGGATATCCATCTGCTTTAGTACTTGCACCAACTAGAGAATTGGCTACCCAAATTTTTGAAGAAGCAAGAAAATTTACGTATAGATCTTGGGTTAGGCCATGCGTTGTTTATGGTGGCGCGCCAATCGGTAACCAGATGAGGGAGGTTGACCGCGGCTGTGACTTATTGGTGGCTACACCAGGGCGGCTGAATGACTTATTAGAACGTGGAAAAGTTTCTTTGGCTAATATCAAATACCTGGTATTGGATGAGGCTGATAGAATGCTAGATATGGGATTCGAACCCCAAATTCGCCATATAGTTGAAGAATGTGATATGCCCTCTGTGGAAAATAGACAGACCTTGATGTTTTCCGCCACATTCCCAGTAGATATCCAGCATTTGGCACGCGATTTCTTAGATAATTATATTTTTTTATCAGTAGGAAGAGTCGGTTCCACCTCAGAAAATATCACGCAAAGAATATTATATGTCGATGACATGGACAAAAAGTCTGCGTTGTTAGATTTACTGTCTGCAGAGCATAAGGGATTGACATTGATTTTTGTTGAAACGAAAAGAATGGCGGATCAACTCACAGATTTTTTGATCATGCAAAATTTCAAAGCTACAGCCATACATGGTGACCGCACACAGGCTGAACGTGAACGTGCCTTATCTGCTTTCAAAGCTAACGTAGCTGATATCCTGGTCGCAACAGCTGTAGCAGCGAGAGGTTTGGATATACCGAATGTCACACATGTCATTAATTATGATTTGCCCTCCGACATCGATGACTACGTTCACAGAATTGGTAGAACAGGCCGTGCTGGTAACACAGGCGTGGCTACTTCATTCTTCAATAGTAATAATCAGAATATTGTGAAGGGTTTGATGGAAATTTTAAATGAAGCGAATCAAGAAGTTCCCACGTTTTTAAGTGACCTGTCAAGACAGAATTCAAGAGGTGGAAGAACTAGGGGAGGAGGAGGTTTTTTCAATAGTCGTAATAACGGTTCAAGAGACTACCGTAAACATGGTGGAAATGGCTCATTTGGGAGCACGAGGCCAAGGAATACTGGAACATCAAATTGGGGTTCGATTGGAGGTGGGTTTAGAAATGATAATGAGAAAAACGGTTACGGAAATAGCAACGCTTCATGGTGGTAAGCAGAAAGAATAAAAGAGTAATCCAAATATAGAACTCCTTTAATTTTTTTCTTTTTATTAATCTCCCTTTTTCCTTTCTTTATCTCTTCGTTTTCACTCCAGTACTATACAGTCATACGTTTTATGCATCCATTAGTCGATGAATTGACTCTTTCACGCTACTTGACCCACGGTACTTCAGTATTATCAAGTTCCCTTTATTCTGTTGCTTTCTTTCTCTTTTTTTTTCCCAATTTCCTTTTTTTGCTTTTGTCCCAATCATAAATGGGTGAGTTTACCGTTTATTGGAATGGATATTTTGGAAGCCCTTTGTTTTTATAGAGAGGGAAAAATACGGAATATTTTTGAAATAGGTGGTCTATTACTTCAGAGTTTTTATAATTAAATCTTGAATTTTGCAATTTGGAAGCAAAATATTCATTGCCGGAGAAGGAGTTATTATTATACGTGTAAAAAATAACTCAATGTTATATTAGGTCTATAATTGTTGATATCTGGCATATCATCTGATGAAAGACCAAGGAAATGTATGAAAGCATTTAAAGTTGCACGCATAAAAAAAGTGGTCAAGAAGATCAGTTCTTAAATACGTACATATCTTTCAAGTGGAAAAAGAGATTTTCCCTTTATCACATTTATGAAAAAAATGCATTTATATGAACTACTTAGTTTCCGCTGATGGTCTTATCATTGTGATTCACTGTAGGGCTTAAGGTAATTGACTTGGATAGTAAATTGGAAGAAAACGCTAACAACCACTTTACATTGGTTAATAAAAATTTCATAGCCGTTGTCCATTCAAGGTTGGGACTGCTACCATGCAATTTGACGGATAATCCATTAATCTTGTCCTTATTCATGATATAGGGTAGCTCGAGAATGGAAGTACTATTTTCAACGTCATTTGCGTTATTCATTGAAGATTCATCTTGGCTTGTTGTGAGTGTTTGAGATGAATATGATGACGCTATCGTAGAAAGCTGCCGAGTGATTTCGCTTATTATTTCTAATGTTGTTTCTAATGATTTATCAAACTTCGTTTCCTTGCGGAAGATTCTCCCCAAATTGAAATTCTCATCATAGTAGACAGGCAGAATCAACCAATCACCGGGAGCGTTCGTAGTGGAATTATTATATTCGACACTGTTAACCATTCTTTTCTTGATTTTGGAAAATGAACCCATCGGTTGTAATTCGTAGTCTACTAAATTTATCTTCAGGTTTTTGTTTATGGTAGCCAGTAAAAGAATCAATTGGCCCAGTGCTGCATTGATTTCCTTCCAAGGTACCACTGATTCTGGTATACTGCCTAATCTCAATCCATTTATAGTGGCAAAGGGGCCGCTATGTGAGATTTTGAATGTAGCATTGAAAATATTGATTTTCCTCAACTTATCTAATTGATTCAAGGATAATTCGTATTGCAGTTTTAATGACTGTAAATTTTTGTTGAATTGAATGTTATTTAAATCCATTAAATTCTGATCACTCAGTTTTTGGAGTTTCTCATTTTCCAGTTGAACTTTCTTTTCTTGTAAACGAACTAGTTCTCCATCTAAGTCATCATCTGTCATTTCCAAACGTAATAATTGATCCAAGAGTCTTTCCTCTTCCTTTTTCAAATTTTCTTTTTCCGAAAGATTATGGGAATACTGCTTTTCTTTATTGCTTTCTGATATTTCTTTGTTTTGACTCTCTAACTTCGATAAAAATTGAGCGTAAGTATCTCTCTCTTTTATTGCATCATCATACTCACTTTTTAGTCTGTTTATCAAGATGTTACAGCAGTCCTGACAGATAGGAAAGTCTATGTTTGTTTGAGAAGATAGAATGTTAAATACATTAGTCATTGCGTTGACTTGTGTGGACAAAGTCTTGGAATTCAATTGTATTTGTTGGTTTTCGTCCTCATCCGTAGCTTCTTGTTCCTCTTCGTCATGATCTCGAAAGGTACTGGTTCCATCGGAAGTATCACTATTAGCTTTTTTATTATCATTTCCGTTGGCATTTCCATAACGCTGGTCCTCTCTGCTATTACTCGTAATATTAGCATTATCATCATCATCGTGATTAAGAAAAACAAACGAATCAGTGATCAATTTGTCATCTATTAAATTCAAGTCTTTTATGTTCTGAATCTCCCCTAATCGCCTCAGCCTCTCCTTCGGTATTTGAGGCCCACAATTATCTGCGGCTTCGATGCCCTTGTTGCTGATGACATTTTCATTCGTTGCAGTGATAATTGAATTATTTGAAAGTAGCAAATTTCTTTGGGTTAAACTAAGACCTTCTAAAGATGGGTCCAGTTGCAGGGGTAAGTGACATGTTTGGCACTTCATTTTAATGCCCGTGTCTGGCGAGTCTTTGCGAAAACAGTGACTGCCATAAAACGTAACTGAACTACCTAATGTGCTCCCATAGCACTACCCTTTTACTTCTATGAGAGCAAAATCCCCAGGCGGGTGACACTTAAGTACTACTAATGAAGGTAAAAGGACTATGTAATTCGATTATACCACCAGTCCATACTTCCCGATAGTTGATTTAAAATACACCTGGTTCGAACTATTTCTCTCTTAGTTGACACTTTATATACCAACTTTCTATATGAAAGTGATCATTTTACTATAGGATTAGCCGCGGAAAAAGTATTAGCCGCCCAAACTTCTATGTACCTCCCGTATAAATAGGAAAGAAAACAAGAAACTTGAACTTAAAATACTTCCACATCACAAGTATACTTTCCAGGAAAAGCACCAAATTACAGTTAGCTAACAGTAATGCACAATCAGGAAGAGTGGCTAGACAAGGACAAAACTTTGGTAAACGAAGAAGAAAATACTTGCATCAACCATTCTTATACAAAAAAGGACACTAATAACTATCGGGTCGGTAAAAGCGGTATTAAGGACTTGAAGAAGCCTACGAACCAGAAGGAAATTGCGATAAAAAATAGGGAGTTAACGAAACAACTTACTCTTCTCAGGCAAGAAAATAATCACTTACAGCAGGCTTGTAAAATTCTCAGCGAAAACAAGATCATTGAGAACAGAAAATCCATAGAAAAATGGAGGACAATTTGTGAGATGGAACTGTCTTTTATTTTAAATTCCACTTTAATCAAAATCAATAGAATGGGCGGCTATAAAGATTTTCTAGAAAAAGAAATGGAGGCTAAAAAGAGAAGATTGGAATATCAGATTGACAACGGTATGGAAGATCAAATCTGTGAAATAAAGGAAAGTGATGACTTTAGACAACTTTCAGAAGTTGAGAAACAAGAGTGGGAGAGTCAAATGAATGAACAGCTGAAAGAGTTGGAAAAAAAAAAAATAGCGGAGCTGGAAAAATTGAATAAGGTGCTGCATGATAGCGAAGGGAAAGATTTTGGAATGGCTGAACTATGCACTAGGTTAAAACTTGACTACAGCTTAATCTTTCCACAATGAAAAATGCGTAAAACGTTTATTCATCTTGCATTTCTATTAGGTACGCGATTACTGAAAAAACGAATGTATTTTTTTGTTGTAGCGCAAATTACGCACCATCATATATTCACATATAACCTAACTTCATCGTCAGAATACAATACTAGTAACTTAGCATTAAAAGCCACCATCAAAGGGAAGAAGTGAACAATATAATGAGTGACTATTCCCTGAAGCATTCGGTCACTCAGTATTTGGAAGAAATTCCTCAACAAGTTCAAAATAGGCTTTATACCTCACCAGCTACATGTCTGGCTATCTATAGAATTTTACCACCACTAGCTAAATTTTTTATCATGGCAATGGTTTTCAACGAAAATGAAGTACCTTTGTTGGATTTAGATAAATGGGTTAACTCTAATGGTAAATTGCAGTTTCAGAATGCAATCAAATCGATGAAGTCTTTGCATCTTCTTATACCAAATAAATCATCTGGTACTTTGATGATCAACCTAAACCCAACATTCAAAATCAGCCTGAGGAACGCATTAACGGGTGGGGAAGTTCAAAACTCATTCGGTGTGGTTGTAGAGGAAAACGTAGTTAGCCTGGACTTGTTGGATGAATATTCAGCTAATAAATGGGAAACAATATTACATTTCATGGTTGGCACTCCCCTCGCTAAAATCCCATCTGAAAAAGTACTGAACCTTTTAAAACACAGTAAACTAATGGAAGAGGTAAACTCTACTGGAGAGTTCAAAATCACTAATGAAGGCTTCCAATTTCTTTTACAAGAAATCAACTCCCAATTATGGACATTATTATTGCAATATTTAAAAATGATCGAAACGTCCAAAATGGATTTAGTCGATGTTTTACATTTTATTTTCATGTTAGGCGCATTGGAAGTTGGCAAAGCCTATAAAATCGATGCATTAAGCGAAACACAAAGAATTATGTTACAAGATATGCGAGACTATGGTTTGGTATTCCAGAAGCATTCAAATGATAGCATTTTTTATCCAACAAAATTAGCTTTGATGCTGACTTCCGATACCAAGACAATCAGATCTGCCTCCAATGCGATGGATAGTGTACTGAGACAGAATAGAGAAGAGCCGTCAGTAAATGAAGACGGCGCCAACGGGAAATCCACAACAGATATCACTACATCAGATGATTTGAACAAAGCAGGTCTAAAAAATCAAGATATACCCGATGGCTCATTGATTGTAGAAACAAATTTCAAAATCTATTCATATTCTAATTCACCTCTGCAAATTGCTGTTTTGTCTCTTTTTGTTCATTTAAAGGCAAGATTTGTGAATATGGTATTGGGTCAAATAACAAGGGAATCCATAAGAAGAGCATTGACCAATGGTATCACTGCCGACCAAATCATTGCCTATCTGGAGACACATGCACATCCTCAAATGAGAAGGTTGGCAGAAGAGAAACTAGAAAAAAAATTAGAGCTGGACCCCAACTGTAAGGAGCCTTTACAAGTTTTGCCTCCTACCGTCGTAGATCAAATCAGATTATGGCAATTAGAGTTAGATAGAGTCATTACATATGAAGGTTCCTTATATTCTGATTTTGAGACTAGTCAAGAATACAACTTACTAAGTAAGTACGCTCAAGATATCGGTGTTTTGTTGTGGAAAGACGACAAAAAGAAGAAATTTTTCATCTCAAAGGAAGGTAATTCTCAAGTACTTGATTTCGCTAAAAGAAAGTTGAAAAAGAAACAATAAGTATATATACATATATATGCCCCTACATATCAATGCATTCAACGTAACAATTGCGCTAACACACGCGTCTTTCTTGCGCAGTAATTGTTTTCCTTTTTCATTCTTTCTTCTTTTGCATCTCTATCAACAAAATTTCGGTATCTAAGCTTTTCCTAAAATATCCCTTAAATGCAAACCTATCGAAAAGTAGGGGAACTACCGAATTTATAATTAACGCTTCAACTTTCGACCTATTGCAAGGCCAACTATTAAGATATTTCAAACTAAAGTACTGTGTCAATGTTACTGAAAAACTTACACAGTCTCTTACAACTACCAATTTTTTCGAATGGAGCAGATAAGGGTATAGAACCAAACTGCCCTATAAACATTCCATTATCATGTTCCAATAAAACTGATATAGACAACTCGTGTTGTTTTGAATATCCAGGTGGAATATTTTTACAAACCCAATTCTGGAATTACTTTCCAAGCAAAAACGATTTAAATGAAACTGAATTAGTGAAGGAGTTAGGGCCTCTAGATTCATTTACAATTCACGGATTATGGCCAGATAATTGTCATGGTGGCTACCAACAATTCTGTAATAGGTCCTTACAAATTGACGATGTTTACTACTTATTGCATGACAAGAAATTTAATAATAATGATACATCCCTGCAAATATCGGGCGAAAAGCTGCTTGAATACCTAGACTTATATTGGAAGAGTAATAACGGGAATCATGAGTCCTTATGGATACACGAGTTTAATAAACATGGCACGTGCATTAGCACAATTAGACCAGAGTGCTATACTGAGTGGGGTGCTAATAGTGTTGACAGAAAAAGAGCGGTCTATGATTATTTTAGAATAACTTATAATCTATTCAAGAAATTGGACACATTTTCAACACTAGAAAAAAATAATATTGTCCCAAGTGTGGACAATTCCTATTCTTTGGAGCAGATAGAGGCAGCACTAAGTAAAGATTTTGAAGGAAAGAAAGTCTTCATAGGCTGTGATAGACATAATTCCTTAAACGAAATATGGTATTATAACCACTTGAAGGGTTCTCTTTTGAGCGAAATGTTTGTGCCTATGGACTCACTTGCCATTCGAACAAATTGTAGAAAAGATGGTATTAAGTTTTTTCCAAAAGGTTATGTCCCACCTTTCAGGAGGAGACCTAATAAAGGAGCAAGATACAGAGGAGTCGTTCGTCTATCAAATATTAATAATGGAGATCAGATGCAAGGCTTTCTAATCAAGAATGGACACTGGATGAGTCAAGGTACACCAGCGAATTACGAGTTGATTAAATCTCCCTATGGGAATTACTACTTGAGAACTAACCAAGGGTTTTGTGACATTATTTCGTCTTCATCTAATGAATTGGTCTGCAAATTCAGGAACATTAAGGATGCAGGTCAATTCGATTTTGATCCAACGAAAGGAGGAGACGGATATATTGGTTATTCTGGTAACTACAACTGGGGCGGTGACACCTATCCAAGGAGAAGGAATCAAAGCCCCATTTTCTCTGTAGACGATGAACAAAATTCCAAGAAATATAAGTTTAAATTAAAATTCATCAAAAATTAAAAGTTTTCCGATTGAAAACTTCATTTAGCTTTACCCTTCTCTGAGAAGAAAAGATTGAAATGCGTATATCTATATTTTAGTTTTAGTTACGATTATGCTGGTATTATTTAGTTAAGTACTTAATTCAATTGTGAAAAGACGAAGACAATATTTTTAGTATATCCTCCGTACTTTCATTTTCAATATGGATTTGTGACGATCGATCTTCTCTTGCTCCTTCTTTATTAATGTTGTCGCTACTTCTTCGATAGGGCATATCATTCTCATACAGTCCACCCATTTGTAAGCCATACGTCTTGTTGGTCGGAAACCCAGAAAAAGAGCGGGAGTGTTCGAGAGAGGCAAAATTTTTATCTCCTCTGTCTGAGATCGAATTCAGTATGAATGATTCCAGTCTTGTTATTCTTGATGTTAGATTATCAATGACAGTGCCTTGGTCATATACGATTCGTTCTAAATATTTTATTTCTAATCTTTGGTCATCTATCACATTTTGTGATGCAAATTTATCAGTTCTTACTGGTGAGCTAGTCCTTCTTCTTATTCTATCCAAATTAGATCGGTTGGTGGGTGGCATCCCGTAGCTGGAAAATGGTGGAGGAGGTAGTCGCGTATTACCTTCCCTTAATTGCCTCCTTAGCTTATCATCTAGCGGGCTCTTCACTTTCCTATCGTCTGATTTACCTGCGGGAGACAATCTATGTAATGGCGAACTCATCCTTTCCTGTGCTCTATAGTGCTTCTTGTTTCCCAATTCTGACGTGTTTGAACTGAAGTTCTCTTCTCGCAACTTTTTTAAGGCTTCTTCATGCTCTTTTCTTACTCTGTTTAGAGTATCGTCTTGAAACTTTTTACTGGCACTGTTTCCAAAGTTATTATAATCCATTATTCCTACAAGCCACTTTGGATCTTTGGTTAAACTTTTACAAAATTGGAAGAAGGTGATTTTATTCCGTGAGACTTGGTTTACTTCATTATATTACATGAACACTTTTCGCGTTTGTTTTTGTATTACGCAAAAAGCAAACAAAAAAAACTGCGACATCTAATTAGTAGCAAAATAAAAGTATAGAATGCGCGATCAAAAGATACCACTGTAATGTTGTTAGTCGAACTATATACAATTTTTTACTTTTATTTAGTACTTATTACTATCATGGACGAGCCTCTTGAGGCTGGATGGATAAAAACATTTGTAAGTTCTCTAGTAAACTAGGGTTAATAGTCTTCAAAAATTCTTGGTACCTTTCTACTCCTAAATGTGATTCTAGATATTCCATTGATTGGGAAATAAAATCTTTTAAACTAATGTTATGCACTGGATCATTGTTTTTGCATAATTGATGATATCTTAATTGTTCGGCAGTTAAAGGATGGAATGCAATTGATTGCTCTGTAACAATATCATTCAAGTGGTATTTTTCGCAATCCCCACGATTAGTTTCATTAATTTCTTCGAGCATTTCGATCCATAAAGATGCGATGGATGAAAACTCAGTCAAAATAGGAACTAAACCAGTCCTTAGTAAACTTGAAATACCTAATATGTGAACTTTTTTGAATTTAGGATCAAAGATATCTCTAAAACATACTATCCATCCGGTTAAAAGCTTGTTTACAACGGAATCATACGTCTGATCCTTAGACACAATTTTTCTTATTGATTCCGGCATGCGTGCATTTTCGTTAGAAGTTGGTAGATTGTCATGATATGTAGCTAAAAAAGTCATTAAGGCGTCTGGATTCACGTAGGATATTCTAGCGATGATTTGAATGATTTGCGAGCATAAATAAGATGAAGGAGCTTCTTCCAGGAAAATGGCATCGAATAATGCTGATAATACTCCGGTTTCATAGAATTTTTGCAATAACAGATTTTCGTAATCCGACTCATTGGATAATATCAAAATTTCCCAGATTTCTAAAACCAACTGAAATGAATCTTCCCTTAACTTTAAAAGATATTTAGACATTTGTTTAAAAATATCTTGAAATGTGTTGTTAGAGAAAAAATCCACAGGATTCAGAATCAGAGCATAACTTTTGATAATTTCAAGTAAAGTTGGGAGAATCTCTGTGTGTGTCTCAATACCATACTTTAGAAATGGCACCAATTCAACGAACTTATCGTCAAACTCTTGATCGTGGGATGAAAAATTTTGAAGAAGCATGCCCCATAGTTCATACCCGTCTTCGCTTAACAACTGATATTGCATAGAAGAGGGATCACAGGCTAATGCAACCACAGGTATGGCGATATCCCACGTTAAATGTGACTGTGATCCCAAAGATGATACCAAATTTCTCAATAACCTTAACAATGCGTTTGCCAAAATAGCCTCACTAGCATTATTTGTTGCTATTTCCCAAAGGTTTGGTATGATTTGCAAAATTTCGACTAATAGATCCCTGCTAATTAAAGGTTTTGTTTGAATTATGATATCGCTCAAGGTGTTTAAAACATATAGCCTTGTCTCGGTTAACGACACAGATGGTAAAATTTTCCTCAACAATAAATGAACATTTTCAGTTAAAAATGGCTGAAAAGTATCCTTGTTGAAGTTCCAGTCATCAACCATGGTTCTGACAGTCTGGACTGTGGTTAACAAAACAACTTTGTCGTCTTCATCTGTCAGGAAGTTTGTAAATAACTTGTAACATAAACTTTTAGATTCTTCCGAACACTTCACAGTAGACCATTCGTTTATAATTAAAGCAACTCTTCTTCTGATAATCCTTAATTCGTCGCCTGATATGTTTGTATTTGTAGCTTCTGGTAAAAAAACCTGAATTAGTAACCTGTCAAAATCTACCATTTCACTAACAGCGGATGCACTTAATTGGAAACTTGCATAAATTGCGTCTTTCCTTAAAAAATCGTCTAATGAGTTTGATAGCTTTGAAGCATCATTTTCAATTTTCTTTAACAGGTAGGGAACCAACAGCTCAGAGAAAGTATTCATTAAGTCTTGAAAAACGTTCTCTGCACATGGTCTGATTTGATATTCGTAACTCGTGGCCATTTGTTCGTTTATCCATTCTTCTGGATCCATAAACCAATTTTCTAATTCAGTTGGTCTTAACCTCAAGTACCATTCCATTAAAGTGTCAACCAACCTTGTTATCAAATTCTCATTCAGAAATTCTGTGTTGATTTTGTTAATAGAAGCATCTATGGTTAGTTTATCACTTCTTGCCTTTAACGTAATTGCCCCCTTTTTGTGAATGAAATTAATGACCCTTTTCAAAATTAAAAGCCCTCTAATAGCAGTCTGTTCCCAAAAGTCCCCCGTGACATCAGAATTCTCTCTATATACTTTAGGGGCCTTATCGAAAATTAGCCTAGTATAAGTGATTAGAATTTGCGTAGAGCATGGCAGTAATATGAAATTAGCCGGAGAGCCAGTGACTAAATTGAAATATAACTTTCCTAGGCATTTGATAAACTTTTCGTAAATATCAAACTTTTTGAAGTTTTCATGGTTTGAAATTAACATCTCAAAGTGTGAAACGGATAGTTTAATAAAATCGCAAACAGACTGATCGGTTTGAGGGCGCTCGTATCCTTCACAAATTATCCTTCTGAGCACTTTCAAAGCTAGGTAAGAAACTTGTAAACTGGAAAGATCCTCGTAGTTGAGATTGGAGGATGTCGTCCATTCTTCAAATGATTGTAAATAAATCCTGACAATTAGTGGTAATATCAAAGGAACTTTACTTTGCATAGCGGGTCGGCACCTTCCTATTCTCGCAGTACCTAATACTTTAACGATTTGATTTATATGCATCAATATATTGTAAATCTTAACTGAATCTTTTCTGATGATCTCATCGTTCAATAGGTTTTCTAGATCCTCAAATAAGGTTGGCCACTCTACGGGAAAATCTAGCCTTGCAATCCTTGCGGAAGCTTGGGCATTCTGAATACAAAGTTGATTATTCTGTTCATCGATCATTTCAAAAAGACGACCTCTTATCGAGGCTTTTTCATCTTTAGGTATAGCGTTAATTCTAGTGGATCTCCAGTATTTATCCACGCCGTTCTTAAATTGAATTACCGCCAACCATCTAATTTGTAAAGAATTAGATAAATTAAGGTAGATTGACTGTAATAAGTAATGAAATCCCGCTTGAGTCTCCCATTGTCTTAGTTGTTGTTCGGCTAATTTTTGAACATCTGACCTAATATGTTGTGGGTTACTTGCTTGTTCAAGTACTTGAACCAAGTTTAACTCGTTAAGAGACGAGGCCATTTTTGTTTAACGCCTTTTAAAATTTGATTCGGTTGACAGTTGAGGCAAGCTAAAAAGTTAATAGTTTATGGTGCCTCCTTTTTCTTAAACACAACACCTACCAAGAAGTTTGACAAATATTAAGCTACCCAATTGTTTGAAACTTCAATCTTCTTACATGGAAATGTAC
>LPNX010891396.1:6225-49696 GCA_001517045.1 Pseudotsuga menziesii | reverse complement strand
TTATCATTATGAGGTATTCTCCTTTTCAAAATGAAGCATATTTAGGTTGTAAAAAAACATTATAGTGAGCACATTCCCATTGGTTTTCAAGGGGGTGTTATCGTCCATTGCCTTCCATTTTTGCCCTTAATCAAGCCTTATAGCTATAATGATAGAAAAAACATGAACATCACTGGCGTTACTGCTCATAGTGGGAGAAATGTCGTGGGTTCGAGTCTCGAGGATGTTTATCCATTAGGTCGAGAACATGCATCTTGAGAATTGCTTTTAAGCATTGTGCCAACTGCTTCTCATTTTTTTTATGAGACCAAAGAAAGGTCCAATTCCATGTATTGTCAGGACGGCCATTATGATCAAGAACATTCCCAATAATGTAGCACCTTGTTTTCTTTTAGACGATTGAGATTATGATAACTATTCTTTGAGGGCATTTGCTGATGAATGACCCAGTTATTTGTGGTTTGAGATCTAAAACTATGTATGGATGTATTTTTGAGGGCATCCAATTTCATATGACCTAGATATGTGTGAAACAATTATTTTCTTATGAAAAATAACTTAAGAGGACTTATCCTGATATATTGTTAGATAATGAGTAATTGTGACTATGAAAATGATGTTGATATTGGTCAAATGTGAATGCGTATATTATGATTACCATTTATTAATGAAGAATCATGTGATGTTATTGGCAAGGATTGAATGTTGTATAATGCTTATAGTAATGAATGTTGACAAAAGTAATGTGATAACTAGAATGTACTATGATGACCTGTCGAGTGTGACAGGAAAGACATGTACATGAAACGTGAGAAAGCCTCATTATACAAGGACTCTAGCTGAGTCGACGACTATGGTAGGTGATGTAAATCTTGTTTATAGTATGCTTTAATTATGCTATGTTTGATGCACATAAGTTATGAAGTGCATGGACTTTGGATGAGTTGGGAACCCTCTACAATTGATGTCGATTTGATGTTCATATTATGGTTGAAATATTGTTTATAAGATTTGAAGCACATGGTATTTTATGTGCAGGTGATGGAATTATGATTTCTAATCGAACCACATCAAGTGACAGGGCTACAAAATTATACTTTTAAGGATAGAAAATGGATGAAACAATGATCTTTGAATAGAATGAGGAAAACTCCAGCTCATCATATGTGCGTGCTGTGAGGGTAGTCCACGAGTTGATCACTCATGAGGATTGTACTGGGGGGGAACGCAATAAGGATTTTTCCTTATTCCCTAGGAACCACCTGGCCCTCCATAGGGTAGGAAGATTGAGGTAAAATTGGCTCAGCCATCATACCAAATCCCCTTCTATGAGAATTATCAGAAGGGTGTTGGAATTATGGTAGGTTTTGCGATCATATGGAAACAGATCAGAGTATGATATGGTTTACATTGATGGAAACACATAGCTCCAAGCATATGATCTACATAAGCAAAGGACTCAGAAGAATCCATGGTTTGTGCACCTTGGTAAATCCACAAAGTTTGAAAGAAAATATGATGAATAGATTCGACGGTCAGGAGTCAACCTGTAAAGAAATCCACAGTTTAGAAGAAAAGTGGAAGGCGCATTATAGAAGATGAGAAATAAAATTCTAAAATTATATGGGTTTCTGCAACCTAAAGTCCACAAGCAGAATGCGGAAGGCAAAATTCAGAAGATGAGAAATCAAAGTATAAAGTAATATGGGTTTCCGCAACCCGGTGTCTGCCAACTAAATGCGGAAGTCAGAAAGCGGAAGGAGTATTGTAGAAGATGAGAGATCAAAGTATAAAATTATATGGGTTTCCACAACCTGTAGTTTTCCTACAGAATGCGGAAGGAGGAAGGGGAAAAGAGAAAATTGTGGAAGTTGTTTAAACAAATTTGGAAAACTCGGGATCCGCACTCCGCATCTGATCTAAGATCGACAATTGGAAAATGAGGCACACAAAATCGACGGCACTAAATAAGTCATGCATAAAAGGATGTGTAGAAGAAGGTGCTTGATTTCAGATCAACGGTCAGTAGAGAGACCATACGAAATCGACGATGCGGAAGAAGTCATGCAGAAAGAGTCCCGAGAAACCAGAACTATGAAAACTTTGATCTATCAGAAGAATCCAAAATTGTGAATATGCATTGCAGAAACTTCTGATTACACATCGATTGGACTCCTTATCTATCATAAGGCATCAAACGGTTTTGATCAGTTATGAATATGAAAAGCCAGTCATACAAACATGTGATTGATAAGTATAAGAGGATGCGTGTGAGGAGTTGTTGGTGAGTTCTTTGTAGGAAAAGAGTTGGTGCATGGATCGTCATTAAAGTGGGAATTGCAGAATGAAAAAGGACTCTGAGTTCTTTCAAGAATATCCAGAATAGAGACAATGAGGGGAACCAAGGTGCATAAGCAAATCTAGAAGTATAACAGAACATAGTTGGTATGCATTGTTATATCTGTTTTTCTACATATTGTACTAAATATGTTTAACTCTAAGGAACACGGGTGGTAGGGTGGTGCTAGGAAAAACATGTTGTATTATTTGAACAAGTTGGAGGTTGTAGAAGTGGAAGTTGGTGCTTCCACCTAGTTGTAGCTGGAGAATGTTATTTTAGTGGGTGCTAGAAAAACACGATGGTTGGTGCTCTCCACAAGAAGTAATTTGTAAACATAGGTTACAACCTCATGTGAGTAGGTGCTCAAATAAAGATGAATATTTGTCTGTCTCTATCATATGTGTGTGATTGATGATCATCATTCCTTCTATTATACTTACTGCATTATCACAACTCTAAATTTGTAATCAGTAATAATGTTTTGAATGTTGAAAATGGTTTAAGCTTCAGAAATAACTGATTCACCTCCCCTCTCAGTTATTTGAATAATATCAACAATTGGTATCATAGTCGGTTCCTTTTATTTAAAGGTAGACCTATAAGCTTAAACATGAAAATTTATGAAGGAACTTCATCTAATACGGTTCATTTGTTTGATGGAACAAAATTTTTACCTTTTGGAGGGTTAGAATGAGAACCTATATAATGTCCTTAGGTGCTGATGTTTGGGATTTGGTAGACACTAGCTATCTAAAGCCAGTTATGCTAGCCTCCAGAGATGAAAAGTTGGGATTTAGTTTTAATGCAAAAGAAATTAATGCTATCCTGAGTGGTCTTATAGCGGATGAGTTTATTAAGGTGATTCATCTTGAATCTGCGAAAGAGATGTGGGATAAACTTGTAATCAATTATGAAGAAAATTAGAAAGTAAAGGATGCCAAAATACATACATATAAACTAAAATTTGAACATATAAAGATGAATGAGGATGAGAATGTCAATAAATATTTTTTAAGAGTAGAAGAGACTGTGAATGCTATGAATGTTCTTAGTGAAAAGATTGATGATGCATCCTTAGTTCAGAAAATTTTAAGATCTTTTCCTGAAAGATTTAATCCCAAAGTTTCTGCAATAGAAGAATTGAGTGATCTTAAAACTTTGCATATTGACCAACTCCTAGGTATTATGACAACCTATGAAATGAAGATTGGTAAAGAAAAATCCACCACTAGAGAAGCATCCTTTAAAGAAGATAATAACAGTGATTCTTAAAATAGTCAGAATGTGAACATACTGTGAAAAAAAAATGGTTTCCATGGTTACTATTGTTGTTGTTCTAATTTTGGCCACAAAGCTGTAAATTATGCATTTAATTTTAGAAATATGCATTCAAATAAAAACCAATTGCTGCAACATAGAACAAGACATCCAACAAGTAAACAAGAGCTACATACAGCTCAAACAATTACCCATGATAAATGTAACAACTCTTTTGATCTATTGTATAATGAGCCATAATGTTATGTTTGTCATAATTTTGGACACAAGCCTTCAAATTGTGATATGAAGGATTACAAAACAAACCCAAGAGTGAATTACTTCACTAAAAGTAATAAAGTTTGGAAGAAGAAAGAAAATAACAAATGTGGCTTAGTAATTACTTTAAAAAAAAAAAAGGCCCCTGGTATATTGACAGTGGATGTTCCACACAAATGACTGGTGATAAAAGTAAGTTTCTATGTCTAAGTGAAAATAAAACAAAAAATGTAACTTTTGGAAATGATGCTCTAGGGAAAATCAAAGGAAAAGGAATGGTGAAGCTGAGTAATGGCAAAGGAAAAACCCAAGATGTGTTGTTTGTAGATGGACTAAAAAATAATCTTCATAGTGTCATTCAGGTTTGTGACAAAGGATGTGAAGTTGTTTTCACCTCTAAAGATTGCAAGATAAAATTTGTACTATCAGGAAATTTGGTTGCAAAAGGAATCAGAACAGAAAACATTGTCTATGTATTGAAAGAAGGAAAAGAAGAATGTCGTCTAAGAAAGTATGATGAAAGTTGGATTTGGAATAGGAGACTTGGACATTCAAACTTTGATCATATAATCAATCTTGTGAACAATGGGGTGGTAAGAGATCTTCCAAAAATATCAAAGCCATATGACTATGTTTGTAATCCTTGTCAAATGGGAAAAAAAACTCACACACAGTTTAAATCTAAGAACTTCACATCAACAGACAAACCAATTCAGTTAGTACATATGGATTTGTGTGGACCATCAAGAAAGGAAGGCACAAGAAGAGAAAGATATTTTATGTTGGTCATTGATGATTATTCTAGACTCACATGGGTTTCATTTCTGAAAGAAAAATATCAAGCGTTTGAAAAGTTCAAAAATTTCAAGGCTCTAACTGAGAATCAAATAGGAAAGAGACTGAAGGCACTAAGATATGATAGAGGAGGAGAGTTCAGTTCAAGAGACTTCAAAAAATTCTACAATATACATGGAATTAAAAGAGAATACACTATTCCAGGGACTCCACAATAGAGTGGAGTAGTTGAGAGATAGAATAGGTCATTAAAATAGATGGAAATATCAATGATGAATGAAAGAAATATTTCTTAGACTTACAAGGTAGAGGCTATTCACACAGCTATCCATATTATTATCAAAGCACAGTTAAGGTGAAATGGTGATAAGACTCCTTATGAACTATGGTTTGGAAGAACTGCTCCTATCAAACACTTTAAAGTCTTTCGAAGTAAATGTTATATTAAAAATAATGATGAACGTCTTGGAAAATATGATGACAGGGATGATGAAGGTATCTTCTTAGGATATGATGCAAACAATTTAGGATACATGTGTTATAATATGAGGCTGCATTAGTTGGTTGATTGTATTGACATTAATATTGATGAAGGAATCCTTGTAAAAGATATTCAAATAAATAGTGTTGAACCAGATACAAAAGATACAGTTGAAGATAAGAAAGAACAGGTCCAAGAATCAGAAAAATAAGATTTGGAGTTAGATGATGAAAGTGCAAACTCTTAGGAAGATTCAAGACAACAGACAAAAACCAAACCACCTTCCAAAATCATTCATAAGAATAATCTTGAAAGTTAGATAATTGGTGACAAGGGTAAAGGAGTTCAAAAAAGAAGGAAGTTGATTAAAGCTTCAAAACAATCTCAGATTGCTTTCCTATCTATGACGGAACCTAAGAATTTTGAAGAAGTTAGTGAAGATGAAGATTGGAATAAATCCATGAATGAAGATCTTGACCAGATTTAGAAGAAGAGTACTTGGGAGTTGGTTCATATACCTGCAGATAAACATGTAATAGGAACCAAGTGGGTGTTTAAAAACAAGATGAATGAACAGGGACAAATTGTGAGGAATAAAGCTCGATAGGTGTGTAAGGAATATGCACAAGTTGAGGGACAAGATTTGATGAAACTTTTGCACCAGTGGCAAGATTGGAAGCTATAATAATTTTTCTTTCCTATGCCAGTCATAAGAACTTGAAAGTGTATCATATGGATGTTAAGTCATCTTTTCTCGATGGAGATATAGAAGAAGAACTATATATAGAGAAACCTGAAGGGTTCCAACTGACAGACAATCCTAACAATGTCTGCAAACTGAAGAAGGATATATGTGGATTGAAACAAGCACCAAGAGCCTGGTATTATAGACTGGATAAATATATAAAGGACAAAGGATTCAAGAAAGGTACTGTTGACAATAAAATGTATATCAAATATGAAGGTGATAATCTATTAGTTGTTTTGGTGTATGTGGATGACATTATTTTTTGATGCACTAATGATTCTTCTATCTAGTGGTTTGCTAATGCCATGCAATCTGAGTTTGGGATGTCAATGATCGGATAATTGTCATTCTTTCTTGGTATTCACATTATTCATAGTTCTGAAGGTTTATTTCTCTCCCAAGAGAAGAATTCGAAGGAGATGTCTAAGATATTTCAGATAGAATATTCATCACATGTTAGTACACCTATGGTTGTTGGTTGTAAACTTAGCAAGGATAATCCCTTAGCTGATGTTGATCCAAGAATATATCGATCAATGATAGGAAGTCTCTTATACATCACAACATCTCGTCCTGATATAATGCAAGCTGTTGGAATGGTAGGAATATTTCAGTCTGCTCCCGGTGGCTGTTAAGAGGATATTTAAATATTTGTAGTGTAGAATGACTTATGGTCTCTAGTATCCTAGAAATTAGAATCTTCGGTTAACTACATATTTAGATGTTGATTGGGAAAAAAATTTGGATGAGAGAAAGAGCACAAGTGGAGGTGCATTATTCTTGGGTGATTCTTTAGTTGCGTCGCTGAGTAAGAAGCAAGGATCGATATATTTATCCACTATAGAAGCCGAATACATTGTTGCTGCCACCTACTATACACGAATACTCTGGATGGTCCAGACACTAACATACTTGGAGGTAAAATTTGTTGATCCCATTCCTCTCCATTGTGATAATACTAGCACCATTAGTATGTCCAAAAATCCAGTCCTTAATTCCAAGACTAAGCACATAACTATTAAGTATCACTTCTTAAGGGAGTAAGTTACAAACAGAGTGGTTCAATTGAATTTTATTCCTTCTATAGAACATATTGATGATATCTTCACTAAAACCTTACCAAAGACACATTTTGAGTATCTATGCCAGAATCTAGGCATCATATCTTATTCCAACTAAGACGTCCACTGTGATATGGGGATCTGTGATATAGAGTCTTCTTTGACATTGATGTCAAAGGGGGAGATAGTTTTTCGCAAGTTAGAATTTCGAATGAGATAAGTTGATATTCCTCATTCATATGCTTGAAGATTGTATGGTGGAGATCTGAAGGTGCGAAGATCAATGGATAGAAGGAATTTCGATGGTTGAAAGTGCGAGGATGATAAAAAATACGTTGAGTTGCAAACTCAGAAACTAATATCCAAGAAGGAGATCGTGATCAACAGATGAGGTTGATCATGGAAGCAGATCAATGGTTGACAATGATTTTGCTGGGAGAACTAGCACATATTAATAAAATTCGGATGTTCACAAATTTTTATGAATTTTGTCTTATGGTATTTGAAGTCCACCGTCGATCTAGATATGACGACCCTCAACGATTCCACAAATTCAACTAGTAGGTGAGTTAATGATCAGGATGGGAGTGAAATTTCAATGTAATATGTTCTATAAAATTTGGAGTCCACCATAGATCTACGTGGTTAGATTTAGTGGTTCTGCTAAATTAGAATTGGACTAAAGTGCTTCCAACATGCAGAAAGTGCTTCCAATCTGTGAAATTTGAATGTTTCCATCAATGCCAAAGGGGGATATTGTTGGAATTATGGTAGGTTTTTTGATCATATAGAAACATATCAGAGTGGGATATGGTTTTCATTGATGGCAACACATAGTTCCAAGCATATGAACCAGATAAGAAAAGGACTTAGAAGAATCCATGGTTTGTGCACCTTGGTAAATCCACAAAGTTTGAAAGAAAATATGATGAACAGATCCAATGACCAGGAGTGAACCAACAAAGAAATCAACGATTTAGAAGAAAAGTGGAAGGAGGAAAGTGGAAGGTGGAATGCAGAAGATGGGAAATCAAAGTCTAAAATTATATGGGTTTCCACAACCCGTAGTTCACCAACAGAATGTAGAAGGAAGAATTCAGAAGATGAGAAATCAAAGTATAAAGTAATATCGAGTTCCGCAACCCAATGTTCACAAGAAGAATGCGGAAGTTGGAAAGTGGAAGGAGGAATACAGAAGATGAGAAATAAAAGTCTTAAATTATATGGGTTTCCACAACCCAGAGTCCACCAACGGAATGCAGAAGGAAGGAGGAAAAAGTAAATTGTGGAAGTTGTTTAAACAAATTTGGAAAACCTGGGATCCACACTCCGCATCTGATATAAGATCGACGATTAGGAAATGGTGCACACAAAATCGATGACGTAGAAGAAGTCATGTAGAAAAAGAATGCATGAAATAAGGTGTTTGATTTCAGATCAACGGTCAGTAGAGATGTAAATTTTCCTTTAATATTCAAACTAGGGTTAACAATGCATACAATATCTCTATTGATAACCACACATGAATATCTTTTACAGTATGCAGCAGAATGTAAAAATAATAAATAAATCACAACATCACATTAATATTGACACTATTATTTTGGGTATGGAAACCCTAAAAAAAACCCAAGACGAGAAAATCGGTGCAACAGTCAAATATCGATTTTATTATGGGAAAATATGGAGCATTTACAATACTTCAAATTCACCCAAACCTAGTGAATGTAATTACATGAAAAAGTCACTGGGAAAAAACCCAGCTAAACCTCAACACCCTCCTGCATGCGTGTATGACCCAACTATACGAAGCTTAGTGATCTTGTTGCTCGCTCCTCCATCTTTCCAGCTAAATCCTTTGTCTGACTTTCTCTCCCTATCTGTATCTTGGCGCTATCAGAATACAAGTGTGTGTGTCCTCTCCACCAATTAATCTTTCTTTTATAACTTTAGGTAAAGAGAAAACCCTAATTTCACTTTCACTTTAACTAGTGGTAAAGAAAAAACCCTAATTTCACTTTCACTTTAACTAGTGTTTCATTAAAGTTAATTTAGATCACTTTAATTTATTTTCCAAAGTAAACTTAGGAAAAGTAAATTAAATACAACTGGTTTCCTAATTTAAGTCTTCTGCATGCAAGAACACATGCATGCAGGAAGAAATTTCTTGTTGTTTCTAGTTTAACACTCTCTCTCGACGAGGAAGGGATTCGATAGCAACCTCCAACTTATCCTTGAACTTTACAAAACTTTATCTACAAAGTTCCTTGGTAAAAATGTCTACCACATTCTCATCTATCTGTATGTACTCCAACCGAATGGTTCCTCTTTGAACACAATCTCTGAAGAAGTGGTACCTAATGTCTATGTGTTTTCTCCGGTCATGGAACACCAGATTCTCAAATATCTTGATGCCACTCTAATTGTCACAGTGAACTACTGTAGCCTCTAGCTCACACTTGAACAAACTTGAAAGTAACTTCCTCAACCACATACCCTCACAAGTCATCATACTAACTTCTATGTACTCATCCTTTGCTGAGCTCAATGCAACTAACTTTTGCTTCCTGTTGAACCAAGAGACAACCCCTGGTCCAATGCTGAAACAACAACCTGAAATACTCTTCCAGTCCTCTACACATCCTTCCCAGTCAAAATCTATGAAACTAGCTAACTGTACACTCCCCCTGCACTCATAAAGAAATCCATACTCCATTATACCTTTGATGTAGATAAGTATGTGCTTCGCAGCTGCCCAATGCACTCTCTGAGGGTCCACCATGAACTGACTCAAAGAGTTGAATGTAAAGCTAATGTCTGGTCGAGTATTGACCAGATACATAAGTGATCCGATAAGATAGCGATACAAGGTAGGATCAAATCTGTCTGACCCTAATGCATCAATCTTCCTCCAGTTGGAAACTAGAGGTATGGCTATAGGATTTCAGCCCTCCATCCTGAATCTCTGTGGGATATCTCCTGCATACTTCCCCTATTCAATGAAGAAGCATCCATCTCTCCGCCAAACCTCCAATCCCAAAAAGTAATGCACCAGCCCAAGGTCCTTCATCTCAAACTCCACTGCAAGGTCGGACTTCCGGTCTCTAATCAGCCTCTCATCTCTTGTCAAAAATAAATAATCCACATCTAGGACTAGTATGGCAAGAACCTCACCTGTCAAGAAGTACAGGTTGTGGTTAGCCTCACTCTATTGAAATCCCATCTCTCGTAGATAGCTGTCAATCCTCAAGTACCATGCTCGAGGTTCTTGCTTGAACCAATAAAGAGCTCGATCCAGTCTACATACATGTGTCTCCCTGTTCTCCACATCAAACACCTCTGGCTACTCATGGAGTCAATATGCAATCTTCATGGAGTCAATGTGCTCCCGTTATACCAAAATCCTGTTACCATCATGTGATAAGACATTTGACATACCTACTTGCCCTGAATCCCAGCTTCTGGAGTGGTAACTCATATTATTTGTCAATCTTTTCATACAAATTCGCAGCACCATGCTTGACCCTTTATCCATATGCGGTACCCTTGTTTGCACCACCCATACTCTGTTTCCCACAAGCGGTACCACCACTTATGGCCCTTAGTCCATAAGTGGTTATTACCAGAACCTCTCTATCACTAAAGGAGAAACGCGGTACCCTGGGTAAAAAGGGAAAAAGACAAGCTTCTTGAGGATTCTAGATGATAAGCCTCGAGATATCCCTTATCCCTACTATTGTGGGTCTATTGAGCTTGAGATCCCCCATCCTAGGATCTTGGAGGCCACCTCACCCACAAATATCTCAACCTACCCTATCCATCTAGCCTTATAAATACAAGCTTATGGCCATGGTTGAGGGGAAGAACTCTTAAGGAATTGTTATGGTGTTGGATTGATCACTTGGTCCATATCATTGGAGAGCATAGAGAGAGCTAGAGTCAGAGCTTATGGGGATGAGAATGCTTGGTTTCATGGAGATGCATGTCAACACTAAGGCTTGGTTGTAAACTTCTTCATATTTCTCTAATGCAAGTTGATTTCTGTCCCACATATATTGTTGATGTTTGATTTCATATATATGTTGTTAGATTCCTTAGTCACTAGCATAGATTAGTAGATTATATTCTAGTTGCTTTGATCTGTTTCATGTTGAGCTTATTGCAAGTACATAGGGTGACTATTAAAGCATTGTATTCCAGGTATCTATGGCATCTAGGGAGAGTCTTCAACCTCTGTCTTCTATTTGTTCTAGATTTGAACCATTCAGACCAGTGGAACACCTTGCTGTCCACAGGAGGTGAAATATTCAAACTAACAAATTTGGCGACTCCGCTGGGGATTAAAGTTGTGTATCAGTTGTTTTGATCTTCCTCAGTTTGCAACTCTTGTCCGAATCTAGGCTCCTTCTTCAACTCTCTTCAGTCAGATCTACTCTCTGACTGACTCTGTTTGCATTTGAAACCTCCAAATCTGTTTAGATATGAGTCATTTCGGTCTTTTATGCTCTGTTTCCATACTCAATTCAACAGTATTTTCCTTGATATAGCCTTTTTCTGACTGGATCCTTTGTTCTTCTTGTGTTTTGGTCATCTACAGGGAACCGTGCGTATGCTGTGTACGAGACGCGGTGCCACCACCTGAAAAAAGTGAACAGTACGTGGGCCACCGCCTGTAACCTATTGATAAGAAGCAGTGCTATCTGGGAAATGCTCTGTCAACACTTGAGAAGCGCGATGCCAGGTAGGAATCATTCCAAATCCCTTTTCCCTTATTTTTCTTTGCAAAAATTTGGATTTTGATTGCTTTCAGTTCTGCTAGTCAGACTTGTGTTACTGAATCTGATGCTTGTGGTTTGAGTTTTTATGGTTTAAGATTGATTTGAGTGGAATTTCAAAAGTTTTATTAAGTCTTTTGATTGTTCATCTGCTTCTATGATTGTTGGTTGTGTTTACGAAAGGATTTCTTGTTATCTGAAAAGCTTAGGGTGTTATTTAAAAATCTCTTTTCGTTTCTGCTACATATACTAAAAGAAGAACACTAGATTAGATTCTAGGTTTCATTTATTATTTGCATAGTAAACTTCTTTTTCCTTCCTTCAAAATAGAAAATTTTTGACTGAGACTAGGATATCGTCATTGAGCGTTGGACATTGGTTTTCTTATTGGATTTACAAGCTTTCAGAACCTTTATGATCTTTCTTCTGTCATGCATTTAGAGCTATCTCGATAAAAAAAAAATGGTAGTTTTAAGTTAGATTTGCTCATGTTTGAGAAATTGGAAAAAATAGAGTGCATTTGCATATAGGTGTGCTTCTTGTTTTTCTTTTAGGAAAAGAGATTCTTCCCCTTCTCATTTGCTTTTGGAAAGAAGAAATCGGTTTGGAAAAGTGTTTGCTTGTCTTTTTTTGATGTTCATGACTGTTGTGTGGAAGTATTTTTGGTTTTTGAAACAAAAGGAAAACACTCTCTTTCCCTCCCGTAAGTAGGCATACTGAACGGTAAAGTGAACATTTTGCACTAGCATACTGCATGGTTTTACTTTTCTGTCAAAACATCATGCATTCACCTAACCATACAAGTTAAAATTAATGGTAGTTGTAGGTTAAAATTTACATAGTAACTTGAGTGGTAGGTTAGATACGTGTTCGGGCATTGTTAAGTGTAGGAGCTATCGTTCTTTGTCAACATTACATTCTCAGACTTGCGCGGTTCTTCCACGTACCATCGATATATCAAACGGCCTTTCACGTTCCCTTGAGGTATATATAAAGGTACATCACGTACTCGATTGTATATTGGAAGGCCCCTTATGTATGGTTATGCATTAGATAGCACTACTACCGATTCGAGCTCCCCAGTACCTTGAGCATATCGAGAGACCCCACTAGGGTACCTTATCTATCTGAGAAAATCCATTTTTCCATCTTGTTTGGAGCCATACACCGAAAACAAAATTAAGGGAGATTACTATGCATGTACCCTCGAGGTATATCGCGAGTGGTGCCTTCTTGACAATCCTAGTGAGAGACCTGAATTTTGAACTCCTCCTATCATTCTAAGTGTGCTTGTGTTGACATATAACTTGTGTAGGGAAATTCTTTTTGGTGTGTTTTCTAGATTTTCAGACCCTAGGTTAGTTAGGAACTGTACAAACTGGCTGAGTTAAGATAGTCTAGAAGAGTACGGGGCTTGCCACTTGATTTTATTCCTAGTTCAGGAGAAAATCCTATGGAAACTATGGACCAAGGAGCTGCTACCACCTCCCAAGTGGGAGATAATGTGGTTGTGGAAAGTGGAGTACCATATTCTTCACACTCGCCTCCCTTGGTCCAACAGCCTTCTCGAGGATATTCCTTGTTCCATTCTCCCGTGGAAAGACCTGTTGATGATACTGCTCACTTGGATTTTGGTCCCAATGCTTTATTTTGGGAAACCCCTGTAGGTCAGTCCATTGCTTCATTTGGCACCCATGGAATCTCTTCTGAAATTGAAGAAGAATGTAGGCAGTATCGTTCTGCCATTCTCTGTGCAAAGGAGATTGATAAGAAGATTGATGAAATTTTAGGCCCAACACTACCAAGGTCCACATCTGTTCCTAGGGGATATCGTTCACTTGCCGAATCTATGAGACCCATTGAACCGATTATAGATCATCCATTGACACCCCGCAACCCAGGTCAAGATACCACCCCTACCAACTCTCATGTTATGTCTATACCTAATTTTTCCAAGTCTTCTATACCTGAGATTCAATCTTCAATTCCTATTTCGTCTGCACCTTCTAGTGTCAGGGGGAAACCCCCGGCATGACCTACGTTATCTGACACTGGATTTGTTACTAGTCAAGGGCAGACCTATAACATAGAACCATCTATAGTTTATGCCCCTCCCACCCTTTCTAATGTGGTTAATCCCCCATCCAGTTCAGGTCAACCCTATGGGGCCCAACCTGTAACCATTCAATCTTCTAGAGGTTATGGTTATCAAATACCTATAGGTAATATTAATCATCCATCCAATCCTATAGGAATTCCATACCCTAGTAATACTTTTACGCCATGGGGGAAATCCAACTGGTCTTACATGCCAGCTATGGGGGGGATACCTATACATACTGCGGGAGGTGCCGGAGGACCCCCTTATGGAGGTCCTCCCCTTGGGGGGCCTAATGGTCTCGGAGGATTTGGAAAATTTCCTCCTTATGGTAGTGGTGGCCCTAGTGGTCCTGGGGGACCTGGTGGCTTTCCTCCTTCTGGCCCTGGAGGGTTTGGTGGCCCTCCTCCTAGTGGTTCTAGTGGCTCTGGAGGTTTACCTCCTCCTAGTGGCCCCAGAGGGTCTGGTGGTCCGCCCCCTGGTGGTCCTGGTAGTCTTGGTGGTCTTGGTGGTCCTGGTGGTCTCGGTGGCCCTATTGGTCCTCCTCCTGGAGGCCCTGGTGTTCTTAGCGGTCCTGATCTCGAAAATCACTCCCCTGCGGGTGGATCTTCCGGCAGTTCTTCGTCACAACAACCTGTTTCTCAGTCCACTTATGGTCCTACTAGTAATTATATGCCATATCAATATTACCAGTATGTTCAACCCAACTGACAGTTACGTTTCCTAGCAACTTTAGACTTACATGATCTGTCCAAGTTGATTAATGACCCCATTCGACACAATCCCTCGTGGCCCCCTATTCCGGTAAAGTTACCATTGGACATCCTAAAATTCTATGGGAAACAAGGAGATGATCCAAAGAACCATGTGTTGACATTCCATTTGTGGTGTTCTTCAAATTCCCTCATGGATGACTCTATTCAGTTACGACTCTTTCAGCGAAATTTGACCGGTACGACTGCGAAGTGGTACATTGAACTCCCACAACATTCGTTTGTGGATTTTGGCTCGATGGCAACCGTGTTTCTTACACACTTTCAGCTCCCTATTCATTATGAAACGGGTATTGATCTTTTAACCTCTCTGCGACAGAACACCTCCACCCACATATCCAATCATATTCATGAGTGGAGAAGGCAGAGAAGGCTTATTAAGGCCCCTATTCCAGATCAGTTACTAGCTGATTGGTTCACCAAATCCTTGTTGCCTTCTATTGCCTGAGATGTGGCTATGGGTGGTGCCGTTACTGAAGAGCAGGATATTAGTTGGGATCAGTTCCTAGACTTGATTTATTCCCAATCTGGCACTCTTGATGACCTGATCCCTCAAGCTCCTCGCCCCATCACCGATCCTGCCAAGCCACCAGTAGAAGTACCTGTTGATGGGATTGTTGGTTCAATCTAGTCCCCATCAATGGTGAAACCTGCCAAGCAAACCCAAACTACCCCATCTACTCCTTCGACTCCTAAATTTTCCACCGAGGTCAATTCTATTCAAAATACTCAAACCTAGGGTAATAAAAAGAAAGGTAGAAATCGAAATAAAAAACCTGGAAACCAGCCAGAGACTCCATGACCAACCAATGGTGATAACGAAAAAGGGAAAAGAAAAGTGTAATATCCCTGTTTGCTATGTGGTGGTGACCATTTTTCAAAGGAATGTCCTCGTTGGGACAAAATATCCCAATTTTTGAAGTCCAATCCCACACCTGCAGTACTTACATATAATTTTCCCTCTCAACAACAACTGATAGACCACATGTATAATCAGGGTAATTCCAGTTTGTCAGGGGAAATTCATATGATGTCCTTAGATACCATCCATCTGCAAAATCCAAGTCAGAATTATGATAAACCTGCAGATAAAAATGAAGATCATTTGTCTTCAGGGAAAGCCCCTTCTACTAGTTCTCTTGAGTCCTCGTCTATTGTCCCCTTGTCTATTGAGAAGCCTACTCTTGACATGATTCTGCGCACACGTAAGAGTACTCTTCGGAAGGCAGTATTTAATCCCAATGACTGAGCTACTCAATTTTATAATGTGGTTGAATATCTCGCTCAGGCACCTTGTGTAATGTCTACCCTAGAAGTGCTCCAAAGTTTCCCTACATAGCGCAAAAACTTGTTGACTGCATTAGGAGCTTTAGACCCAGATAACACCAACTTGATTCATTTTAATGTTGAGAACTATAAGTCTAGGTTACCACATAAACTTGATTTTCAAGTCATTATGAAAGTAGTTGGAAAGAAAGTTTTTCGAATGATCCTAGATGAAGGAGCTTCAACCTCCGTGTTGTCTCTGTCTTGTTGGAAAGCCCTTGGCTCTCCCAAGCTTGTAACATCACCTACGACCCTTAAATCCTTTGACGGACAGGGTTTCCATCCCCACGGTCTCATACCAACCCTCGTGGTCGAGCTAGGGGGTGAAACCGTTTCCATCCAAGTAGAAGTGGTAGATGCCCCTTTAGAAGTGGTAGAGGATGTTGATTCTTCTCAATTCTTGGAAGAGATAAAAAATTATATCGGCGATACATATGAGTACTTTGATGGTGTTGATTCTATTTGGTGGGAGTATTTTTTCAGGGTGCGGAGTGAAATAATTTTAAACTCCACAAATGGATATATATATATTTGAATTCTCCATTTACTTGGCCACAAATTTTATCAAATGAAAATGAGGAAACAACTATTGAACCTCGAGGTTTTGAGTTTTCTGAAGTAGAGGAAAGAGAAACGTATCTTGGTTGTAGAAGATCATCCAAAAAGTTTCAAGAGATGGAATACCTTTACAAGGATTCAATACAAGATGTCAAGGAGGGTTGCATGATTGCAGTTTTAGCTACAGATGATGCACATGATTATCCATTATAGATTTCAAAAGTTATGAAGGTCAATAAAGAAAATGAATAAGTAGTATTAGTAGAATTTAATTAGTATGCAATAGATACACACCCATTTGATGGTGCGTACAAGTCAGAGACAGTGGTTGAGAAAAAGAAAGGGTCAAAAAATAAATCATCATCGAATTCACATATTGAAATTAGAGGAAGTTGATATACTTTTTTCTGATTTCAAGTTGACAAAGAAAGACACTCTTTGCTCCAATGTTGTAGATATTCTCAAGAAGTTGTTTCCAAATGAAGAAGTTGCAAGATGTTGACTAAGATGGTGCACCCATTGATAATAGAGAATAATATGGGTTATTTACATCTTCATCCAACCCTTCATCTACATAAAATGTAGATTCTAATGGGGTTTCAGAATCCATGGATGAATTTGAATAATTTCACATGAAACATTTTAGATGTTGTGTATTAGTATGATGTTTGTAATTGAATCTTAAAGGATTTTTGAATATTTATATGAATCGTTTGTTCTTGTATGGTCTAATATATGATTTAATTATGAATGACGCCATAAATTCTTTGATTTTATAAGATAGAGGTGTGAAATTATTTATGAAATATATTTTTTATTTAATAGGCAAGTTTCAAAAAATTTGTAATTTATCTCTTCAAGAAAAAATATGTTTCCAATTTAAGGGTTGATTTTAAAGTTTTTGTAAAGAATAGTATGGGATGTTTAGGACATGGCTCTATTTTTTATCTCGAAAAAAAATGTGTATACTGGTATCAACTTGTTTCTATTTGGGGGATGTTTTTAGTGTTTTTTATGCAAAAATCATTGTTTTTATGGATAGAGTTCTTGTTCTTACTATAAATTTATCGTTTCATAATTTAAGTGTTTATATTATTAAATTAATTAGGAGAGTTGTTTCTTACTTTATATTTTTTATGGAAGGAACTATTCTTAGGGCATGTGGTGTCCACACCCAACAATCCCAATAATACGACATGTAGCCACCTAACTAGTGATTAAAATTCACCCCTGAAAAGACCATTTCACCATAATATAATAGAGAAGGTCTATGTTGGGGACCTAGAATTAAACAAATTCATGAACAATAAAATATAACAAAATGTTGTGGAATATATAAGCTAAAATAACAAGAGTTTATAGTAACCAAATGTGCATGACAGAATTTAAACATAATCACATAGCATGGAAAATGCATTTATTTTCAGAACAAAATATGACATTAAATTGCAAACTCAAAAACAATTGGAGAAGTCTTAACTTTTAACAAAAGGTAATCCAATAAACCCATTTGTATTGGCTATTTTGTACCCAACTATAAGCATATATTGTATATGTCACCCATAGCCATACTATGATGCTAATGGGGAAAATGAAACAAGCTACACATTTCTAGCTCACTCAACCCAACCCCATATTCTCTCACAACTCCTCCAATATGTCCATTACAAGTCACTACAAGAATCTCATCCAACAATCAAATGACCATGGAACTTGCTTCCACTACCCTAAATAGCATAGGAATATTTTCCCTTTCTCTACTTAACAATCCCTCAGGAATACTTTTCACTTCTAGTGTAGTGTAGGAATATAGCGTCTAATATTTTGTATTCCTTATAGGAATAAATTGAAATAATAACTTTGGGCTCTAAAGAATCCAATAAGCAAGAAATACACCATGGGTGAAGGATTCCTAATTTTCTCAATGATTATGATCATGCACAACCCTTTAAATTTCATCCAAGAATTGTAGTTCCTCTTTCGTAGTGATGATTTGTTAATTTCCATATTAGTTCATGGTTAGAAAGGGAGAATGTGGCATGGGAAGTGTAGAGGATGAATTTGAGAATGTTAGAATGAATATCAAAGAGAGAATTGAGGGAAATGTTTGCTAATATTCCTTCTAAGAGGAGAATAAAGTATTATTATGCTTCCCCATAATGATTGTACTTGACCCATTCTATAATAACTACATGAGTAAATTTCCCCACCAAAATCTACATAAGTTCAATGATTAGGTTTCTAAGTCAATGGGTGGCTTATTTTAAAGAACATGATATAAATAATATTTCTTTTCTCTTCCAATTTGACAAGTTGAGTCATATCCCCTCCCACTCTCTTCAAAACCATATTGGAACATTATATATTATATTTCAAAATTAATAATTACATATCCTGAGTTCATTATGGCAAGCATACCATGTGGTATATGGAAGTATATTTACATCAAGCCTTAGTCTTGGCCTTGAGCTCCACACTAGGAATCTATACAAACATAAGTATACCATTTATTCGTAGGGTTATTTATTTAAGCTCACATGGCTTGTATCCTATCATTATAACCACACGTTTACAATTATGCTCAACATGATCCAATTCATTCTAGGGGTGAAAATTAATGTATTATAGGTGCACTTAAAAACCACTCCAAGAAGTGATTGCAAGAGATAACCAAAAGAATAATTGGGTGGAGATTGTAGCATGGATTTCTCCTTGCTACAAGGATAGGAATGGCTCCCTTCTGTCTATAGGACAGAAGGGTAGGTCACCTATTCTCACAGTTTAAGTGTGATGCGAACTTTTGTGTGTGTAAGTAAAGAAGGATGTCTCCATACCAGGGGTCATCCATGGATATGACGAATAGGAAATCATCAGGGATATCATCCTTGGGAGGTGATGATGTGGTTAACGGGAGAAGATTGGTCATGAGTGTGGCCAGCGCGAGTGCCTTTGTGCTTTTCTAGGAAATGAACTCTAAGTCGAACTCTTGGAGGATGACTACCCACTTGGATGCTTGAACTTGTAGAAGGCAATGGCTTAAGAGGTATCGCATTGAGTTTGAATCTTCCACTACACGTGTATGGTTTGTGATGATGTAATGGCACAACTTCTGAGTCAAGAAGACGACGGCAAGGGACAATTTCTCCTCGGGTGAATATCGTAGTGGGGGTCATGTTAGCTTTTGAATGATGTAGTAAATCACATGATCATGGCAAGCATTGTCTTCTTGGACCAAGACTCTAGCGATGTCATTTTCCGAGGCTGACACATAGAGGATGAAGTATCGAGTGAAGTCTGGTGCTGAGAGTAATGGTGCAGAAGCCAGGGCTTGTTTGAGTGCATCAAACGATTCTTGTGCTTGCTGATCCCAAACAAAGGGGATTTTTGTGTGGAGCAGGCGAATGAATCCGTAAGCTTTTGTTGCGTACTCTGGTACAAAGCGGCGGAGGAAGTTGGCCTTGCCTTGGAGGCTCTGTAGTTGGTGTCAAGTTTTTGGGGAAGGGAGATCAAGGATAGCCTGAACTTTGAGGGGATCTACCATTATCCATTTGTGAGATACGATGAATCTGAGTAGACAGCCTACTGGGACACAGAAAATTCACTTGAGGGGATTAAGGAAAATTTTGTACTTGCGGCAATGAAAAAATACTTGTCGCAAGTCGTCTATATGTTGTGCTTGTTTCAGTGATCGAGCGGTAAGGTCATCCAGGCAGACCAAGATGATGTGAATTAGATCATGGAAACAATATGTCATGGCGTGCTGGAAGGTGGATCCAACGTTTTTCAGGCCAAAGGGCATGACTTGGTAAGCGAATGTACCCCATGGGGTTTTGAATGCCATATTATAACGGTCTTTTTTCTGGATTTGGATTTGGTTATATCCGAAAAAACCATCCATGAAGGAAAAGGCCTCATGTACGGTGCACGCATCGATGATGTGATCGATGAAGGGTGTGCGGAAATTGTCTTTGGGACATGCCCCATTAAGGTCATTAAAGTCTGTGCAAACATGAATGGTACCCTATTTTTTATTCATAGGAATAGGATTATAAACCCAAGTGGTGTATGCAATGGGATAGATGAAGCCGGCTATGCGCAGCTTCTCTATCTCAACTTTCACCGCAGCCATTTTGGATGGATGGATTGGCCATTGCTTTTGGCATATGAGAGCCACATCAGGCCATGTGTCAATGTGGTGTTCCATGATGGATGGATCTAAGCCAGGAATTTCGGTGTAAGACCAGGCGAAGATGTCACGAAATTCTTGTAAGAGAGATTTGTAGGCATCGACCTCTTCCAGGGAGCAAGATGCCCCCAGCATGATTTCTTCTACAATATCAGAATTGGTTGAGATGTCAATTTTAATGGTTGGAAAAATGTTTGCCATATTCCCTTCTTCAAAGGCACCTGGTGCTGGGATGGGGTTCTTGAACCAGTCAACCTTCCCATGGATGAAATCTTTGGTCTCCATGGAAAACTGGTTAGATTGTGACACAAGTTCTTCAAGGAGGAAGAACAAGTGATGGTGCATGTCGTCCCATGGGTATTCTGGGGCAGTTAGAGCTTTAAGTATCTCCTCATCGTTGCTGAAGCAATGAAGAGATAGGTCTAATGGGCAATCGGTGGTGGAAGAACTTCTTCAATCAAGGTGATCTCAGACTCAAGGGAATGTTGACGGAGTTCAGCCAGAGCCATTTGAAATTCGGGCAGGTCCTGGAAATGGTGAGAGTAATGGCTGTACAAGCTGCAAAGGGCGCAAGCATGGTTTGTTCTCAATGCCTTGTTCCTGATTATTGGTGCGGTTGGGATTTCAACCACGGGGATGTTTTCGTTTATATCCATGGCATCTAAATGCACATGAATCATTGGGATTTCAGGGCAAATCTGAGTTCGATGGCCCTGTTGCTCGTAGACGGCACAAGGTGGGACTTGTCATGGTTTTACGGTGGCTTTGGCGTTCTTGCCTCTGGCCCTTTTTGGGTGGGGTGGTGAGGGTGCGGGTGTGATGGTTGGCTTTTGCGGGCCAGGTGGAGGGTGAAACTCCACTGTGATGTGTTGCACTAAGGTTAAAACAACTTGGGGCATTGCTGGTTGAGCTGGTGGATCAAGATACCTCACCGGAATTCCCAATGTAAAGTTGGGTAAGCTTAAAGTGGCCATTACCGGTTTGCTCATGACACTAGGTGGGGGAAAGAGGAATGGAATTGTATGGACTGGAGATGAGCCCAGATGTTGGTCTTCTGGGTAGACCCAGGTTTACTGTATTGTACCAACAAAACCCCTGACTCACTGGCCCTTTCAGAAACAGACCGCAAAACGGCCTGAAGTCTCACCCGAAGTGATCCTAGATGGGGTGGTTGAAGAAACACGTTTCCTCAACCAGGTTCTGTAGCATCCTAGGTTTCTCTTACTTTGGTTAACCAGTGGGATCTCTCTCAGCGCAGGCTGTTTCTCTCTTCCTCATTGACTCTTCTATTGGACTGGCTCTTACCGCATCGCAGCTTCCAGGATGTTGCACAAACTTTCTCTTCTTCCAACACTTAACCTGCGATATCTCACACCGCAGCTCCTCCGGCTGTGCGATATCTCATTTCTACGCTGCGATATCTCCTATAGTAAGGCTTACTATGCTCATCGACTCTTAAGGTCCAACGGCTTTCTCTCTAGGTATAATAACTCAGTTAACCTTCATAAGGGTGTTACACAATCTTCACTTAAGCTTCTACAGTAACACATTGAACATTACTTGTCACATACCCCAATTTTGTAAAAATAATGTAAATTATTTAATTATATTCCTGAGACATTATGTTAAATTTAATGCTAAGTAGGAATTGATGACTCAGCAGAGTCAACAGAAATGGAGTGTAATTCAGAATATTTTATTATTAATAAATAAATTGTGGAGACAACAGCATGGGAGAGCTGTTAAAAAGAGGTTACTGGTCAAACTGGTGGATGGAACTAGGTGGAAGGAAAAATACAAGTGGCAGCATCCTCAAACACTTCCTAAGCTGCAGGTGGCAACTTCCCTATATTTGGGGTCATGATCCCCCAAGAAAGTGGGATCAGAGCAGGTGGCTCATTAAATGACAGTTAACCCAAAAAAGACCTAGGCAATCTTTTAAAAGTACTCAATGAAGAGAGCTAAGGCTGCTTAGATATTTTCCAGAGAGAATTCATTCAGGTGAATGTTATTCAGGAAATTCATTGAGGAAGAGGGAAATACAGTAAGGAAGTTGTTTTAAGAGGATTGTTGTAGTAACTTGATTTCATTAAAGCTTTTTGGCTGAGAGAACTGACTCATAGTTCTGAGTTAATACTGAGTTTGAAGACTAGTATCTGACTTTGCTGCACCTAGTTCCATCCAGGGAGACCAAAGCAAGCTCGGGGGTTCTAAGGAGTAGCTGTCTGAGCGCTCTCCAGGAGTTGGTAGGGAGGAATGGCCTCCCATTGCTGTTATTGTCCTAGTTTAAACAGGTTATGTCACTTATCTCTCTATGTTTAATGAGAATAAATGGATGCATGTTATGTTTATATTATATGACTGAAGAGTTAGTTAGTTTAGTAATGTGAGTATCTTAGGTTATTAGTAGTTAATCTATTGCTGAGTTAAAGAATTACTGTGTTTTTCCACATCTGGGTTCACCAGATCGTACTCCAGCACAGTATCTCGGTATTGGGAAGTAACATCCTTTTGAACTGAGCTTCTTATTTAGTTACTCCAGTAACTACAAGTGTCTTACAAATTCATAAGTTATTTTCTTATAGTCTTAAAAAAAACTACTTCCTAGTACTGTATCTTTGTTTCCACTAAATGCTACTGTAAGGATAGAAAGTAGAAGTTAGACTAGAATTCATACTGTTTTACTATATAGTTTCCTTCCTTGTATTCAGATAATTTCATTTCTAAAAATTAACTCAAAGCAAGAACAAGTTACAGAGCTATTATTCTTTTTATTCAGAATATAAACATGTTAATAATTGTACTTACAGAGCATTTGTAAGTAAACTTTATAACTAAGAGAATAAACTAATTACAGCAGAATGTAGGTAGTATTAATATATAAAAGCTACAGAAATGTCAAAAGATAATATATTCATTATAGTAGTAGTAAGGTATTTTATCTTTATTTTGCTATTAATTTAAAGTAGGATTCTTATTACTATAAATATTCCCCAGAATTAAACTTACTGTCCGAGCTGCAAGTAATTGACAGTTCTTAATCTTACTCCTTTACGGGTATAACTGTGCAACAGTAAATACTTTTTCTTATTCATAAGGAGGTCAAATTTTTTTAAACCTAATACATTTTGCACAGGAAGAACAACAGCATAATGCTATCTTCTTTAGGATATAAAATAAACAAAGGTATACATATGGAGAATATAATACTCCAATAAAGACAGGATTAATAATTTGTATTAGTAAGCATTATTGTAATAATAATATCATACTTTTATATTATACAACATAGGGGTAATATTCTTTTTAAACTTGAGATTGTCAACATTGTTAAAGTTACAGTCATGAGTTAAATATACTCGGTTTTACAGTATAACCTGTCATTTTCCGAAACTCTTTTAAAATAAATTAAAAGTAAAATGTAAGAACCTTTATAGTTTAAGGGCAGAAACCCTATATATCATTTAAGAAGTTAATACATAATAAGTAAATCAAGGTACATGACCCTAACAATAACATTATTAAAAGAGTTTATCAACAGTAAAATAGCCCAGTTGTTATTTTAAAGCAAAGGAAAATAACAGAACAATAAATTGCTCGAACATCGAGCTTAACCATTATGGTATAAACCATTTATTTTACTCATAGTTACCAACAGAGTTTATAATTTTAATTCATAATGGCAGATTAAGAAACTAAAATTAATCTCAAACTGTAAAATTAGGGTTGAACCCTATAAATCCATATTATACAAGTAAAATAAATACTAAGAGTTAAGACAATATTTTCACCTATGGTCGTATTATAAATTCACAATAATAAGCTGTTATAAACCCATATTTTATTTATTCCTGTACAGAGCATAGATTCAAAATGTATGTGTTAAACAAACCAAAAGATACAGGAAAGCATTATAATAAGCTATATTACAAAACTCTGGGTGAAAACCCTGAACATTCAAGAGTACAGTAAAAGAAACAGGATGTCGAGGTCTTAACCTCATCCACAGGCAGGTTTACAGCCCAGTGCCTTTTATACAGTATTTCTTTTACAGTATTTTAAACACAGAAGAAAAAATAATAATTACAACATCAGCCTAAGCTGCATCACCCATGCATAGCGCAGGGGTTTACCCTGTTAAAATTCATATTAACCTGCATTTTAATAAGACTGAACGGAACCGAGGTAACCACAAGAGTCACATCTCTCAAAGCCAACCTCTAACAGCCCTAAAAACCAGTAAGGATGGAACTCCATGTTGAGACCAGGCTTACCAGGGAAAAACAACAGCTGAAATCTTGCGTTTTCCACTCCACAAGGAGGAGACCGAACCTGCAAAAGAGGGAGAAGCTGATTATTTTAAAACCTTATCATTAATGGCTAAACTATTTCTTGAAATGAAAAAAAAGTGAAGGAACAACCTATAACTTACCGCCGAGTGTGATAGAAGTGTAGCCACCGAAAATAGCCAGATAACCACGAGCAGAGGGAGCGTAAACCCTTCCTTTGTCACCGAGAAGAACGAGATCGCTGGAGCGAAGGATACCTATCACAAGGGAGGGCATTGACAGTATCAAGTCGAGTTAATGCACTACGCAGTGACAGGGTCGACAATGGGTGCCAAAGGGGGAAAACCCTAGGTATTCAACAACTTTAAAGCCACCAACAGCAAGTTTTTTAACTCCCACACAGTGCAGTAGATGAGCACGAAGAACTGGAGCAGCCTCCACGAAGAACTGGAGCAGCCTAGAAGCTGCTATCAACAACGTAACAGCGAAATGAACCAGAAGGGTTTGCAGAGCGGCCAAGCCCGAAGGCGAAGGAGAAATGATGAATTAGGGTTGAGTCAACTATTTTATAACGCCAGTGCATGGCTGAGGAGTGACCACGTAGTACTTTTAATACATTGCATGTAGTGGGTTGAGTTCTAATGTTCCACGATGAGTTTTCCATTGATTGATTTTTCAAACAAAATCATAGCGTGGAGATCCCAAAGGTGGTTATACCATGGTATCACCTGCCACATAACTTTCAAACCACGTACTTTAGATAAGTGCATATAAAACTTTACATTATAGATTTTGTTTATGATTAGTCTTGTAAGTATTTAGACATAGCGAATTGTTTTTTATTTATAAGGGTTATAATAATAATGGAGTAATGTTAGGTATAGTTGTTTACAATTCTACAACTATATTGTCAATTGCTATAGTCTACATTGAAGGTAAAAGACTTGTCATTCTCTTTTTATATGACTATAACTTGTAGAAATCAATTTATATAACCCAATAATTTTGAGTTGGGTTACTCTAGTCCATTTTTATTTGTTATTGCTAATATAATAACAATCTCTTAATAGTCTTAGTATCCTTATGGTAACAATTAGACTTTTGCTATCTTCCATGCTCAAAGATTTACAAAGATTGTATAAGTGAGTGTATGTTAGGCAGCTTGTGTAATTTAATTATAACCATTCTTGTTGGTAGTATAGTCTGGAAAACTCATAAATGGGTTTAAGTATGATAATATAGGATTGATTCTAAAGGTGTTTATGGTTATTATCCAAATGTCGATCATGGAAATAGAAGTAGCCTTTCAAACATTGTGAATCCTTTAAATGTTAAGAGAAGACTTGTTTTCAAACAGTAAATTTTGTAAATGCTTAAAATAAGAAAAATATAGGTCGATACTTGTAATATCTTAGCATTTACATCTACATATGCAAACCCGATCATATTGCAATCTAATCATGGCATTGCTGCAATAACTATAAATAACAGAGTTTAATCTTTGTTGGTATGAATTTTCTACCATGCTAGCTGTTTAAGTAAAAAGTAATTATTACATTTTTACACTTATTTTCAGTATGAGAATTTAAATGGTTTTATTCTCTGAAGAATTGTTAAACTCTATTTTTCTGGATAACGAAGTTAACTGTCATCTATATGAGTAGAATTCAATTCTCTAGCAATAGATCTCAAAGAAACTTAGTAAAAGTTTTACCTGTAGAAGCATGGCAAATCTGTCTAGCATGTATGTACTTTCACTAATTAAATTATATACAGCAAATCATATTGTGAACTTCTGAGACTTGTTATCAGCGACCAGTATATCTTACCTGTATTCCTGTAATAGAAGGAAACTGTTGCGTTAGCTCGGAAGCTAAGTAAGCCCAGTCCTTCATGACAAACCCACCTTGTGTCACAAACAGAAAAAAAATCAGTAACAAAAAAGAATTACTTTTTAAAAAGTTAAGTATAATCAAAAGATTATTTAGTTACAATTCTAGTAACATAAACTAATCAAACAGTTAATGACTGCAGTATAAGAATATATGCTATTTTGAAAATTTTAAATTTTTCGGAATTTTTGGGGTTTTGACATGTGGTATCAGAGCATGGTTCAAATACTAGGCCTTGATGTGGCCCAACTAGTTTCCATAGAATGGTAAAAATAACATACTAACCTATATTTTGTTTTATGTGAAATGCAAAAAGTTTCTTTTTCTGAATCTAACAGGCAGGTATGGAGAAGTTAGGAGAGTATGCCGAGGAGGAGTCTCCAAACACTGAGACAAGACAGATGTCTAGAGAACCTATGATAGAGGAGGTAACTCAAGAGGAGGACAATGAAATAGAATCAGTCAAGAAGGACAATGAAAGGATTCTGAAAACTCAAGAGGAGTTAAATCAAATTTTGATGGAAAAATTTCAGACTGAAGAGAGAAGCAAAATATCTGAATATGAGGAAGCTAGCCACTAGAAAGGACCTAAAAAGATGAAACTGGTTAAAGCTGAAAGCAGCTCATCATCTGAAGGGCTTAGGGAACAACAAAGCTACTACACTACTAGTGATAGTAGTGAGGCTGAGTTGTATAAGAGAAAGAAAAAGTACAGGCCTTATGAAGAGATTTCCGGGGAGTTCAAGAAAATAAAACCCCCAATTTTCAATGGAGAAACTGAAAAAGGAGAAGAGGCAGAATCCTGGTTATCCGGGATGAGAAAATATTTTCAGATATACAACTATTCAAATCAGCTGAAGGCAAGAATGACCATCTATAATCTCTCTGGAAAGACAGATATATGGTGGCAAGATCTGAAAAGAGTTAAGGGAATTAAGGAAAAAGAAGTCAATTGGAGTACTTTTAAAAGGTACTTTAAGAAGAAGTTTCTGTCCGAACAATACTATGAAGAAAGGGCGAAATAATTTTATGAGTTAAAGTTAGGATCCATGACTATGAAGGACTTAAACAGTAAGTTTTTAAGTCTGTTAAGGTATGAGTTGTATTTAGTTGATGAGAAACCTAAAGTACAGTGGTTTCTCAGCTGTCTTCCATATCATATAAAGGACAGAATCGAATATGATAACCCCAAAACTCTAGAAGAAGCCATGCGGAAGGCTAATTTTTGTTTTGAACAGAATAAAAAGAAAGAAGGAATAGCCAATTGGAAGGCTAAAAAGAACAGTAATCAGCCTGAGTTGAAGAAAAAAGAGTTTGTACCCCAGAAAAATTTCAGGAATAATAAGAACAGAAATCATTCTAATGGTAAGAACTTCCAGGGAAACAGAAATGGTGTTCCTAATAATTCCAATAATTCCAATAACTTCAAGGGCAAGTAAGCTTCAAACAATCATGGAAATTTTACTAAGAATTTCGAGCGGAAGGAGCCTGTTAAGTGCTGGGAGTGTAATGGCCCGCACTATGCTTCAGTCTGCCCAAATCAGAAGAAGCCAAACAATAATATTCATACTATACAAGATGAAATGACTTTTGGAGATTTTTCAAGGACTATGCCTCGAATCAATGCAGCATTAGAGAATCGCCAAGCGGATTATCAGACTTCCATGATGGAAGTAGAAGGTATGGTTAACCAAACCCCTGTGACTATTTTAATAGATCCAGGTGCTAGTCTTAGTTACATTTCACCTCAAATAGTAGAAAAGTGTAAATTGACTGTTGAAAATTTTGAAAGCTCATGGTTAGTTCAACTAGCCACTGGGGCAAAAAGAAAGGTAATCTGTTATGTTAAGGAATGTGCTTTAGATATGAATGATTTTAAAACTACTGTTAAATTAAATGTTTGGCAACTTGGATCGTATGACATACTTATTGGTATGGACTGGTTAGAACAACATAAGGTAGTTTTAAACTGTTTTGATAAGACCTTTACGTGTGTGAATAATAATGAACAGCTTGTAACAGTTAAGGGTATTCCTAGGAAAACTGTAATCAGGAAGATTTCTGCCTTACAACTTAAAAGAGCAGTTAGGAAAGGGTGTAAAGCCTATGATATAACCATTACAGATGAGGCGAGTAAATCTAAAAAAGATAAAATAAAAATAGAGGATATTCCTATGTTAAATGAATTTATTGATGTTTTTCCGGAGGAAATTCCAGGATTACCTCCCAGGAGGGAACTGGATTTCACTATTGAGCTAGTACCAGGCACTGTACCTATCTCGAAACCTCTGTATCGTATGAATATTCTGGAACTTAATGAATTAAAATCACAGTTAAAGGAATTAATAGATAAGAAGTATATTCGACCTAGTGTTTCCCCTTGGGGACCACCAATAATATTTGTCAAAAAGAAAGACGGAACTATGCAAATTTGCATAGATTACCGTCAACTTAATAAAATGACAATTAAAAACATATATCCGTTGCCCCGCATAGATGATCTATTTGATCAGCTGTGTGGAGCTACGGTGTTCTCTAAGATAGACCTGAGATCAGGATATCATCAGGTAAAAATTAAAGAAGAGGACATTTTCAAGACATCCTTCAGAACAAGGTATGGACATTACGAATTTGTCGTAATGCCATTTGGGCTTACTAATGCCCCAGCTGTCTTTATGTGCCTAATGAATAACATAATGCATAAATATTTAGATAAATTTGTTGTCATATTCATCGATGACATCTTAATTTATTCTAAAAATAGAACACTTACGGATAGTTTTACAAGAACTGCGAGAGCAACAGCTCTTTGCGAAGTTCAGTAAGTGTGATTTCTTTAAGGATGAAATGCAGTACTTAGGTCACGTAGTGAATAAGGAAGGGATTTCTGTGGATCCTGAAAAGATTCAGGCAATCGAAGATTGGCCAATACCAAAAGACGTAACAGATGTTAGGTCCTTCATGGGAATTACCGGTTATTACCGAAGATTCATCGAAGGCTTTTCGAAAATAGCTAATCCTATCACTTCCTTGCAAAAGAAAGGCAAGAAATTTGATTGGAATTTAAAATGTGAAGAAAGCTTTAAGAAATTAAAAACTTTATTAACAACTGCACCTATTCTAAGAATAGCAGATCCTAATAAGGATTTTGTGGTATGCACCGATGCTTGTAATAATGGTTTAGGCGGAGTGCTGACTCAGGATGGGAATGTCATTACCTATGAGTCTAGGAAGTTAAAGATCCATGAAAAGAATTATGCCACTTATGATTTATAACTTGCTGCTGTTATTCATGCCTTAAAAATGTGGCGACACCACTTAATAGGCAGAAAGTTTACTTTAATGACTGATAAGAAGGGTCTATAATACCTTCTAGATCAGCCCAACTTAAATGCAAGGCAAGCAAGATGGTTAGCCTTCTTAAGTGAATACGATTTCAAAATTCAACACATAAAAGGAAAAGAAAATAAAGTGGCTGATGCTTTGAGCAGAAATGCAAAGCTGAATTTTACAACAGCAATCAGTACTTATGCTTCTGATTTAAATGAACAGCTGACTGAAGGGATAAAATTGGATGAAATTTATCAAAAATTTCAGGTTACAGCTAAAGAAGAACCTATGGAAAGTCTAATAAAATGTTATAGTCTAAATAAATATGGATTTTTATTGTTTAAGGACAGACTGTATGTGCCTAATGTGCCTAAGGTTAAACTACTAATTCTGGATGAAGTTCATAAAACCCCTTACTCTGGGAACCCGGGCTACCAGAAGACTGTCACCATGTTAAGAAAAGATTATTTCTGGCCTAATATGAAATCTGAAGTAGCTGAGTATATAGCTAGATGTTTGGACTGTCAACAAGTGAAAACAGAACATCAACATCCAGCTGGGTTACTGCAACCTTTTCCTATTCCTATTTGGAAATGGGAAATAATCAGCTTAGATTTTATTACTGGATTACCCAAAAATCAAAATCAGAATGATTCAATTATTGTGGTAGTAGATAAACTAAGTAAAGCAGCACATTGTATTCCTGTTAAAACCACTTACAAGGCTGCAAACATAGCTGACATATTTCTAAAGCAATTTTTTCGGCTACATGGTGTACCTAAGATTATTATTTCAGATAGGGATCCTAAATTCACAGGGAATTTCTGGAAATCCTTGTTTAAAGGATTAAACACAACACTAAATTTCAGCACCTCTTTCCATCCTCAGACAGACGGACAGACAGAAAGAGTGAATCAGGTGTTGGAAGATCTGTTAAGAATGTATGTTAAGGATCAGCCAGGTAAGTGGGAGGATTACTTGCATTTAGCAGAATTTGCTTACAATAATAACTATCAATCCTCAGCTAAGTTCAGCCCATTTGAAATTCTGTATGGGCGTAAATGTAACACTCCTATCTCCTGGAATAATCCAGTATGTAGATTGGTGTTAGGACCTGAATTATTGAAGGAAATGGAACAGATTGTGAAACAAGTGCAAGAAAACTTAAAGGTGGCACAGGATCGACAAAAGAGCCAAGCAGATTTGAAAAGAACTCCTAAAGAGTTCCAGGTGGGTGAACATGTGTTCATAAAGGTAAGACCAAAGAAAATCTCCCTAAGACTAGGGAGTTGTGCAAAACTAGCACCACGTTACTGTGATCCATTTGAAATTCTATCCAGAATTGGTCAAGTTGCATATCAGTTAGCGTTACCACCTAATTTGAAAGTGCATAATGTTTTCCATATTTCTGTTCTGAAAAAGTATGTTCATGATGCTACTCATGTAATTGATTGGAATGTTGTACAGGTGGAACCAGAAGGAGAAGTTCTGGTGGAACCGGACTGTATCCTTGAGAGGAGGGAAATTACTTTGTGGAACCGTTCCATTGGACAAGTGAAGGTGCAATGGAATCACCTCAGTCCTGAAGAGGCTACATGGGAACTAGAAAGTAAGATGCAGGAGGCATACCTGAATCTGTTCCAGGAGGTTCCTGAGGAAGAAGAATAAGTAACATCGAGGACGATGTTACATTTTAAGGGGGTGTGTATGTCACATACCCCAATTTTGTAAAAATAATGTAAATTATTTAATTATATTCCTCAGACATTATGTTAAATTTAATGCTAAGTAGGAATTGATGACTCAGCAGAGTCAACAGAAATGGAGTGTAATTCAGAATATTTTATTATTAATAAATAAATTGTGGAGACAACAGCATGGGAGAGCTGTTAAAAAGAGGTTACTAATCAAACTGGTGGATGGAACTAGGTGGAAATGAAAAAGACAAGTGGCAGCATCCTCAAACACTTCCTAAGCTGCAGGTGGCAACTTCCCTATATTTGGGGTCATGATCCCCCAAGAAAGTGGGATAAGAGCAGGTGGCTCATTAAATGACAACTAACCCAAAAAGACCTAGGCAATCTTTTAAAAGTACTCAATGAAGAGAGCTGAGGCTGCTCAGATATTTTCCAGAGAGAATTCATTCAGGTGAATGTTATTCAGGAAATTCATTGAGGAAGAGGGAAATACAGTAAGGAAGTTGTTTTAAGAGGATTGTTGTAGTAACTTGATTTCATTACAGCTTTTTGGCTGAGAGAACTGACTCATAGTTCTGATTTAATACTGAGTTTGAAGACTGGTATCTGACTTTGCTGCACCTAGTTCCATCCAGGGAGACCAGAGCAAGCTCGGGGGTCGTGAGGAGTCACTGTCTGAGCGCTCTCCAGGAGTTGGTAGGGAGGAACGGCCTCCCATTGCTATTGTTGTCACAGTTTAAACAGGTTCTGTCACTTATCTATTTATGTTTAATGAGTATAAATTGATGCATGTTATGTTTATATTATATGACTGAAGAGTTAGTTAGTCTAGTAATGTGATTATCTCAGGTTATTAGTAGTTAATCTATTGTTGAGTTAAAGAATTATTGTGTTTTTCCACATCTGGGTTCACTAGACCATACTCCAGCACAGTATCTCAGTATTGGGAAGTAACATCCTTCTGAACCGAGCTTCTTATTTAGTTACTCTAGTAACTACAAGTATCTTACAAATTCATAAGTTATTTTCTTATAGTCTTAAAAAAAACTACTTCCTAGTACTGTATCTTTGTTTCCAGTAAATGCTACTGTAAGGATAGAAAGTAGAAGTTAGACTAGAATTCATACTGTTTTACTATATAGTTTCCTTCCTTGTATTCAGATAATTTCATTTCTAAAAATTAACTCAAAGCAAGAACAAGTTACAGAGCTATTATTCTTTTTATTCAGAATGTAAACATGTTAATAATTGTACTTACAGAGCATTTCTAAGTAAACTTTATAACTAAGAGAATAAACTAATTACAACAGAATGTAGGTAGTATTAATATATAAAATCTACAGAAATGTCAAAAGATAATATATTCATTATAGTAGTAGTAAGGTATTTTATCTTTGTTTTGATATTAATTTAAAGTAGGATTCTTATTACTATAAATATTCCCCAGAATTAAACTTACTATCCGAGCTGCAAGTAATTGACAGTTCTTAATCTTACTCCTTTATGGGTATAACTGTGCAGCAGTAAATACTTTTCCTTATTCATAAGGAGGTCAATTTTTTTTAACCTAATACATTTTGCGCAGGAAGAACAACAGCATAATGCTATCTTCTTTAGGATATAAAATAAACAAAGGTACATATGGAGAATATAATACTCCAATAAATACAGGATTAATAATTTGTATTAGTAAGCATTATTGTAATAATAATATCATACTTTTATATTATACAACATAGGGGTAATATTCTTTTTAAACTTGAGATTGTCAACATTGTTAAAGTTACAGTCATGATTTAAATATACTCAGTTTTACAGTATAACCTGTCATTTTCCTGGAAACTCTTTTAAAATAAATTAAAAGTAAAATGTAAGAACCTTTATAGTTTAAGGGCAGAAACCCTATATATCATTTAAGAAGTTAATACATAATAAGTAAATCAAGGTACATAACCCTAACAGTAACATTATTAAAAGAGTTTATCAATAGTAAAATAGCTCAATTGTTATTTTAAAGCAAAGGAAAATAACAGAACAATAAATTTCTTGAACATCGAGCTTAACCATTATGGTATAAACCATTTATTTTACTCACAGTTACCAACAGAGTTTATAATTTTAATTCATAATGGCAGATTAAGAAACTAAACTTAATCTCAAACTGTAAAATTAGGGTTGAACCCTATAAATCCAGATTATACAAGTAAAATAAATACTAAGAGTTAAGACAATATTTTCACCTACGGCCATATTATAAATTCACAATAATAAGCTGTTATAAACCCATATTTTATTTATTCCTGTACAAAGCATAGATTCAAAATGTATGTGTTAAACAAACCAAAAGATACAGGAAAGCATTATAATAAGCTATATTACAAAAATCTGGGTGAAAACCCTGAACATTCAAGAGTACAGTAAAAGAAACAGGATGTCGAGGTCATAACCTCATCCACAGGCAGGTTTACAGCCCAGTGCCTTTTATACAGTATTTCTTTTACAGTATTTTAAACACAGAAGAAAAACTAATAATTACAACATCGGCCTAAGCCGCATCACCCATGCATAGCGCAGGGGTTTACCCTATTAAAATTCATATTAACCTACAGTTTAATAAGACTGAACAGAACCGAGGTAACCACAAGAGTCACATCTCTCAAAGCCAACCTCTAACAGCCCTAAAAACCAGGAAGGAGGGAATGCCATGTTGAGACCAGGCTTACCGGGGAAAAACAACAGCTGAAATCTTGCGTTTTCCACTCCACAAGGAGGAGACCGAACCTACAAAAGAGGGAGAAGCTGATTATTTTAAAACCTTATCATTAATGGCTAAACTATTTCTTGAAATGAAAAAAAAATGAAGGAACAACCTGTAACTTACTGCCGAGAGTGATAGAAGTGTAGCCACCGAAAATAGCCAGATAACCACGAGCAGAGGGAGCGTAAACCCTTCCTTTGTCACTGAGAAGAACGAGCTCGCTGGAGCGAAGGATACCTATCACAAGGGAGGGCATTGATAGTATCAAGTCGAGGTAATGCACTACGCAGCGACAGGGTCGACAATGGGAGTTAAAGGGGGAAAACCCTAGGTATTCAACAACTTTAAAGCCGCCAACAACAAGCTTTTTAACTCCCACACAGTGCAGTAGATGAGCACGAAGAACTGGAACAGCCTAGAAGCTGCTATCAACAACGTAACATCGAAATGAACCAGAAGGTTTTGCAGAGCGGCCAAGCCCGAAGGCGAAGGAGAAATGACAAATTAGGGTTGATTCAATTATTTTATAATGCCAGTGCATGGCTGAGGAGTGACGACGTAGTACTTTTAATACATTGCATGCAGTGGGTTGAGTTCTAATGTTCCACGATGAGTTTGCCATTGATTGATTTTTCAAACAAAATCATAGCGTGGAGATCCCAAAGGTGGTTATACCATGGTATCACCTGCCACATAACTTTCAAACCACGTACTTTAGATAAGTGCATATAAAACTTTACATTATAGATTTTGTTTATGATTAGTCTTGTAAGTATTTAGACATAGCGAATTGTTTTTTATTTATAAGGGTTATAATAATAATGGAGTAATGTTAGGTATAGTTGTTTACAATTCTACAACTATATTGTCAATTGCTATAGTCTGCATTGAAGGTAAAAGACTTGTCATTCTCTTTTTATATGACTATAACTTGTAGAAATCAATTTATATAACCCACTAATTTTGAGTTGGGTTACTCTAGTCCATTTTTATTTGTTATTTCTAATATAATAACAATCTCTTAATAGTCTTAGTATCCTTATGGTAACAATTAGACTTTTGCTATCTTCCGTGCTCAAAGATTTACAAAGATTGTATAAGTGAGTGTATGTTAGGCAGCTTGTGTAATTTAATTATAACCATTCTTGTTGGTAGTATAGTCTGGAAAACTCATAAATGGGTTTAAGTATGATAATCTAGGACTAATTCTAAAGGTGTTTATGGTTATTATCCAAATGTCGATCATGGAAATAGAAGTAGCTTTTCAAACATTGTGAATCCTTTAAATGTTAAGAGAAGACTTGTTTTCAAACAGTAAATTTTGTAAATGCTTAAAGTAAGAAAAATATAGGTCGACACTTGTAATATCTTAGCATTTACATCTACAGATGCAAACCTGATCATATTGCAATCTAATCATGGCATTGCTGGAATAACTATAAATAATAGAGTTTAATCTTTGTTGGTATGAATTTTCTACCATGTTAGCTGTTTAAGTAAAAAGTAATTATTACATTTTTACACTTATTTTCAGTCTGAGCATTTAAATGGTTTTATTCTCTGAAGAATTGTTAAACCCTATTTTTCTGGATAACGAAGTTAACTGTCATTTATATGAGTAGAATTCAATTCTCTAGCAATAGATCTCAAAGAAACTTAGTAAAATTTTTACCTGTAGAAGCATGGCAAATCTGTCTAGCATGTATGTAGTTTCACTAATTAAATTATATACAGCAAATCGTATTGTGAACTTCTGAGAGTTGTTATCACCGACCAATATATCTTACCTGTATACCTGTAATAGAAGGAAACTGCTCCGTTAGCTCGGAAGCTAAGTAAGCCTAGTCCTTCATGAAAAACCCACCTTGTGTCACAAATAGAAAAACAATCAGTACCGGAAAAGAATTAATTTTTAAAAAGTTAAGTATAATCAAAAGATTATTTAGTTACAATTCTAGTAACATAAACTAATCAAACAGTTAATGACTGCAGTTAATAAGAATATATGCTATTTTGAAAATTTCAAATTTTTCGGAATTTTTGGGGTTTTGACATTACTTATGCTCAACTTGCTGAACTAAATATATAGAGGTTATTTAACACTGTAACTATTAACTGTCATGAATCAAGCACTAGTAGGCTCATACACAGAATACTTAACAGATTCAACTCGCAGTTAACCTTCTATGCTACTTTAAACTGAAGGATAGCATATATACATTCATTAACTGTTAAGAAAAGTTCATGTAATGAATAACAAATAGGAAATAAGTAAACACAATCACATGAACAGTCACACAACACACGGATTTTACGTGGTTCACTTCCAAGGAAGGAAGCTACGTCCACAGGAACTGGTTTTTATATTATATCTTGAGAGAGTAAACACAGTTCCTCTACAACCTATTATGCAGCTTGAGATCTTCTGGGAAACTCCACACACACAGTCGGGAGCCCTTCTCTCCTAGATCTCTTCTCCTTCTATATTGATTCCTCTTACAATATACTCTTCCTCTCTCTCTCTCTCTCAATCCCTGTAGATTGTTACATTCATGCTCAAGGAGCCAGCTACTGGTTACAGTAAGATAACTACAGACTGACTAACAGAACCAGAGCTCGACTCTTCCTCAATGTCTAACTGTCTACTGACTATGAGCTAACAGACCAACTGACTAGCTAACCTTTCATAATACAAAATACATGCTTAAATAGGCAGCCCGCAGGTCTCACCATGTTACAACACTATGGGCCTTTCCCAATAGTAATCCAAAAACCCTAACTATGACAGTCAGCCTATTTGTACTTTGAACTGCCGCTTTTCGTCACACCACAAATTTCTAAAGTCTTCCACGCTTCCTGGCGCTAATAGTGGGTATGGGCACCGCTTCCTTGGTCACTCCCCTTCTGTCCTTTGTCTTCAATACCTTGGCCCATTGCTCCTTTTCCATTTATGAGGGTAGTTGATCCCTCCTGTCTTTGTCACTGCCTTAAGTGCAGTGGTTGAGCTCTCTCTTCTCGGCCGCTGCCTTAAGTGCAGTGGTTGAGCTCTCTCTTATCGGCCGCTTCAGGTACTATTTCCTTTGACTTTCTTGTCCTGATATAGCATATTTTCTTGTATATGCGGGGCCCTACTCCAACAGTCCCCTGACACTTACTTGTGGCTTGTCCCTGAGACACTAACAGCTGGCTTCTCTTACTGTAGCTTCTCCTTGGCTTCCTGCGAAGTCCTTGTGAATCTCTCTCTGAGTCCTGCAACTTCTTTATCCATAGCTTCAACATGGTCTTGTGCCGCTTCAAGCATAACTTAACTAATGATGGAGTCTTCTGTGTCATCCATTTCACTTTTTCTTGTAGTGAACTCCTTGACCTTCTGCTCAACCGCATCGACTAGCTCTACGATTTGTTCTTGATACGGTTGAAGCAGGTTATTGAATTGTATCTATTTTTCTCTCAACCGCTGTGCTTCCTATTGCAACCGGTTCATCTCTGTCATCTTCTTCATCTTTGCAAGAGCTCCTAAGCTCTTGACTTCTTCCTTCATTGCTGTTGTTGCATTCTCTATGTGCTGGATGCTCTGCTGCAACTCCAGTTTATTTGGGAGCTCGTCTAGCTCCAACCATGTCTTTGTCGCATCAGCTAATAATGAATCTACATCATATATGCAACACTTCATCTATGTTGAAGTGAGTCTAAATGCCTATGCCCTTGCTTCCTTGTCTACCTCAGGTGTTCCTGGTGCTCGAGCCTCAAGCTCAGCAATTTGCGCCTTGTGGTCTTCCTCCATCTTGGCCACTGTCTCTTCCAGAGCTTGTTCTCTGTCTACAATTATTCTTACCTTCTGCATTAGAGGCAAGGCAAATTCTATGTTACACTGGGGTAACTCCAATGCAATGTTCTGTAGGACCTGATTTAGATCCTGTTCCCTTTCTCCGTATACTCTTAACTCCTCTACCTTTTTCTGAAAGCTTGCGGTGAGCTCTGCATTCTGTTGTCTCAACTGAGTCTTATGTTTATACGTCGCAAGCTCTCTATCCCTGAGCTATGCAGCTACCTACTATTAGAATAATCAACCCATAGTATTTACCCACTTAGACATTATTTCATTTATTTTGTCTTATTTTCCTAGTCCATGAGTCCCACCATGTGCAAGTTGCTAATTGCCTATACATAGAGGTCAAACTTTCCATTATTGACTCATGGAGCACTTGGGAAAGCCTTGGGAATCAAATCTGCTTTATTCCTGGCCTCCTAGATGCCCTTCTGCTTTTTCTACTTTATTGCTTGCTTTTTCAGTGTTTTAAGGCACGTAGGAAAGCAAGACTAGGTGAGGTGAATCAGCTTTGTTGCCTCTTCCTCCTCCACTCTTTCCTCCATGCAAAAGCATGTATGAGCTGCCATTTGACCACTCTTTAGCTTTCCCATGCGCCCTTGCTAATTCGTGGGGTCCTTGATAGATTTGGGATCAGCTTTTTACACCTATGGGGGATTTGCCTATTTTGGGTAAGCCTGCTTTATGCTAGATTTGGATGCTTCCTTATGCATTCGATTTGGTCATGTATTCTATATATTCAGCAGCCTATGTTATTACAGGGTTGGCTATTTTACACTCAGTTAATATAATTTTGTGTTACAGCTCCATATTCAGTCTCCATTTTTGATAATTTTGCATGATCAATTGTTAATTGTTGTGGGTGAAATTAATCTACTGCAGGCCTGAATTTATACACCTACTGTTGGATCATCTGCAGTTGATCAACAGGGAACTATGCCAGATTAACCTCGATAGGTTGTCTAACCTATATCTGCACATCAATCATTGAAGCAGGGAATCGGATGCTCCCTGGCGGTATCAGCACTGTATTGATGCGATATTTTGCAAAGACTTCCTCGCGGGAAATCGATTGTTGTGAAATTTCTCCTGCTGTCACCTTGGCTAGCTGAGTCTGCATCATGTCAGTCTTCTCAGTTAGTGCTTTTAATTCCAAAAGCTGCTTATCAATCGTGCTCTGTAGCTTTTCCTGTGATGTCTACATCGCCTGAAATGAGTCTCGCATCACATCTTGCAATCTCCCTGCGATAAGTTCATAGTCATCCTCTTTTAGTGTGGTCTCTATAGTTGGATTTGAAGCTTTGGATTTTTTCCTCTTTTGTGCCTCTGGTGGCACTTCTACTGCATCTTTCTTCTATTGTGCCAGTGGTGGCACTTCTACTGTATCTTTCCTCTTTTGTGCCGGTGGTGGCACTTCTACTATATCTTTCTTCTTGGACCCCACTTTGTCTTTTCCTTTGTTCGATGGGTCTGTCTGTGCGGTACCTAGTGATACTGTTGTGGCATATTCTAATGCCTTCTTCCATTCTTCATCAAAGTCTTTGATGACATCTTCTACATCCTGCGTTGTCATCCTGAACGATCCAGTAGCCTAGTTATCCGTTCTCAACCCTTTTGGCCTCAGATAGATTGTATGCATGTCAGCAAGGAAATCAAGCCGATTATCGTACATGTAAAAAGTCTCTGTGTTTATCCGCAGTGTCTCCTTGATGAATTGCTTCAACAACTTATAGTATTCATAGAATACTACCATATTTATCTTTTTCTTGGCTGAACTGTTGCTTTCCCATAAGTTTGCATATCTCCCGCCTCTGCACTCTCCACCTCGTAGCTGTAGGAACTGGGAATGGGGCAGCTCTCTCCACCCGACAAATGCACATAATATAAGTAGCCACAAGAAGTGGAAAGTGTGGTTTGGCTTTTCCTGTGATTCCAAACAATCTTGAAGAAAAATATTTAATAAAAATAAACACCAATTAAATTGTTCACCTTCTGCGACTTGTATGGAAAGGTGAATTACTGATCCTGTGACTTCTTTCGGGTGAACTTTAGTTAACAGTCTACCTGCAAGCAGAATGGCTGTGAATTTGAGTGTATCATCTGCTATTGCTATGAGGTCATAAGCCCGACCTCCTCTCTGTAGCTTATACTTGTTAACTAGGGTTGTTGGTAGCTTGGAATCCTTGCTCTTAATTGATATATATGTCTGAGGGTCCTTACCGATATTGGATATCCCAGTGATGCAGTGTATCAAGTCGACGTTCAAATCAACCCTGTTACCTAGCCAGAGGTAACCTCCATGTACACAGGAAAGTAGCACACGCACCACGGCATTAACCTCTGCACATCGTCCAAAATTTGGTACTTTCAACAAATTGAGAAAGCTTGACTGCTCAAGAATCTGCACATGTTCCATAGGAACAAACTCATCTGCATCAGTCCTCGGGTTCCTCTGAACTGTAAGATACCTATCCGGCCGAAACTGAGGATATTCTTACTATCTCCAAGGTTATAGTCTATAAATTTGAGAACAGGGGCATCTCCTAACAGATCTCCATCTTCCTTTACACGAGAATCAATCGGCGGTAGCGGAACAGGAAACTTAATACCCTTGGGAATGGGTACCTTTGGTGCGTCCTCGACTCATGGCACAATGTATACTTTTTCCATATGAACTTCTTCTTCCTTCTCCAGGCTGGTCTCTTCTACTATCTGAGCTTGAGTCTTCATCGTTAGCGTCTGTCTAACCTCTGATGTACCTAATTTCACAACCCTGGGTGGTGTCGTCATAGAAAACTCGAGGCCACCACGCTGGAATCATTGCACAATGTCTTCTAAAGGTTCCTCCTCGGACATACACCACCTGGTGCAATACTCTAGACGGGAAATGGCTGCGAAAATGGGAAAACTGGCACTCTATAACTGGAGTATCTCTGCACAGGGAAACTCTTCAAATTGCTCTGTAACTCTCAGAAATCGCAAAAGTAACCCTTCTGTGTGAATGATCTGTGTATTTATAACAAAGGCGATAATCTCTGAAGCAATGGTCACGTAGACTAGACCCGTCGAATGCATTTATTGCATGGATAAGACAACAGCCGTCATCCTGATCCTCATTAATTGCTGAAAACCCGATCAAATTTTTGTCGAAGGTTGTGTGCAGGAACTGGCAATCTCGACCAAGATTTACCAAATCTGGGAAAATCATTGTATTGTTTCCACATCTAGGGCAACGTATACCTATCATATTTATATTAAATGTTTGTCAGAAGGCGAAGTGACTAGCCCTTTGTCCCTTTTGTAAAATAATCCACGTGGCACAAGGAACATCGCATCGCTGCGATTCCACACCGCATCGTCCTGAATCAAAGTGTTGGCATGAACTCCGCAACGTTCAAAAACTCTACAAGCATCCTATGACTTGCACAAAACAAACTTTTCTGAAGCGATTCCTCATACTTAGAACCTTTTTTTTTTTAAGTGTAGACTAGTTAGGGGTGCGATGCCTCCTTTCAACTACACTGGACATCTGCACATCAAATAAACTGTATGATTTAGGGTTGGGAGGTGGAGTGGTTGTCACTATAAAGCTTAAGCCTACTGCCATTAATCGAGGTAGGAACAAGCTCCCCGTTCAGTTTATTGAGCTGAACAGCACCTCCTTCTGTAACTTGCTGGATCTGATATGGCCCTAACCAATGCGTCTTGAACTTCCTTGGAAACTTAACAAACTTGCTGTCATAAAGGAGTACTAGGTCTCCTATCTGAAAAATCTTGCTCTTAATGTGCCTATCATGCCAAGATTTTTCTCATGCCTTCTGCACTTTCTGATGAAATCCTGTGATGAATCTGTCTTCTTCTAACACTACTACATTTTGACCAAAAATCCGACGGCCATCATGTAAGATTTTCGACACTTCCCTATCGCATGTACGACACTTTGATTTTTTGTTAAGCGTCGGAAACTTGTCGTTGGGTTTTCGACACCTAATTAACCATCTCTTGTAACCGTCGGTTAAGCGACGGCATATCTTCGACAGTAGTGAAAGTTTTTTAAGAAAATAACCTTCATGCCATTGGTTAAGTGACAGAAGGACCGTCGGATAAGCGACGGATATTAAGACAAATCGTCGAAAAAACAACAGATATAACCGTCAGATAAGCGACGGATATTAAGACAAATTGTCAAAAAAATGATAGATATAACCGTCGGATAAGTGATGGATATTAAGACAAAGCGTCGCAAAAATGACAGATGTAACCGTCGGAGAAGCGACGGATATCTAGCAAAAACGTCGAAAAAGCGACATGTGAAAGCGTCTCTTGTTGAAGTTTTTAAAAAAAAATTTATTGTGAAAATAGATTCAATGTAGGCATCTATTACTTAATAGTCACCACCGTTTCAATGCGGGAAAGCAAAGGTGTTCAACAAAGTAAAATACTAGAATGACACAAGTTAACCTCTAAGTATTTCACTTCCTAAACTTGGTCGATAGACCAGACTTATGATATGATATCTGTAATGCAATTCAAAATCAATGAATTAATCGCTTACAATTTCAATCTCTGGCACGGTAATCAATGCTGAGAGGCCATAACTAAGCACCGTCGCCAATGTTTTATTATTCATGAAATTGAAGAGCTTGATTTTTATAGTTCTAGCAAGCAAAGCTTGGTTTGCTAAATCCACAAATAACATAAAATCCATTGAAAGAATATACTGCTTATCATTGGTGGCATTTTCTTTGAGGAATAAATGAAAATTCAGGTGGTAAACAAGAATTTAATGTGGGATTATACATTTCCATAGCAAAAAGTTCTTCTTTACTCCTTTTCCTGCTACTGTGCTTAAGAAAACTTCATTGCCAGAGAGCTGTAAGAACTGATTTCTTTATTGACCGTGGGTTGAAAACCTGTGATGAAGATGTTGATCCATTGGCCCAAGGAGGAGGGGAAACACTGGAGCGACTGGTACTTGCAAGAGGACGTTGGCGGACA
>LPNX010891381.1:304977-358880 GCA_001517045.1 Pseudotsuga menziesii | reverse complement strand
TGTATTGGGTTAAATGCTCGTAATTATTTTGTGAACATCATAAATTTCAAAAGTATCCTGGATTATTGCACTATATATTTTAGAGAGGGATTTATTTATTTATTTTTATTGCTGAACAGTGGTATCATGTTAAAGTGCAGGTTTTCTTCACAGGAGTATGCAATATTTCGAAAACGGCATCTTGATGAAATTGCCATTAATCTTGCGGAGATTGGAAAAGTTGGTGCCTTGAATTTGCTTTTCAAGCGACATACCTTCTCCTTAGCACCATCTATCTTAAGAATATTATATGGAGTTCCTGAAACCATTCCAGTCCACAACTATAGTCAGTTGCTTCCTGGATTACCAAAAGTTGAAACCACTGGGAGGGATGAGGATTGGGTTGAGAATGAAGAAGTTATTGCTTTCATTGACAGTCATTGGAAAGATCGAAGTGAGGAAATTGATCTTAGAATGAGTACGGAACATATGGTTAAACTATGTAGTGGACTGCTCTGGCCATCTACTATGGAGTGATTTAGTGGTACCAGGAACGGGCAAGGACTATAGACAAACTGAGTGGGCAACTGGAGAATATCCTTTTCTTGTTGGACATTGGCTATCATCACAAAGGATTCATAGAGTTGAGATTATTCTTTGATGATGTCCATGATTTGTGTCATCTTGTGTTTTCTGGTGGAGATATGGCAGACAGAGACCTTGATTTAAGTATCAGTGCTTGGGAACACCTTTGTGATTATGAAAAATTTAATGCATTGCTCAATGGAGTGACTGAAGCTACAGTTGTGGAAAGATTGAGGGAGCTGGCTGTCCCTTTTATGCATAGGAAATATGGCACAAGAGGAACACCTGAGGAGGGGCATTCTTCTGGGAATCATCTAGTCAAGTCTATAGACTGTTCAAAGACATTTTTAGTTAAATGGTTAAAAGACAAAACAAAGGACAATAATTTGGAACTCTGCTCTGTGGTTTTAGAGGAGGGATGCAAAGATTCAGAACTGATTTGGATTTTCAAGGATGAAGTGGAAATGATAGAGGTAGGATTGCACTGTGTATATGCTTGTACAGTCACTGATAGATGGGGTTTGATGGATTCTATCTTATCTAAGCTGCAACAGAAAATCGTAAACACTAGACATGCCATTGGTGGTTCTGACGATTTCATTCAGAGAAAGGGCTTGGAGAGAGTGCTTACAAACTCTCATAGCACCGTTCCTTCAAACTCAAAGCTCACCATGAGTCCATTATTCTTGGATGAGAATTACAGTGAGTTGTCTGTCAGCGGAAGCAATGATGCTTTTGATGGTCAAGAGAAACAGGTCAGTATTCTTGAAAACTTAGACAAAAGGTTAAGATTGGCTGAGGGACATGTTGAATCAGGAAGTCTTTTGACACACTATCAGGTAAGATTACTTTCGTCTACATTAACACATAATCCTTTTGATCAAGTAGTTGTTAAATGTTTCAGGATATGGCTTTGATAAAATGCTTAAAATTAACCAATTTGTGATGGTTACTTCTACCTGACTATAAACTTAATTCCTTTCTTACCTCATAGGAATATTTAATCAGTGCATCAGCAAAGTTGATGTCCTTTTACTATGCAAAACTGAGTCCTCTGGCTGAGCAGAAGGCCTAGATTTATCTGTTGAGAATGTTTTCTCCTGCCTAATGTGTAAGGAGTTTTTGTTCATGCTTTCCTGCAAGGATTTTTGGTGTTTGCTTCACCTATGGGGATTGATCCTAGGCAACCTCTGCCCTTGCCGGTAGCTTTATTGTATATCAACAATGATTGTAACTTTTGTCTTGCAATCTCTTCATGATATCAGACTGACTATAGTCACCATAATTTTTGGCTTTTTGTTATCCTCTAAAATATAAATGCACATACTATACTGCAGCCTAAGGCTTGACATGTTTATGGGAAACACCTTTCTAACGGATAACATCAATGAACAGGATCATTTTTCATAATCATTTATTGCAGGTTTGGGACCATCTATAAAAGGATTACATCTACTCTCATGTTTGTTACTGAATTTAAAACTTCTCAACTGTATTAGCAGATATTCTTCAGTTGCACTGTTCTGTTGAATATTTTTCCAGCCTACCATTATAAGCAAAAAATCATAGACATCTTGATGAAATAATTGATGAGCTGGTTGTTAAACTATTTTTTGGCTTGATTGATTAGATTGGTATGAATATTGTGTGCTGTTAGCAAAGACCAACAAACCAATTGTGTGCTGTTAAGTTCCACTGGAGGACAACTTACATTGCTGAGGGTAGAAAAAATATTCTCTGCCATTTTGATTTTTTCAAATGCATTTGAAGAATGAAAAGCCATGAGAAGAACTTCCAAATTAAATAGGGATGGAAGACTTGCACAAACTTCTTGGATATTTAAGCACCCTGAATATGTAGCTTTCACTTTCTCAATAATAAAACATGCGTAGCCTTTGCATATTTTGAGTCTTAAGGAGTCATCTCCCAAACTGGACCCTGTGGATGTCCTTATAATAAGAATGTGAGCTACAAGAACAAGAGAATCATCAGTATAAGCAAACCTCCCATCCTCTACCTTCAGAACTTGATTTACTAGGTGTTCTTCAAGTTCGATGGATAAGGCATGCCTCATAACAAGTTCATGTAATAGGTTAAAGCATGCTTTGTGAAAATGTTCAAGGAAGTGTTTTTCATAGGACATATCTGAAACACCAGCCCCCTCCATTCTTTCATCAACTGAAAGCTATGGCTGTAGCATTCGTAAAAGAGCACTGAAACTCACGGGCTAAGAATGGAACTCGGGAGATTCCCATTCTGAATTGAATTGAAGGTTTAACTACCAATTTTTACCAATTCGACCCCCCTAATCTGTCAATTCCCTATTTTATCCACTACACCCTTCTGTGTCCATTGGACTATGTTACAACTTACAACTTTCTGCAGTGATCTAGTTATTAGTTTCTCTGATTTGGAGTAGTAAGCTGTTCTGCAAGTAGTTGCTGTAGTGTAAGGTTATTTCCCACCATGGCCATTATAAGAGTGTGTGTGCTCTATTTCAACCTTGCTTTTCATCGAAAGTTAAAATTTATGAAATTAGAAAATATGTGAAGCTACACAAGTGGCCACAAAGTTTCTACAATGCTATTCCTTGATTACAAAATCCTTCTTATGACTACAAGGTTAGCCCTCTTTTTATGACTATCTTTGAATATTATACGACTTCCACACATGTTGTGGAAAATTAAATCATATTGACAATTTATTAGCAGTCAGAAAGAAATCCTTTCATTGTGAATTATAGTCAGAAATATTTCCTTTGTGGTCAATATAGATGGGAAAAGGTTTTTCCTGGGAAGTATCTAATTATATTTGACAAATGGAACATGTTCAGAATTAAACTTCATAAAATTAGCTGAATAGATAACAAAACTCAGACAGACTAAATAATCGAACAAATAAGCACATGTTTGATTGTTTGTGACCAAACTTTAAGATTGTTTCTCTAGCCAGGAGCAAAATTTGCCTAGAAAGCTATATTTTATTACCTGTATACAAAGTATGTCTAAGTTTGACTAATTGTCTTTTACTTTCATGGGTTGCTAATATAGATGCAGTCACCTACACTTGGAGGTGCTTGGAAGCATGTCTGAGATTTCCTCATGTCTTTAGATTAGAATTGTCAAATCTAGTATTGGGGACTTGACAATCATTTTTATATCTCCCAATATATGCTAGAACATGGGAATATAACAAGTGTGGGGTATGCATTTAAGCTTCCCCCTTCTCAAAATTGAAGTCGAAACAAAAACAGATGCATCTCTTGTCTGGGTTATTGTAAATTTGTGTCCACTGTCAACTACTTTAACTATCAATAAACTCTAGCAGAATGCCTTGCCTATTATCCACTTTGACCTTGTTATTATGCACTCTGATGTAATAGAATTTGTTCATCAGTATGTCTATTATATTTGGGGTGTGCATCTCAATCTAATTTGAGAGTCGTTGTATTGCTTTCAAACTCTGCTATCTGTCTTTGTAGCGTTGATTGTTTACTTCTGGCTACAGTGATCAATCCATTCTGAAGAAGATGAAAATGGATTACTTGCTGTGGATTTATTTTTTATTTATCTTATTATCCATGTTTCTGGTTTCCAGTGAATGTCCCTATATCAAATATACTCTATCTTGGAGGACCAAATATAGCGTCAGAAGTATACAACAAGGAGTATGCTAATGCCCGAATATGCGGATCAAAGAAGTGGGCAAAACCCCTAGCAAATTTCCTTCGTCAGCCACATTTTATAGTATGGGACAATCCAGACCTTGTCACACATGAAGTCATGGGAGGTCTTAAAAATGTATATGCAATTGGTGCAGGTGAGGGTTTTCTGCAGGTGAGGGTTTTCTGCTCCTTTTGCTTAGTATTTATTCACGTTCTATGATTTTGGCATTCATATATGGACTTGATCTTCCCAATGACCCGTGGGCATTTCATGAAATTTAAGAGCTCTGCACCATAGAGGAATGCAAAGCAAAAACATGCAACTCGAACAGAAATTCTTCGTTGTTGTGGGCAAGACACTCTTATTAATTGTTGAATTTAACAGCCAACTAGTATTTATTATTTACTATAAAACAACAGTTTCATGATTGCTTCGTGTGCCTTCATTCATTTCTTGTGACAAATTTTGTATAGTATCTGTGGTTTTAGATTGAGTTTTGAATTTTGGTTACAATGCTGAATAATAGTGAATGAATATTGCTATCGGCATCTCAAAGCATTGCATATACATGCAATTTGTTTCACAAGCATTCATTATCTTCTTGTGGCAAATTCGTATGCCTTGAGTTGTTTTCATTCCTGTTTGAAATTTAATTTTTTCTTAAACCATTATGTAATGCAATGTTTACCCTTGCATTTAGAAAACATGTTAATACTTTCGAGTTCCTGTACAGGCATGGTTGCTATAATGTGCATGCCCATACTCAGACAAGTATTCTAGGTTCAACTTCCTCTAGTGTGACTGCTTTCATCAACTTCCTGGTTCAGTGGTGCCAGAAATTTTACTCAGAAAATGAGCACTATATAGGTGTATGGTAGAACATAATTGCATTATAAACAACGTATCTACAATATTGGTGAAAATATGTGCCCAAGGTATAAAAAAATTTCATAGAAACTGAGCACAATATATAGACTCACAGGCGTAAAATATCTCTAGTAAAGTATGCACTGCACATGCTTTTGTATTTAAAAAAAAAAAAACTCACAGGCGTCGGTTAAGCGACGCCTATAACTGTCACTTTACCGACGAAATGAAGGCTATATCCGTCGCTTAATTGACGTCATGAAGGTTATAGCCGTCGCTTAACCGACGGAATGAAGGTTATTTTTTTTTAAAAACATTGACTACCGTCGCTTAATCGACGGCCTTTCTGTCGCTTAATCGACGGCATGAAGGTTATTTTCTCAAAAAAATTTCACTACCGTCGAAGATATTCTGTCGCTTAACCGACGCTTTACATTTAAACGACGGTAAACTGAGGTGTCGCTTAACCGACGGTTTCAAAAGATGTCGGATAACTGACGAAATGTTTATGATGCTTAAAAAAAATCATAGTGTCGTACATGCGACAGGGAAGTGTCGAAAATCTGACAATTCTGCCGTCGGATTTTTGGTCGAAATGTAGTAGTGTCAAGAGATCTTGTTGAATTTTACCGAAGGTATCGGGCCAGCTTGGAGAAGTGAGCCAAATCGATTGGGGAGGATTTATTTTCCTATCCTCCAGCCTCTCATTAGGATATTTCTATGAGTTCATCAATGAGTCTCTTTCAGAAGATTGTGCTGATGGGATCGACAGGACTCATATGTTCAACCAGATGCATTCACATGGGCTAATAGTTTGCAATTGATTAAGTTTCCATGTTTTTTCGACAGGGTTTGTGCAAGATGTTTTAATAAGTCATCACGATAGTTCTTGAAGAGCTCTATTTTTGGATCCATTGCTGTCGTGGCTTAACTTGTCTTTCAAATCCATTTGAGGTTTGGAGAGGCTTGTCGATAGTCTTATCATCAGCAGAATTTCATTGTGCTATTTTATAGTGTCGAAAAGAATCATTGGGATCACTCGACACTATCGCGGGCTCCTTGGTTTTCCTTACCGATCCAGAAGGTTTTCGATAAGGTCTTTGAGCACCAAATGGTGTTTTACCCATGGGAAATTAATTACCCAGTTACCAAATTAATGACTATTTCTGCATTGTTTCTATATACTCTTTGGGAGTTTTACAAATTTTTACTACCCCTTCCTGTTGGAGCATTTCGAACAGCCATTTTCCACATGGAGTTTCTATGGATGGCTCGAGCAAGGATTTTCACCCACTGTAAGCCACCGTGCACCAGGTAGGTTTCGAGCCTTATCACGTTTTTATTTTTGGTTTGGTAATTGGAATTTGAAGGCTTTATCATTTAACAAGGTTAGGGTTTCTCCTAAATCATAATAGTTTTAAAGTCTCACCCAACCCCTTAGGTTCCCTTTCATTTTTCTTTAGCTTGCAAACTTCTAAAGTTTTTTCGAGGTCATTCTGCACCAAGGACCCTTGGATTTCTCATTTTCATTTTTCCAACATGGACGTAGGGGGTTTTCTTACCTGTTCCACACCACCCCTGTCATCGTCGCTCAGGCCATGAGCATTGTTATGTCATATTGGTTCACTAGCGAGGTTTTGGCTGGTCAAGTGTTTCATTGACTGCGTTGCCTCTGGTTCAGATTAGCATGCAGTAAGTGGGCTAGGTACCACCGTTGGCCAGTATAAGGTTTGAGGGATGCTCTTGGGCCAAGAAGACATACTCAAGTTTTTATTGCACAGACCCTGGTGTGTTCTATTGTTCGAGTAATGTGTTTGAGTCAAGACAATTATGAAAACCTAGTAAGGTTGATCTGGATCCAACGCACCTGATTTCTTTTTGAGTTTTAGTCCTATAAGTTTAAACATCGAGGAAACATGTGGATTTCCTTTCAAACTGATCCGGTTGTGACCTCGTTTCACCATCTAATGTTTGGAGCAGCAGGATATATTTTGTTAAGATCACAAAGCCTTTTGAGATGTTCCCGGATGAGTCGGTAAAGGAAATTTTTCCAAATACAATATTATGTTTGTTTTCTAGTTGTCATTTGTCATCTTGCATTTCAATATAGTGGCTCATTTCTGTATATTTTGCTAATGATGATTGCATGCTGCTTCACCAGAGTCACTCTTAAATAGTTTCTTGGTATATTTTTGTTGCAGCCTCAGGATTCATACAACACCATGCCGAAAAAGGAAATAAGAAGGCACAAGACACAAGAGATGACCTAGATGTAGATATTTTACCTAATATATAAATTATTTATGAGGACGTGAAATATGTCATAGGATTTGAGCCTGAATTTAAATGGGGGGAAATTTATCAAATGATCAAGGATAGGACTGTCCCGGATGCAAGTTTACAGGATAGACCGTTGTATGTAAACATCAAAATATCCTTTTGTTAACACTAGAAAATCACCATAGATTGTAAAGGCTATTCCCAGGTAACAACAAAAACCACTTTTAAAGTGAAAACTGGATTTTTTCTCTTCTGAGAGGGATCTCTCATAAAATATTAACAAGGCCAGATATGTATAAGTAGAATTGTTTGTAGCTAATAAGATAGGTTGAAATAGAATACATGACCATTGGGCTATGGATTCAAGATATGGGTATAGACAAACAAAACTTATGCATGGAATTTTAACAGAGGCAAGGTAGCTACTCAGTCACAGTCAAAATTTGATTGTCTAGTGGAAAAAGAAGAGCATGAACAGACCATTAACAAAGAGCATTATAAAAATGAATTTTGTATCAACTTTAGAAGAAATATTTGGTGAATATTTGAAAAGAACATCTAGAGCATAGTAAATATGAATTCTAAACTATTATGCACTCATTTCAGACATGAAGGAGAACATAATGAATAGTTAAAACTCGAAAAATATTCACATTAAGAAAGGAAAGTACGGACTGTAACATGGAATAACACAGGAACGTTTACCAAAGGCCAACTTTTGGCTCTGTAATTTTATTAAAAAAAGTACTTGAATACACAAATCTTCAAAATCTCACCGGTTCCAACCCTTTCTTAATCAAAAGTACGAATACTTATACATTACTCCTTGAGATGAACAATAAACCTAACTGCGTAACGGTTTTAAACCATTTATTACATGTGTCAAAGTGCTTGTCTATTACAAAGCAACTCTGAGATAACAAAACTTCTTAAAACAACATTTCTTCATAAAATATCCTTTGCTGAACTCCTCGATGTCTTCATGGGTGTATCTTATACTATGTTGATCTGTACTATTGAACTGCTCTCCATTGTTTCGGCTTAGGAAAATCCTCAAGAACCATTTCATGCACTAGAAATCTAAGCTCCATGCTCTATGCATAGGAAAGATTAGGAACATTGGCACACGTAGCTTTGAAATCAAATAGTAACTCAAATTCTTCAGTCAACTTATCAAATATGACTCTTCGAGACATATCCTGCTGCATATCTTGAAACTTGTTGTGATCTGACCTACAATTTACCAACTTCTCCAGATATTCCTCCCGAGACAATAACGGTCTCAATTCCTCCCAGAAGAAAGGAATTCCCCTATTTACCAATGGATTGAATAAGTTAGTCACTTCTTTGATTCTATGACTTATAATGTCAAATTTGGCCTGTACAGTATCCAAAATTCTGTATTTTCCAATCACTTTTCTAGCCCATTAGGAAATGACAACTTTGTCTTGGATACCAAACCTCCTGACTTGATATTCTGACAAGGCACTTAAAAAATTGATAACATTCTAAGCTACCTCCATTGGCTTTTTATTTAATCCCTACTTTACTATCAAAATATTTTGTCTAGCTTCTTTTAGAGCACTCTCCTATTCTACAATAAAATCCAAATACGGTCTAAACTTATTAGCTTCTTTAATAATTTCATCCCAAATCATATGTTTGGCTCCTTGCAAGGCCATTTGAACAACCACCTACTTTGTTAGCTTAGTATTATGATTTATTAACTCTTGACATCTCTCCTCTAGTTTCTTCTTTTCTTCTTCTTTTTTCAGAGATATATCTTCTAGATTTTGGTTCTGTTGTTTTAACCCTGTGAGCTCTACCTCTCTCAGCTTTACTTGGGACATTGCTTTAGAAAGAGAGTTTGTATATACTTCTACAGAAGCAACAGTAGATTGACTTTTCACTCTTTCAGATTTTTCTTGTAATTCTCTTTCTTTTTCTACTAGCTTAGCTTTTAGGTCCTTCTCACTGTCTAACAGAAGATTAGCATCTTTGTTGCACTACTTTTCTTTTTCTTCAAGCTTTAACAACTTGGCTTTACATTTAGTCAATTCAATTTTCAATGCTTCTTTCTCCTTCTCAAACCCTGTTAATTCAGAAGTTTCAATCAGCTGAGTGGAAGGGATTTTTAGTTTCTTTTTCAGCACTTGAACCTCTTTCTCTTTTTCATCAAGTAGCTTTTGAGCCACTACCCCTTTGTCTGATTTCCCATCAACCTTCAAAAAATCATCTTGCAACTTTTTAATCTTGATTCGAAGGGCCTTGTTTTCAACCTTTTCTTTCCTTAGGAGGTCCTAGGATTTATTTTTATTTGTCTTTAGTTTAGATACCTACAATGTATATTTGAGCAATCTTGTATATAAAATATCACTTGTTTCTCTATGAAAATGTATTATATATGTGGTAGGGGTCTTTTCTAAATTCACATTCACCTCCGATACCTTATTGCCAAAAGTCATGGCCAAACTTAGGGTATCTTTGGTATGGTCTCTTGCAGTTTTCAATGTCACATATGGCTTGGGAAACTGTCTTACTAATATAATTTCATTGTCTCATCAAAAATTTTGTCAGCTTTTTCCCTGTAGGTGTTCAACCATTCTTCTTTTGGTAAAAATTTATTTGGATTTAATCCATCAAACACATACTCTTGAATTTCCAGACCAGTTACTTTGGGTTGTTCTTGTTTCTTTTTACCTTTCATACTACTTTTATTCACCTGCACCATTTGTCCCTCTTGTTTAGTTTTCTGCTTCTTTGGTGTACTAGCAATGTCTACTTCTTCAGTATCCATGAAATCTGAATGCTCTCTCTTCTTTGAAATTCCTGACAAAATCATTAAGGATGATGTAGTAGGTCTTTCACCCTAACTACAGGCAGGAACATCTCCCTTTCATCTATAGGATGGAAGGGTATGGCTCCTGTTGGTTGAAAGAGAACCCACAAAACAATGTCAGAACTAAGCTATGAAACCTTGCATGAAATGGTTAGGAAACAAACAATGGCTGGAAGAAATCAAAGGGAAAACCTGCAGCAAACCATTAGAGAACAAACCTGCAAATAAAACAAGCTAGAAAACTAAAATAACAATTAAAAACTAATTGTTATACCTTTTGTTTGGGTGGAAATGGGCCACCATGCCCTATCTTGGGGAAGCACCTCTCTCTATAGGATGGAAGCTTGGCTTGTGGAGCAATGGAGAAGAGGGAGGGTGAATGGATTGAGAGGCAAAGGGTCTCAAGGCACTCACATGGGTAGCATAACGATAGTGAGAGAAGGATTTTTTTGAGAGTGACCCCCACCCCTCTATTTATAGTTTTTTCTAGAGATTTTAGGGTTTTAAGCCCTTGGTTAAGGCTTTAGCCCCCTTTTTTGGGATTTAAGCCCCTTTCGCTCAATTCTTAGCTCCTTTGGGGGTTTTAAGCTCCTTTGAGGTGTTTTAGCCCCCTTTTGGAGGTTTTAGCTTCTATGAGAGCTATTTTGGCTCTTTTCAGGGGTTTTTAAGCCCTTTTCATGTTTTTGAGCCTTTGCGAGGGTGTGGGGGTCAAATGAGGGTAGTGAAATAGATGTCTTTGGGTGGTGTAGGTCATGTAGATATCATTGAGGGTTTTTTTGGGTTAACAAATTGTCCCTTGATGTGTGAGGGTAGGAGCTCATCGTATGGCCAATGAACATCATAGGATTTTCTGGGGAGAGGTGGTGCTTCCCAGGCTAGGGCATGGTGGCTTTTGGTTTTTGTAGTAATATGGTTCCCATCAATGGGTGAGATACAAATAATGTGTGACATGTATATGGACAAGGAAGGCATCCACATGCTCATAATGATGTTAAAAGAATAATGTGATCTAATCTCTATAATGCAAGAGCTGATCATGTACAACTATTGTTACAATAGTGGTTGCCTCGATAAGAGGCTGAATACAATATTGATCTGAAGAACTGCTATATTGGACCCATGGCATTCTCATGGAATGATATATCTTCATGACTGATGGTCTGCTAGATCTGGAATGTTACATAGTTTTAGGTACTTATTGTTGAAGAGTCAGAGTCTCTATGGTACAAATATGCTACATCAATCATAAATCTATATAGAAGCACTACTAAGGATTCTGAACACTGTCTCCAATGCAACTCAGAAATCACAAGGGACATGAACCTATTGGGATCCCTCAAATAGACTCATCAATGTGCTAGATTCAGGTGACATCCAAGGTGTTCGACCAAATACTGTACGGACCAATACCCTATACAAATCTCAACAGTTCGATGATGTAGCTGGAGTCGAGCACATGAGAAACAACCATCCCAAGAGGCACTAAGGACTCCTCTCAAGTGTTCCAAGGAACTCATCAATGAGGTTAATAAAACTAGGATACAGGGACCTCTTGGTCTATCCTCTGGAATATGTGTGTTGTCATCGATAGAGGGAGACTTGCAATTGGCCAAGGAAATGGTGTTTCCTTGACTAGAAGCACGAGGGAGATAACCGAAAGATGTGAGACAGTATGAGGACTGACCCACTGAATGGGGGAGGAGGGTAGGGGAGGTGGAACAAGGGAAAAGGGAGTATAGTGGACTCAAACTTCCTTTGTTTAGAGCATGATGACAGGGCAGACTAGGCAGCAAATGAAAATAACTCATGGGAAAGGGATCATAGCTATAATACCAGGGATGTAACTGCAGATGGGAAATACTTGGGGGAGGTAGACACTTTTGGTATTGAAGGGATCCAAGGAAGACACATTGCAGGATACTCTGAACAAAGGAGACCCAAAGTGGGAATGATGCCGAATTCTTATATGTGGGGTAGTTTCTAAAGACACCATTGTGGTATGATCTCGTGGATTTTTGGCAAGCCCGAGAAAGTAAATGCTCGTTGGTGCTTTCAATTTTAGAGAGTCTGAAAGCATAAAGAAGACTCCAGTGGGGTCTCTTTTTTCATTGATAGTCTCCTATGCCCAAAAAAGGTTAAAAGTGTGCACAAGAGAGCTTTCCAATCTTTTAGGGGATGAGAGACTTCTTTACCATTGGTAGTCCAATCAGGATGAAAACGGTTAAACCTGTATTGACTGGATGGTCATTCAGATACTTTTACGAGCATGAATGAGACCAAGTTTCCTCGGTGATATTTTCTTGATGAGAAGGATGGAAAAGAGCTTAACAACAACCCATGGTGATATTTTTCATAAAGTTTGGCCCCTCTGTCCGAGAAAGCATAAAAGGATGCAGAGGGGAATGGTCTTGGATTGAATGTGCGAAGGTGGTCCTTTTCATATGATATTCTACATGGTTTGCAAAAGGAGATAAACAAGATGATGTAGACGCCCTTTCTTATAATTTAACGACTAAGAAAGGAAGAAACTACACTCAACAATCTTTTCATTCTTTTAGGAGTCAGAAAAGAGCTTAATGGGAACTCCAACATGGTTAACCGATCGAGGGGGCACTGATGGTGCCCTTATGTCGGGACAATGGACAGTGGTCCAAAGGTTAACCGTGCAGTATGGATGGAGCAGGTGGCTCTTGAAGATACCAATACATGCACGAGATAGATTGTGGTAGAGGCATGAAGAACGAGGTGGCTCTCAGACAGAGGTTAGGAGAGTCTTATGTGAGTTGTGGTAGACGAACTAGACTACATGTGATGTGAGTACAAGTCTAGAGACAGTTATATGCCAAATGCATGTGAAAGAAATGATCTGTTCTTTGGGAAGTGGTTTGGGGACTTGCATGACTTGTGTTGGATGGATTAGATAGTTATATGCTTAAATGATAAAATGATGTGCCTTTTGAGGAGATGTTCTGGAGTCCCGCATGAGTTACGATAGGCAAGTGTGACATAAGTACAGGTCCAGAGACACTTGTATCACAATGTGGTATGTAAAATAAGGTAACTTTCAGGAAGTGGTCTTGAAAATTACTTGTTAAACATGAGAAGATGGTCTCACTAAAAGATAGAAATTTGAGCCCGGAGGTGTGAGGGTTGTCTTGAATAGGCTCGCTGACTCTGAACTAGCAGCTAATGGTGTTTCCCCTTAATGGGGGTAAAAAACATTGTAAAACAAAAAAGGAAAACCAAGTGACTCATTGGTGATGTTAAGCGTAAAATATCTTGAGGTAGAGCCCGTTACGGGGGTTCTCCAAGAGTTGTCCATTAGAGTCAATAAGCGTGTATGCCCCTTTTTCAAGGAAACGATGGATGATGTATGGGTCGTACCACATTGAATTGAACTTTCCTTTTCCCAACTTGTCATTGGGTTGGTCATAAACAAGAACCATGTCGCCTTCGTTGAAGGTGCGAGGGTGGACATGGGAGTCATAATGGGCCTTTGACTGTGTTTTGGCTGCTTCAATGGCTTGGAGGGAAGCTCAACGGTCTTCTATGGTTCGCTCAAGTTGGAGGAGTTGTTCCTCCAAAGGCGAAGTATCGGGGAGGAGTTCCACCATGAGGAGGAGTGATGGGATATAGCACTCTATAGGGAGTACTGATTCAACACCATGTACTAGGCGAAAAGGGGTGAAACCGATTGTGGTTTTAGTGGATGTGTGATAAGAATGTGATGCCAGTTGGTTTTATGGTTTCCTTCCATCCTTTGGAGCATTGTTTTGATGATTTTCTTGACTTCTTCTACTTGGTCATTGCCTTGGGGGTAGTAGGAAGATGAGTACTAGTGTTGGAATTTCAACATGGTTGAAAGCTCAATCCAAACAACATCTTCAAAGTGCTTACCATGGTCTGAGACCAACTGTTTGGGAACACCAAATCGTGAAATAATGTGGTTAAAGAAGAAACATGTCACCGTTTCAATTTTGCAATCAAATGTGGGTATGGAATTGGCCCAGTTAGTGAAGTAATCAACTGCCATAATGATGTATTTATTGTCATTGGTTGAGGCAGGGTTGTATGTCATGAATTTGCTTTCCCATTTGCGGAAGGGACCGACTATGACTATGGGGTGTAATGGTGCAGGGGGCATTCTTTCCTTTGGGGAAAAGAGCTAACAGATGCGACAGTGTTTGAATGACTCTATGCAATCAGTAAAGATGGAACGCCATGCAATCAGTAAAGATGGAACGCCAGAAGTAGCCGGCACGTAGAATCTTCTAGGTGGTTGCCAGACCTAAAAGGTATCCACCGCAGGCTTGAATATGATAGTCATTGAGGATGGTATTGGCCTCATCACGGGTGAGGAAATGACGTAGGATGGTATCAATGCCTCGATGGTACAAAACATCTCCAATAAGAAGATGGCGAGCATCTTGATGTTGGATGTGTTTCCTGTCCTCACGGTTTAAGTGGGATGTGAACTTCTGTGTGCATAAGTATAGAAGGATGCACCCATACCATGGGTCCTCTATGGATATGAAGAATAGAAAATCATTAGGGAGGTCATCCTTGGGTGGTAGTGACGTGGTCAATAGGGGAAGATATGTCATTAGCACAGCCAGCGCGAATGCCTTTGTGATTTTCAGGGAAAAAAATTCCAAGTCGAATTCTTGGAGGAAGACTACCCACTTGGCCGCGTGGCCTTGTAGAAGGCGATGAATTAAGAGGTACCGCATTGGGTTGGAATCAAAAACTACACGAGTATGGTTTGCAATGATGTAGTGGTTTAACTTTTGAGCTAAGAAGATGATGACGAGGGCCAGTTTCTCCTTGGGTGAATATCATAGTGGGGGACCTGTCAGCCTCTGGATGACATAATAAATCACGTGCTCATGGCGAACATCGTCTTCCTCGACCAAGGCTCCATCAATGGAATACTCCGAGGCCGACACATAGAGAATGAAGTATCGGGTGAATTCTAGTGCTAAGAGTAATGGTGTAGAAGCCAGGGCTTGTTTGAGTGCATCAAACGATTCCTGTACTTGCTAATCCCAAACAAAGGGGATTTTTTTGCAGAGTAGGAGAATGAATCCATGGGATTTTGTTGCATACTTTGGTAAAAAGTAGCGAAGGAAGTTGGCCTTGCTTTGGAGGCTCTGTAGTTGGTGTTGATTTTTTGGTGAAGGGAGATCAAGGATAGCTTGAACTTTGAGGGGGTCAACCGTTATCCCTTTGTGGGATATGATGAACCCAAGTAGACGGCCTGCTGGGACACAAAAAATACATTTTAGGGGGTTCAAACGAATTTTGTACTTGCGACATCGCAAAAAGACTTGCCACAAGTCATCTATATGTTGTGCTTGTTTTGGTGATCGAGCGGTAAGGTCATCCAAGTAGACCAATATGATATGGATTAGGTCATGGAAGCAATATGTCATGGCACACTCGAAGGTGGCTCCAACGTTCTTTAGACCGAACAGCATTACTCAATATGTGAATGTGCCCCACGGGGTTTTGAATGCAGTCTTGTAACGATATTCTTTCCAGATTTGAATTCGGTTATATCCAGAAAATCCATCCATGAAGAAAAATACCCCATGTCCTATGCATGCATCGTTAATCTAATTGATGAAGGGTGTTGGGAAGTTGTCTTTGGGACACATGCAATTCATATCATGGAAGTCTATGCAAACATGGATGATGCCCTATTTTTAATTCACGGGAACAGGATTTGAAACCCAAGTGGTGTAAGCAATGGGGTAGATGAAGCCAGTTGTGTGCGGATTCTCTATTTCGGCTTTAACTATGACAGATTTGGAGGGATGGATGGGCCATTTATTTTGGCGCACGGGGGCCACATTGGGCCATGTGTCCATGTGTTGTTCCACAATGGATGGATCCAACCTAGGAATTTCAGTGTAGGACTAGGCAAATGTGTCGCGGAATTCTTGGAAGAGGGATTTGTAGGAAGCAACTTCTTTCGAGGAATAGGATGCCCCCAACATGATTTCCTCAACAAACTCAGGATTGGTTGAGATGTTGATTTTGATGGTTGGCAAGATGTTGGCCATGTTCCCTTCTTCTAAGGCATTTTGTATCGGGATGGGATTCTTGAACCAATTGACTTTCCCATGAATGAAATATTTTGTTTCCACGAAAAAATGGTCAGACTGCAACACAAGTTCTTCGGGGAGGAAGAACGATCAATGGTGCATGTCGTCCCATGGGTATTCCGGGGCGGTTAAGGCTTAAAGTATCTCCTCATCATTATGAAAGCAATGAAGAGACATATCTAATGGGACATCAGTGATGGTGAATACAAGAGGGTCTGTGGAACTGGACATCATGTAAATGGACATGGTGTCTGAAGAAGGAGGTGGGGGATGGACTTCTTCGATCAGAGTGATCTCAGATTCAAGGGCATGTTGTCAAAGGTTGGATAGAGCTATTTGAAACTCAGACAAGTCCTAGAAGTGGTCAGAATAGTATCCATACAATCCGCAAAGGGCGCAAGCATGGTTTGTTCTCAATGACTTGTTTCTCACTATTGGCCCGCTTGGGAGTTCAACCACGGAGAGGTTTTCTATTGTATCCATGGCATCCAAATGTGCACGGATTATGGGAATCTCAGGGAATTTTTGAGTTGCGTGGCCCTGCTCTTCACAGATGGTGCAAGGCAGGATCTGTCGAGGTTGAGTGGTATCTTTCACATTTTTTCCCCTAGCCCTTTTTGGGTGCGACCGTGTGGGTGTGGGTGTGGTGGTTGGTTTTTGTGGGCCGGTTGGAGGATGAGATTTGACCACAATGGTTTGCATGGGGGTTAAGATACCTGGGGCATTGGGGGTTGGGCCAGTGGATTGAGGTACCACATGGGAGTCCCCAGTGTGAAATTGGGTAAGTTTAAGGTAGCCATTACTGGCTTACTCATGACACCAGGCGAGGGAAATAGGAAGGGAATTGTGTGGACTAGGGAGGAGCCCAAATAAATCCCTGATGGTTGTATGTGGGGATGAGGTTGTGTTTGTGGCTAAGCATAATGCTGTGGCTATAGATGATGTTGTGGTGGATGATGATTTTGTGACTGCAGATGATGTTGTGGCTGCGGTTGGGGCTGCTGTTACGGAGAGAAATTCCTATGGCTTTGGGTACCACAACAGACAGCTTGACTCCAGAAATCAATCCTTTCCAATATGCAATAGAAATTAAATGTCTAACATTAAAGGATCAGACCTCGTACCTTATTCCAAACGGTTGAAGTAGATCCCCGTTGAGCTTTCCAATCTTCAGCTTGAATTGCTATAACACTTCCTCAACAACAAGTAAACAATACAAGCATACTATATATCATGGTGTTAGATCTATTCTAGCATATATAATCAATAACGTAAAAGCATTTGACATAATCCCATGGATAAAATATTCATTCAAATACACATCATTGGACAGGAAAAGATATTTCTATTAATATAAATCAAAGATTACAAGATACAACCTCTGACGGCACGTCTGTGAACCGGAGAAACTGAATCCCCCACTTGGGCCTCCACCACTTCAATCCTCCATCTCTCGATAGCAAGCTCACTAGCAAAATGCAAGCTTGGGAAGAACACAAAAGTGCTCCAATGGACAAAGGGATGTAGACTCAAGCATAAGTTCCAGAAACAATGGAATATAGTTTCTTTGCTCTCAATTCTCTCTTATGCCTTCAATGTACCAAGGGGTTCCTTATATAGCTTTCAAAGGGATAATGAAAGGTCAAATCCGAGCGATCTCAAGGCATAGGGAAGGCCAGGATTCGAATGAGTCGGATCCATGTCAAGGAAAACTCTAAAAGGATTTGGATTATGCACACATCCCGATGTACGTGGTTATATGGGTCAAACCCGCGTATGTACACGGTTATAGGTTTAAAAGCCACGTATATCATTTTTCATATGTTTATGGGGATGATCAAGGAAACATCAAAGGGAAAAAAGTGGTCCATAGGGTCTAATCAGTCTGCAGCGGGATAGGGGAAGGCCATACAAAGTGTGATTCACCTAGAGTGGTGAAATACGCTATAACAGCTACGGTTGTGGTTGATGTTTGGGTGTAGTAGTGTTGGATGAGAGAATGCAAAAATATGCAGTCTCATTTGGTGTCAGCGGTGGTGACACTAAGGCAAAGGAAGTCATCAATGTGGTATCGAAAAACAACCGAGGGCCCACATTCAACAATGGAGAGGCAGGTATGTTGTTAACCATGGTGTTGGTCATAGGGATAACATTGGTAGGTGCATTTAGCCCTTGCAGATCGATTGTATTGATCATAGGGATTAAATTTGTTGGTGCAGTCAGCCCTTGCAGATTGTGATAAGTTAGTTGGTCAATCGTCATGATTTTCCCATCGTGAGGGAACATCATGAGACAAAAAATAGTTGATGCTACGATTCTCATGGCATACATATAACGTCTTCCAAGGAGAAGGTTGTAGTCCAACTGAGCATTGAAAACCTCTATGTCAATCAATACTATTTTCCCAGCTAATGTGATGGGAACTTGTTGGAGGATTCCTTGGGATTTAGTGGGGTGGCCATCATAAGCCTGCAGAGTAGTAGAGGATGGTTGTAGAATTGGGGATCCAAGCATCTTCTAGACTAAGGTTGACATAATGCATGTGGATGCCCCCTCATCCACGATGCACCAGTGCATGACAAAATTTTGAATGGATACCAGGATTTGGAAGGTAATGGTTGATGGCATCCCTGGTTCTTCATTCTTTGTGTCGAATGTGATCAACTTGGAGTTAGAGGGGTCTACAGTACTGAGGGAAGCTAGTAAGTCTTTTTGCTGTGTTGGGCAAGTTTTAAGTACCTCAAGAGCGGACATAGCCATAGGTGTTTGGGCCAAGTCATCCACGATGTTGTAGCTTATAGCAACTCTAGGCGTGTTTTAATTGGCAACCCATCGTATGGGGGGGTGTGGGGGAAAAGGGGGTAAATGAAGAGGTCTATTAGTAATATTGGACGTGGATTCCACTGATGGGTCAGCGGGTTTGGTGTTAGTTCCATACTGATTTATTCTAGTTTGTAAATTGACCTCTTTAGTTATCATGGATAGCAGGTGGTGAACACCTGTTTCTATTGTCGGAGGTGCCCCTGGGGTGTTGGGATTGGGTTGGGGAGCGTGTGCAGTTGCTACCAGTCCTTGGACAAGTAATGTGTTTTAGAGCACCATGGGTGGAGGTCCTAGTGGTGCTGGGTTGGGTTGAGTTGGTGCTACCGTATTGGTAGCATGTTGAACCTCATTGTGAATGGCCTGCTTGGCGCAACCCATGAAGGGGCATTCCTATGTATAGTTCCCATAGACCTCACATAGGTTGCACGGATGATTTGTGTGCAATGGAGCATTGCATCTAGGTGTGTTTGGTTGCTGAGGATTTTGCACTGGCCGATTTTCCCTGGCATTATTAGGAGAATTTGGTTGTTGACAGCCTCCCTGTGGTTGATTGTTGCCTTGGTTTCGGTATTGGTTATTTTTGGCTTGCCCTTGGTGGTTATTGGGGGATGAATGGGTGGGATGGTTTTGTTGTGCAAACACTTGTCCCAAAGGATTAGGAGGAGTTGGGGCGGGGGTTTAGGCGGCTTGCATGGGTGGTGCATAGTATAATAAGGGGGATGGGGGTGCTACAAACATGAGTATCTGTCCCACCTATTGTTGTGCCAGCCAGGTAGGTGCATGGGTCTGCTGTTGTGGTGTAGGTTGTGCATCAGAGGTTGTAGCTATGGACTGGGACATCATTCTTGCATAGTTAGGAGCTTGGATTGGGTAGGAAATACTGGGGGTGTTTCTTGGTTGTGGTGGCACCATAAGTGGCACCGGGTGGTGCTGTGGTTGATGGGAGACAGAACCTAGGATGCCATCTGTGGTGTGGGATGACCCCGGTGCATCCCAGTAGGAGGTACCTACATGAAAAGTGTCTAGAATGATAGTGTAGAGGTATCTAGAATGTGCGGAAATGAGTTCAAACTGCTGTGCCCTCAAAATGGCTTCTTCCTCTGTTTGGGGACGTTCGGAGGAGACGTCCTTAGCTATAGGTGGTAGCAAGGTTTTCAAGAACCAGTCCAGGAAGATCTTGTCATCAAGATTGATATTGCACATGCTGTGACATTGCCTCCACTCGTGAATGTGGTCGGTGATGTGGGTCATAGTGTTTTGGCAGAAAGATAGAAAGATTTACAGTCCTTCATCATATCTGACGGGGATCTGGAAATATTGCAGGAACATAAAATCCAAGGAGTTGAAGTCTAGGTACTTGGCTTGTGGTAGTTCAATGTACCACTTGGCTACGGCACCTATGAGGGTGTGTTGGAACATGCTAATTCTGATTGAATCATCTACGATGTTGTTTGATGAGAACCATAGGTGAAATGTCATGATATGGTTTTGGGGGCACTCCCCTGCCTTCCATTCAAACTTGGGGATGTCTAAGGGAAGTTTGGTTGGCATGGGAGGCCAAAAGGTTTGATGGTAGATGGGGTCATTGGTTAACCTAGCCAAGTCAGGAAGGTTAAGGTGTTCCATGAAAGGGAGGTTTGACCCAAGGTTGATGTGTGATGGAACAACAATGGTGGTGGGGTTTGCAGGAGTATGATGTACCTGCATGACTAGGGGTACTTGTGGCATAGTTTTGGACATGCCACTTCCCCCAGGTATGGTAAGTGACACAGTGTGAGTGGAAGGGACATTGCCTCCATGTATGACAAGAGAGATAGTGTAGGTGGAAGGGTCACTACCCCCAGACATGCCAAGTGGGACAATGTGAGTGGACGGGCCACTGTCCCCAGGAATGCCAAGTGGGACATCTTGATTAGTAAGTATGGGTGGAGGTAGCTGACTTATGACAGTGCTAGGACCACCCGCACGGGTGTTGGTAGTGTTGTGAGGTATGGACATGGGTCCACTGCCAATCACCAAGCCAGAAAATGGATCTAGGTTTGCACCAGCCATGGGAGTAGATGGTTTAGTGTGTAGATTAGAATCAGATTGATATGATTCTGAGTCTAAATCAGAGGCTATGTGGCCTTCTGATAGTGTGGAGGGATGTCCAGAATGGTCCCGACAGTGTTGGTTCAAGGACCCGAATTGTGGTGAATCACCTCTTAGGCGTGAGGAAGAGTGTGGGGGATTAATTGTGTATGTTTGATGGCTCAGGTGGTGAAATATGGCAGTGACGTTTTGGACCTCGGTTTTAGTGCCTTCCTATTGGATTTTAGGTGGTCACTCGACCACTAAGACTACTAGCAGACAACACTTGGATTTTTCCTCATGGTAGTGCTAGTCAATTGGTAGGGTTCATTGCCCGTTTCGCTTGGAAATTCCTCTCAATGACCAGCTACTTTGGGGTTCTCATGGTACTCCTCACAATGAGTTTTTGGGCTAAGCCCAAGTACTTCCCACAGTTCAGGTAGTTAGGGACTTATGTCCTCAAAGACTGTAAGTGTTTGGATTAGTGTAAATTAATAAATTTTAATTGTTAGCTCAGTGTCATGAACTAAGTTTGGTTGTTTTATTTGGCATGGTTATGAGCATGTCCATTGTATTTTTGTTACACTTGGTGGATGCTTGTATGTTTTATGAATATTTCACAGAGATTATTTGGTTTATTATAGAACTCATAACATGGGTAAGTTGTTTATGCAAGCAGTAAATTGAAAATAGAAATTTAAAGCATGCCATACATGAATCTGAACTATGGTAGACTTACTAGGTGACTACCTTACACTTGTATTTCTCTTTGACCAAGAAAGAGTGTTGGGATCTCAACACAATGGGACTAAGCCCATATGTAGATCCTCGGGTTACTCTCCAAGTGCAAGGTTGGTCAATAGGGAGGACGCAAACGCCGTGAAGCCCCTTGGGCCTACCACCCTCTCTACCTTCCAAGTCACCCATTTTTCATGGTCTCAAAAAATTACAAATGAAGTGCCTATTACTATACAAGATTCACCCTTCTTATTATCCTAGAATACCCCAAAGGGTGATTACTCGGTAGAGGAGGAAGGGCTAGGCAAGGTGTTAATTTCCAATTAAAAACTGAAATTTAACCTATAGTAATTTGTTCAACCCTTAAAACAGATTCATTATACCATTAACCAGTCAAATTTATCAGTGATTTACATAGCTTGTATGAAATGAAAACAGATTGCTAGACATAGGTGGTTGAGCCGCACTGACAGTCCAGATAACTTAAAAAACCGAATCTAAGAGATAGATCGCCCTTTTCGAGGAAAATATGATGAGGGGGTCGCCAAATTTTCCCAAAATCAGGTGAGGGGGGCACTCAGAATCTAAAAATGGGAGAAATCTACTTCCTGAGAGGAATTCACACCTTTTAGGCCCAAATGAGTGACTTGGTCGCCCCTTTCAGCCTGATACGTGCGACCTAGTTCAAAAAGTTGAATTTTTTTTAACCTGAGCTGGGAACGACTGACAATAACTTGTACTATGGTCGAATGGGCTCGATTTGGAATTAAGGAGGCTCAGTTGTGAACTTAAATGTAGAAAAATATAGATCTAAACTAGATTTAACATAAATTGAAACTAGGTTAACAAAATAGAAATGGAAATAGAAACTTGAAAAGAAAATCCAGGGATCTTGTGGGATCGACCTGGTATGGTCGCGAGTTCTGTGGTATGGATTTCACCCTAAATACATGTGGAAACAAATCCCTTCTGTCTATAGGATGGAAGGGTAGGGATCTTGTTGGTTGAAAGAGAACCTACAAAACAATGTCAGAACTAAGCTGTGAAACCCTGCATGAAATGGTTAGGAAACAAACTTTGGCTACAAGAAATCAAAGGGAAAACCTGTAACGAACCATTAGAGAACAAAACTGCAAATAAAACAATCTAGAAAAGTAAAATAACAATGGAAAACTAATGGTTATACCTTCTGTTTGGGTGGAAATAAGCCACCATGCCCTAGCTTGGGGAAGCATCTCTCTCTATGGGATGGAAGCTTGGCTTGTGGAGCAATGGAGAAAAGGGAGGGTGAATGGCTTGAGAGGAAAAGTGTCTCAAGGCACTCACATGGGAAGCATAATGATAGGGAGAGAAGGAGTGTTTTGAGAGTGACCCCCACCCCTCTATTTATAATTTTTTCTAGAGATTTTAGGTTTTTAAGCCCTTGGTCAAGGCTTTAGCCCTCTTTTTGGGGATTTAAGCCCCTTTCACCCAATTCTTAGCTCCTTTGGGGGTTTTAAGCTCCTTTGAGGGGTTTTATCTCCTTTTTGTAGGTTTTATCCCCTATGAGAGATATTTTGTTTCTTTTTAGGGGTTTTAATCCCTTTTCATGTTTTTGAGACTTTGCAAGGGTGTAGGGGTCAAATGAGGTTAGTGAAATAGATGTCTTTGGGTGGTGTAGGTCATGTAGAGCTCATTGAGGGATTTTTGGGGTTAACAAAGGAGATATTACCAGCAACTGCAACTATATTAGAAAGATTCATTGGAGGAGAATTATTTCCAGGTAAGGAAGATACATAATATTGTTCTATGTTGACATTATCTGGAGCTTTGTCAGGATAATCTTCTCAATTAGCTGCCTCCCTGAGTCCATCTACTTCAGTGTGTTCAAAAATCTTATTGTTATTTTCCTATATTCTTTTGGAAATTACCTGGTGTGGATCATAGTTGATTGCAGTTCCAAAAGAAAACCCCATGCTCTTGAGAAGATTATCAATTATGGATAAAGAAGCTCTACTTTTAACAACATATGGCACTGCCTCCCAGGGAAATTTCATATCCAAACTCTTCTTGAAGTTTAAGAAAGGCTGGAAGAATATAGGGTTGATGCAAAAATCCATACAATCTTATAATGGTTTCAAATTATGAAAGGAATCAGTCCCCTATCATTTACTAAGGGAAAGTTGCAATATTTCCTTCATCTATGGTAATACTCTGGCCAATCTTTCATGAAAGTAAACAATGTATATTTCTTCCATCAAACCTTTCATAAACTTGCAATAATTCTGGGTAATTTCATTAGTAAGTACCAATTTAGGAAACTATAAGCTATCTTCATTGTGTGACAAGAACATATTCAACAAAAAATATTGGAATTTGAAAACTATAGTATCGTGGAAGTTGACTAACTGAGAGCGGATGTTCTCATCCAAGAACTCATCAAACTTAAGGCACCAAGACTGAAAGGACTGACTTGGAAGTTCAGAATCAATTGGGCAAGTACTTAGGAAAAACAATAGACTCAATAGTGACTTTGTAACATAGCCATTAGTATATAACCCCAAAAATTGACTGGCTAAGGCAATACAAGACTAGGTTTCTTCATTGAACAGAACTAGGTCAAGAGGATAAGATAAACCTATTAAATCACTATCAGGCTTCAAACATGACTTTAAAAAGGCTTATTTACTCTCAGTTGTAGATTCTTGGAAGAAATGGATGACATTTTCCTCTTTGTATTCTTGGGATAAAGGAATAAAGTCATATGGGATAGATAGGGATTTACGAATAATAGAGGCCTAAACATGGAAAAGGACCCTAGAATTATTTTTATTCATAACGACTCCTTCAGCAGCAGAAAATTTATTTGCACACCACTCAACAAATTCAGTGCAATGAGGGGTCTGGTCAACATAGAAAAAGTAAAAGAAATATTTGAAAACACCATGGGTATCACTACCCCGGTCCTTAATAATTTTCAACTTATTCTTAGTTGTTTCAATTGTTTCAATCATCAAAATAGTATCAGAAATTTCAACATTCTTGTCTTCAAATCTATTATCATCTTTCTGATAGGAAAACACTAATTCTTCATTATCTACTACTTCTATCACTTCTATCTCATCCATCTTATCCATTTTTAGATATACTTGGAAGGTTTCAGGGTGCCTACCTTGTTAATTGGCATGGTGTTCAAAATCATCCACACTGGTACTCTTGCACACAGTCAAGGTTACCAGTCAATTATAATACTTAGAAACAACAAACCTTCATACCCTACATAGGTGTTTTTATAATTCTTTATGTTTCATAACCATGGCACAACTCCTGTAATCTACGCCGTAGATTTTCTCTTCTTCAAAATCTAGGTATTCCGTGTGCAAGATCTCAACACCAATACTTAATACTATCATCCTGTACAACTCAATTCAGTGGAATCAATATTATCCCTTTATCTCTAACCTACCTTCATGACGAGCATCCAACTGTGGAGAATTTTAACATTCTGCAAATAATTTACGAACCATTTGATCGAGCAAATTCCATTTACGGAATGCACTGTATCTGTCGATGACAACCTGAGTGTTATTAGAACCTTTGATCAACATGGCCCTTACCACCTTTTTGCGGATTCAAAATTGAACTTTATTCATGCTAGTTTAATCCGCGAAATTACACCTAACCATAGATCTATCTCTTCTTTCATCCTATCCATCCAAACTTTCCACCCATTGACTCATTTTGTGAATTGCAAAATTACTTTAATCCTTGCATCTCCAATCTATGGAATGTCTCACCACGGTTGATCTATAGTGATTTAAATATGAGCCCTCATTTTTTAACACCCTTTACCTCCATTTCTCCGATGAGATTACTTTAATTTTTCCTCCATGTTTCATCAGCAGAATGTTCTACCACCATAGATCATCCCCCTCTTTTCATCTGACGACCCATAATGAAATAATATTCTCTCTCATTAACCTGAAGTGCGCTTCCACCAAATTTTTCAATATATGAGAATTCACAAACCCTTTAATCAAACAATCTACAATTTTCCACTATGGTGCCAACACCACCATCACAAAATTAGCTACACTCCCTCATCTTTTACCCTGTGCCAAAGTTATTGGCTGGATCCTATCTTGAGCAGATGCAACTACTATGATCATGTCCAACACGAAGAAACAATCCTTTTCCTCTTTCATCCCTACCTATATTTCCAAAGAATGCAAGATACTAGCACCCCATACTTTCATGGCAGATAAATGGGTAGGGGATCTGTATTTGGAGGTGCTTGACTGTGCTAAGAAGATGATGATGTATGGGAAGCAGTTTCTACATAAGGATTCAGGAGAATACAAGACTGCTAATTTGTACACCCCGTACCGTGTGATAGCACTAATGCTAAATCATATCTTTGGATGGTAAAATGGTAGTTTTATAAGATGAGCTAGATTCCAATAATATATCATGTAGCCATGCAAGGAACTATATTCAACTGGGCATACATCGTGCAAATAGCATGTCATCATGCATAGTTGCAGCATTAGGGGGTCTGAACCAAATGAAATATGAGTTCTACATGGGCTCCTTTTTTATGGACTGTATCTTATGCACACACCCATTCCCAAAGTTAAATTGTGATTGGGATCCCTCTAGGTGTCCTGTGTATTCCGCATATCAAATATTGTGGGCACATAAGTATTTTAGTTTCTATAAGACCATCTACAAGGATTTTTGGATACCATTGTATGAGCTAATATTTCTTAAAGAATGAAATTGCATGTCTACAGGATCATTGGAGATGGTTGGAGAATATGGAGATTATTATGTATCCAAGAAATATTTGTATTTGAGGATGTATGGAGGATTTAAGACCCCTTCACTACTGCCCAAATATACCACTGATTATGCCATCCATAAGGAAATGGTAAGATAGTTGTACATAGATGGTGTTAGGAGCTTCCTGTTTGATATGAAGAAAATTGTCTACCCACCGCTACCATTTTGCATTGGTAGTTATAAGTTTACTAAGGTGAAGATTGCACTGGACTTTGTAAGAGAACTAGAAAATTTCCATTTCGGAGAGAAACATTTCCATAGAAACGACTCGTGGGACAAACTTTCAAAGTACTATGAATCGACCATGCTGGAACTCTTGCACATAGTCAGGGTTACTAGTCAATTATAATACTTAGAAAGAACAAACTTTCATACCCCACGTAGGTGTTTTTATAATTCTTTATGTTTCATAAGCATGGAGCACCTCCTGTAATCTACACCGTAGATTTTCTCTCCTTCGAAATATAGGTCAGTAGTGTGCAAGATATCAATGCCAATACTCAAGACTATCCTCCTATACAACACAATGAAATAGAATCAATATTATCCCTTGATCTGTAATCTTCCTTCATCAAAACCGTCCAACTATGGATACTTTTAACATTCCGCAAATAATTTCCAAACTGATTGATCGATCAACTTCCATTTGCGGAATGCACTGTATTCGTCGATCACAACCCAAGTGCTATTGGAATTGTCGATCAATGTGGCCCTTACCACTTTCTGCATATTCAAATTTGAACTTTCTCCATGCGAGGTAAATCTGCATAATTACTCCTGATTGCAGATCTATCTCCTCTTTCATCCTATCCATCCAAACTTTCCACCTGTTAACTCATTTCACAAATTTCAAAATTTCTTTTATCCTTGCATCTCCAATATTTGAAATGTTTCACCACCGTTGATCTGCAATGCTTTAAATCTAAGTAGTCACTGTTTAACACCCTTTACCTCCATTCTACCAATGAGATTACTTTAATTTTTCCTCCATGTTTCATCAGTGGAATGATCTACCACCATAGATCATCCCCCTCTTTTCATCCGACTGTTAGATTTTTATCATTTAAGTAATATGATATTAGGATCTTATCTGAGAGAATAACACGCACAACAAAAATCACAAGAGACAAGAGACAAATAATTTTCCTTAGGGAAACCATAAAGGAGAAAACCCTGCAACTTCCTCAGAGAGAGAATGAGCACCAATGGCGGTAGTAAAACCCAAAGACAGAAAAGATGATCTCCACAGTTGTTCTCTCTCTCTCTTTCCCTCTCACTTGAGAGAGCTTCTCTTCTCTCACTAATGTGCCCTAATGAGTGAGTGTGTGTGTTATAAATAGAGAGGCTTGCTCTCTATTTATATTCTTTTGTTTACTTAATGTCCACTCCAACATGTAGGCCTCACTTAACAATTACCAACCAGGGTCGACATCTCTAGGAGAGTCTAGTAACCCTAGTTCCCTAGAACTATGGGGACTTTTCCCTCCAATAAAAAAGGAGGGTTAACCTTGACACAATTGTGGGGACTATTTCCCCAACTAGTTATAATGGAGGGTTAACCTCAATGACTTGACTTGTTTACATTATTGAATCTCCCAATCGAAACATCAGGGCATGACATGACTCAATTACATCATAGATACTTCCTAGAATAAACATCGGGGTACAATACATAATATATACAAGTGAATAGATTCTGAAGTTACAAATACATCAACACTCCCTCTTAACTAGGAAGGTCTCGACACAATTTATCAGCACAAGTCTTCTTCTTTAAATCATCTAGATCATCATCAAGTCATCTTCATAGTCAAGTCATCTTCATTGTCAAGATATCTTCATTGTCCATTCATCTTCATGAAGTATGGATCATCACTGGATCATCATTGAGTCTGGATCATCACTTGATATGGAGCATCACTGGATCATCATCAAGTCTAGATCATTACTTGATCTAGAGAATCACTGGATCATCATCAAGTCTACATCATCACTTTATCTGGATCATCATTGGATCAGCATCAAGTCTGGATCACCAATTGATCTAGATTGTCACTGGATCATTATCATCATCACTGATTTCGCTATCTCAATCAAATGGTGCTATCTCTTCATTATTCTCGTCACATGAAGTTCTACATAGCCATCCCTTTTTCATGCTGGTTGTAGGCCTAGCCTTCGAGTAGTTCTTCAATGTCTTCAGCACTTATATCTGACCATGGAATGAACCATGTCAGAAAGGCCCACCCAACACTTACATCTGACCATGGGAGGAACACATCCAAGAACCATGTTAGAAAGGCACACCCAACACTCACGTCTGACCCTGGGAGGAACACATCCAAAACCCATGCCAGAAAGGCCTAGCACTCACATCTGACCTCATCTTGTTAGAAAGGCTCTGTATTTACATCCGACCTCATCTTGTCAGAAAGGATTTACACTTACATATGACCTCATCTTGTCAGAAAGGATATGCACTTACATCTGAACTCGTCTTGTTAGAAAGGCTCTACACTTACATCTGACTTCATCTTGTTAGAAAGGCGTTGCACTTACATCCGACCTCATATTGTCAGAAAGGCTCTGCACTTACATCTGATCATGTGGGAACACATCCCACAATCACATCAGAATGGATTTGCATTGATCATGTGGGAACACATCACACAATCACATCAGAATATCTTTGCACTTATATCTGATCATGTGGGAACACATCCCTCAATCACATCAGAATGGCTCTATACTGATCATGTGGGAACACATCCAACAATCACATCATAATATCTATGCACTGATCATGTGGTAACACAACCCACAATCACATCAGAGCATCTTTGCACTTACATATGACCATGTGAAGCTTAGGATTCCACCATGTTAGAAGGGCCAATGGACACATCAATTCCCTTTGGAGGGAAACTCGATTTGGAGAGCACCAAGCTTCTCCCTGAAGTACTCAAACTTTACTCTGGATAATGGTTTGGTTAGTACATTAGCTATCTGCTCATCTGTTGGAACATACTAGAGATTCACTGTTCCTCTCTGCACCATATCCCTGATATAGTGATACTTGATCTCAATATGATTTAACTTTTCATGGAACACTGGCTTCTCAAACAACTTCACACAAATCTAGTTGTCGTAATATAGACAAGTATAATCCAACTGGAGATCCAATAAATCAGACAGTAGATTCCTTAGCCATACTACCTCACAACTAGCTAAGCAAACTATGACATACTCTGGTTCAGCTGTACTCAATGCCACGCAAGACTTTTTCCTGCTAAAACAAGAGATCACTCCTGATCTCATACTGAAGCAGCACCCTGAAGTTCTCTTTCTATCGATGGAACTTTCTGCCCAATCTGAATCAACGTAACCTTCCAGGTTAATCTTCTGATCAACCTTATACTTGAACCCATAATCAACTATACCCTTTAGGTACCTCAGAATATGCTTTGCAGCAATCAAGTGAACATGTCTCAGATTTGTTAGGAACTGGCTCAAGGTGTTTACAGTAAAGCAAATATCTGGTCTCGTATTCGTCAGGTACATCAAGGAACAAATCATCTGACGATACATCATGGCATTAGCTGACTCTAATGAAGAAACAATCAATAGCTTCAGGTTTGATTCCATAGGTCTGGTCATGCATTCCATCATCCTGAACCTCTTTAAGATCTATACTACATACTTCCCTTGTCCACACCTCCATTACTAGAACATAGTGCATCATCCCTAAGTCCTTCATCTCCAACTTAGTATCAAGTCTTCTTCTTGCAAATTTAATGAGTTCCTCTCTTTTTTTGTTAGGAACAAGTCATCGACATATAACAGGAGCATCACTGGTATTTCAACATTGAGGAAAAGGTTGAAATCTACTTTACTCTCAGTAAATCCTAGAGTCATCAGTAATTTGTCCATCCTGTTGTACCATGTCGAACCTCAAGATCTTCTATAGTCACTCCCTCTGAAGCGGAGCATCATTCTCCCTCTTTATTTTGTACTCTATGCACTGAAACATTCTGTACCAGAGTGACAAGTAGCTTCCTCTACTACTAATATTCTATGTATCCATCTAGGGTCACTGGATACCAAGATCCTCTATATTGAACCTTTCAAAAATTCTTCTCGCACCCATCTGTGAGCTTGTCATCCTCTATAAGTATTTCATCTTCAACCTTGTAGCAAAGGTTAATATCTTCATCACTATACGTGATCTTCAATATCCTCATGTATGTGTTATCCCATGGGTGTCTTCTGAGCTCGTACAAGACCTTCCTTCATTTGCACACATGATTTTGTCTATCATGTGCCTCAAATCCTAATGGTTGAAAATGTCTCTTCATAGTATATGCCTTCTTTCCATGAGAATCCCCGTGCTACGAATCTTTCCTTGTATATGGAAGAAATTACGAACTTCCCTTCAGGTATCAATACTGCATCCTAGTCATCATTCTTCTTGAACTGGTTTGTCGCTCAACAATGTCACATAACTAGAATGTATCTGAGGCCTCTTTCTTTCTTTGAAAGTATCATCATATTATTCTTCATATTGGATTCTTTCTTGAACTGCCATCACTTGTTCTTCGAAACAAGTCTCATCCTTCTTTGCTTGTAGGTGATTGTACGCAATATTTCCTACAAGTCAAAATGCATTTGTATGGTTAGAAACATTTCATAAGGTATATTCATAATGAAAAATTCTTATGCATAAATATACTATCATGCAACTATTTTAGTCAATGCAACATTCATCCATATCTCATGGAAACTTTCTAGATGCCTTCCATCTCTACCAAGACAACATTGAGATTGTACACTAATCCAATATGTAAGTAAAAAGGTTTCATTCTATATAAGTAGAAATGGAGAGTTGTATAGAACCATGAGCTACTTACCCATCACATGCATATTAGTAGTATACTTTCATTAGTGCAAACATTCTATCATGCATAATACATCAACTGAATATAAACAAATGCATAATAAAAAAATATCATGAAAAGACAATTGAATACTTATCTTTATTTGTTTTGTGGGTAGAATCATTCTTGAGACTTCAGCTTCATCATCTTCTTCATTCATAATAGCATCGTTTTTTATCCAAATTCTAATATGGATAAGGGGTTCTTCAAGAGTTGAGTCCTTCGTATTCCTCATCACTTCAAAGATCTTCTTTGGATGGTGAGAGCTTAATCTTCATTTTTTCCCATTTCCTCTTCTCTTATTATGATTCAAGCTTCTTCTTGTGTGCACTCTTCCCAAGGTCTAATGAAAGTAATCACTTCCTTCTGGCACACATTCCTCGAATGAATGAATCCTATGATCATGGGAGGCCATTCAAGGTGGTTATCACAACTTCTGCATTCTCTACTTCTTCTTCTATCGCTTCAAGTTGTTCTTTGATTTGATAAACCCTTGTAAAGTATGACTGTATGGCCTCTGCATTATGGATCTTCACATTCTTCAACTATTTTCTCAAAGTCATATTCCTATTTATTTTCTTTCCTTTAAACAGCTTGGTCAAGGAATCAAACATCTATTTCAGTGTCTTTAGGGAAGACACTTATGGTATAAGGTGATCCATGACTAAATCGACAGTGATCTTCTTGGACTTGACAAAGTTATTCTTGTGTAAGGCTTTTAGCCTCATCTCCCTCTGGAACTGAAAACTCACTACTTATGTAGGTGTCCAATTCATTTCCTTCAAGAACCAGTGAGATACTATACTTCCATGCTTGGCAGTTGTCAACTTCACCAAGCTTATCATTAATCTAATGTGATATATCATTTTTAAATGAGAACCTCAAATGAAAATAGCAAAAGATTAGATCTTACCGATTTGAAGTGCCTATCCTGGTTCCGGAGCTCGCTGATATAGGGTTTGTCAGAGAAACCCTAATTTTTAAAACATGGAATATTTTAGATCTGATTGTATAGAAATATAGATCTCTTCAAGGTGAGCTATCCAATGTACTCCTTTTCTGAAAACAGTGGAGGGAAGCTCCCAGAACAAGAAGCCCTAGTTTATCAATTTCTTCTGCAGAAATTCTTGATACTATTTCTATGGTATCTCTACAAGTGATGCTCCTCTGTGTTTGAAACGTGGTATTGAAGTAGCCTCATCTGTTCTTGTTCCACTAGCACAGGTTTCATCATAATTGGTTTCATCAATTGGGACTTATGATCATTTTCCCAAGGTGACCTATTTCGGGACTGTTCAGCATAGAGAGGTTGTAAGGACTTCCACGTGTCACTGTTTCATATTCAGGGTTTGAAACATATACCAGAGAAATTAAATCTATTACCATTCTATAACTTCTTGATAAATTTGATTTCGACCTTGGTAGCCCTAGATATATCAATTCTCCCTAGGTGTCCTATTTAGGGATGAATCCTAGAAGAGGCTAGAACCCTAACTTGGAGGAATCATATCTACTAGAATATAGCGAATCTAAGGATGAAACTTGGACAGAGTGTACAGCCAGATTTTATATTCTACTTGTGAAAGTTTTGGCCACTGAGACTTTTGCAATCCCAAGATATAGCGAATTTACCAAAGCCTATCAGTTTTAGAATTTAGAGTTTTTCCAGCTTGGGGTCAAACTAGGGTTTGACTTTCTTGGATTTACACCCAACCAAAAATCTCAACCCAAGTATCTAAACTTTGATTTTGATGAGGAGAGAAATCCTATGATGGGCTCACTCAAAAATTCCTCTTCTGTAAAAGCCCTAATTTCCTGCACCAAAACCTGAAAATACCCATAATCGAATTCTGCTTCGACAGAAAGATGTGCTCTTCAATGGAGAGTCATCCTAGCATACTTTTGCTGATGGATTGTGTAGAGAGACCCAAAAAAGTAAGAAGGCCTAGCTTCTGTAGCTGCACAATATCTTCTTCTCAGGTTAGCTCTGATACCATGTTAGATTTTTATCATTTAAGCAATATGATCTTAGGATCTTATTTGAGAGAATAACATGCACAACAAAAATCACAAGAGACAAGAGACACAAATAATTTTCCTCGGGGAAACCATAAAGGAGAAAACCCCGCAACTTCCTCAGAGATAAAATGAGCACCAATGGAAATAGTAAAACCCAAAGCCAGAAAATATGATCTCCACAGTTGTTCTCTCTCTCTCTCACTTGAGAGAGCTTCTCCTCTCTCACTCATGTGCCCCAATGAGTGAGTGTGTGTGTGATAAATAGAGAGGCTCACTCTCTATTTATATTCTTCCATTCACTTAATGTCCACTCCAACATGTAGGCCTCTACAATTACCTACCAGGGCTGACATCTCTAGGAGAGTCTAATAACCCTAGTTCCCTAGAACTGTGGGGACTTTTCCCTCTGATCATCAAGGAGGGTTAACCTTGACACAATTGTGGGGACTATTTCCCCGACTTACAATGGAGGGTTAACCTCAATGACTTTACATGATTTGTTTACATTATTGAATCTCTCGATCGAAACATCGGGGCATGACATGACTCAATTACATCATAGATACTTCTTGGAATAAACATCGGGACACAATACATAAGATATACAAGTGAATACATTCCAAAGTTACAAATACATCAACATCGACGACCCATAATGAAATAATATGCTCACTCATTAACCTAAAGTGTGATTCCACCAAAATTTTCAATATATGAGCATTTACAAACCCTTTAATCAGACAATGTACAATTTTCCACTATGGTGCTAACAGCTAGCTCCACTAGGGATGCTATCCTCCATGAGAGGTATCAAAGAAACCCATAGACCACTTTACAATCCATTGTCAATCTAGCTCCTTTTTTTATTTTATCTTTCTGAAGGAAATGCAAGAACAAAAATACGGTTACCCCTTCTAATATTAGGGCATTCTCTGCGGGGTTCAAATATTTTGGCTCACCATCTATACTGATTGAAAGTAAAAAAGAAATATTTACACTATAATACATGGAATTTCCTTTCCCCTTTATTCCAAATAATACTTCAAAAATCTCCCTTTCTCTGTACCTCCTTCATACTGAGACCGATCTTGATACTCTAAAATAAAATCATTATTACCCCTATGTGCTATAATATTGTATGCACCTATCCACAAATGATCAAACTTACCATGCTTTCCTTTGTCTTCATGTGGAGCATCCCATTTTAACACTAAATCATCAACCTGGAAAGTGTCTTCTTTTACCCTTTTATCAACGGTATTCTTCATTTTCTCTTGCTGAATTTGTACCTTATCATATTCTTTATCTCTCAATTCACTTAGCTCATTAGTTTGGTTTATTCTCCTTTGCATATGATTAGGTTCATCCTGCTCCTCCTGCAATAACTTCATAACTGGTACTCCTAGAGATGCTAGAAGAACCACTTCAACTTCATACACCAATTGGAATGGTGACATCCCAATAGCCCTCTTTGTGCTGATTCTGTCAGTACATGAAGCATATTTTAGCTTTGTATTCCATGCTCTTTTATTTTCTTCCAACAACCTTTTAATTATCCTCACCAAGATTTTGTTAGAAGACTATGCCCGTCCATTACCCTGTCGATAATAAGCAATAGAATGATTCAAACTGATATGATACTTATGACATAAATTTATCATCCTCTTAGATTTAAAAGAAGCTACATTATATGTTACAATCCTCTTAGGACATCCAAATCTTGTCAAAATGTTATTCTCTAGGAAATCTATTATCATTGCATTTATAGCCCTTCTAGTAGGTATTGCTTCAATCCACTTTGTAAAATAATCAGTTGTTGTTAAGATCCATTTATGTTGTCTTGAGGAATTTGTATTTATTTCACCAATGAAATCCAACCCCCACTGTTGAAAATGTGCTTCTATTGATATGGGATTAAGTAGGAGTGGAACCACTTTGCTCTTTCCATAAAAAATATGGCATTGATGAAATTTGGTGGTTTCTTTATACACATCTAAAAATAGTGAAGGCCAATCGAATCTTGTTCTCAAAATTTTATTTGTTGTGACCTTCCATGAATGATGTACCCCACAATCCCCTTCATGGAAACCCTTTGCTATCTGTTGATATTCATTCTCTAAGAGACAATTCAATAACACCTCCCCAGGATCTTTCCAATAAAGATATTTATTTAAAATACAAAATTTTGCAGCATTCAGCTTCATAGACCTTGCTCTAGTTTTTCTTAACCCTACAGGAGGTTGTAAATTTTGCAATACATAAACAATATCAACATACCATGGAGAAATGGAAAAATCAGGCATCACCTACACTTCTGTGTCTAATTGATTTGCTTGAATTGACATAAAATTTAGTTGCAGAGAATCACAATTAGAATCTGTCATCATTTTAGCTAATCCTTGTCCCTTAATCAACTTGTTAGGCCTAATTTCAATGTCATATTCCAAAAGTACTGCAATCCACTTTGCTCTTCTTCCCTCTAGATCTGGCTGTGTAAGTATTCTCTTTACCACACTACTAGGAACATATGAAACTACATGTGAATGGAGAATGTAAATTCTGAAATAATTTAGGGCCTTAATCAAAGCATATGCTTGTTTTTGCATGTTATCATATTTTAACTCTCCATCTCTTAATATATTACTAAAAAATGCTATAGGATTTTCTTCACATTGATCATTCTTTTTAGCAAACTGCTGCAATAGTATTCTCTGAAGCATATGAGAATACTAAAAACATATTTATCAAAATATGGGCTTACCAGCACATGTTCCTCTGAAATAACTTGCTTTATATCCTTGAAAGAATATTTAGCCTCCATTATCCACTTTATTTCATGATCTTGTTTCAACATATTAGTAATGTTCATCAATATCTCAACAAAACTAGGAATGAATCTCCTCAAGAAATTTACCTGCCCAATGAATTACTGTACTTCTTTCTTACCTCTTGGTTCCTCCACTTTCAGAATTGCACTCACCATGTCTGTATCAATCCTTATACTCTCTTTGGAAATAATATGGGCCAAAAGTTTACCTTATTCTAGAGCAAAATTTGACTTCCTTGGGTTCAATGAAATGCCATATTTTCTACATTTAAGGAAAACCTTTTCCAAATGTTTAATATGTTCCCTGTCAGACCTAGAATATATAGTAATACCATCCATGTAAATCACTACAAACTTGTCTCTTTCTTCTGCAAAAGCAATGTCCATAGCACGCTAGAAAGTAGATCCTGAATTCATGAATCCGAAAGGAATCTTTGCATACATGAATGTACCCCATGGTGTAGTGAAATCAGTCTTCTCTTTATCTTCAAGCAACACCTTTATTTGATTATAACCTGAAAACCCAGCCATAGTAGAAATTATGTCTGAACCCACCACTTTCTGCAAAAACTGGTCCATCTTTGGTAAAGGGTAGTTGTCCTTCAAAGAGACTTTATTCAAATTTCTGAAGTCCACAAACAATCTTATTTCACCATTCTTCTTTCTAACAGGCACCAAATTAGCAACCCATTTTGAGAATCTCAGGGTTACAATTATTTTTGCATCAAACAATTTTTTATCTTCGTTTCAATGACAGGAAATAACATTGGATTAATTCTTCTAAGTTTTTTCCTAAATGGTTTTTCTCTAGGCTTAATTGGAATAATATGTTGTATAATGGAGGTTTCATACTCTTTTATGTAATCATAACTCCATGCAAATACATCAGTGTATTTTTTCATCAAGTTCATATACTCATTTTTTTCTTTAGAAGACAATTTCTTGGACAGTTTTACATTTTTGGGATTCTCCTCAGTATCAATGTTTTATCTTCAACAACATTTTCAGCAGGTTTGACTTTAGGATCTTTGGCAACATCATTTTGGTAAAAAATATGCTCTAATGGAATGAAACCTCTGGGAATATAATTACTCTTCAATTGGACTATATCCTCTTATCCTAGTGAGCCTTTCAACTTTTCTATTTCAGCAACTCCTTCATCTTCATCAACATCTTGAAAATTTTCAGAGTCAACACTTTCCTTTTCTATTTGGGTATTTACAAATTCAAAAGACAATTCCAGAAATCTTTTGATTTTCATATCATCTTCAAAAACCTGCCATTACTTGGTATTGTTTGGTATGGAAGGCATGTTCACAATGTCAACTTTGTACTTTCTTTTACCTATAGTACAGGTATTGAATTTTCCAGCAACAATTTCCAAAGAATCTGCCATTGTATTATCATATCTAGGAACCACTTTGATAGTCTGTTCTATGAAAAAGTTCCGAAACATATCCCATAATTCATTCCTATAAGCTCTCATTCTAGGATTCTTAGTTTGATAACTATCATTCACCTAATTTATCACAAGTTTTGAATCTCCAAAAACTTGGACTTGTTTAGCGCCCAAATCTTTCAGTGCATGTAAACCTAGCAACAAAGATTCATATTCTACTACATTATTAGTACATTCAAAATTCAACTTGTAAGAAAAAGCTTTAAAATCTATAATAGGGGAAATTATATATATAGCTGCACCAACACCCACTTTAGCCACCGACCCATCAAAATACATAGTCCATACCCCTTCTTCCTTTTTCTTTCTTTCCAATGCTTCATGTTCATTCATCACCTTTTTATCATTTTTACCCTTATTTGGTATAAAAACTTTTGAAGCTCAAGGGAAAGAATCATTAAAGAAAATAGATGGCCCTAGGTCAGTATCAACAGCATAAATGTGATGAACTGCTAGCTCATCTCTACTACTAACAACATAAGGTGATTTTTTTCACTATAAAGTCTCTTATTTTCATTAAGAACAAGAATTGTAGCATATGACATATCCATCTGCAAGCTTCCTTTTAACTTTGAAGTCCAATATCTTGACAATAAAACACCAAATTTGGGAGGGATATCAGCAACAACAATATCCTTGACCACAGTTTTAGATGGTAATTTATTCCAAGATACTACCATGTCTTTTATCAAACCAAGACATTTCACTCTTTTGGAATTAAAAGAATACAAATATTTATAACGCCTTGTAATCTCTAACCCCAAAATTTCTACCACTCCTTTAGGCATCAAATTATGTGAAGCACCTAAATCTAACATAGCATTATGCAACACTTTGTCATGCACATCTAATATCATATAAAAAGGTGGTACTTCCTCATCATCCATATTATCAATCTTAGAGCCCAAAACAATGGTAGGATTGTCATTTGTCACTTCCAAAATATATGGTTGAGCTTCTCCCAGATTTCTGACCATTTTGGTTGTTGTGTCCCTATACTCCTAATTTCTGAGCAGTTCATTAAAAGGAATTGAAATCTTCAACTTAGCAAGTTCACTTTGTAGATTAAAAATGGAAGAAATTTTATCTACATCCATGGGTGCTTTTTGTTTTAACTCTTTTGTTTATTTAGTTCTATTTTCAATCTCTTTATGTACAACATGTTACTTTTGTTTTTCATTTCTTTTTTCTGTGTTTATCTGGCTATTGGAAGGATGATTTGGATTTAAACTTCCTTTATTTATAACAACATCTCTACTTATCAATTTGATCTTTTTACATCATCTATAACATGCATATACCCCTTTTTATACTATTCCAACTCCTCCTCAAAATATTTTTCATCATCCACCTATGCAAACATACTATGTTCCTCCTCAGTCGGATATATAAAAGAATCTAAATCACTAAAATGATGAATATGGTATTCAATAGACTCTGCACCATCATCATCAGCAACATAATTTTTAGGGAAAGGTGGTCTTATTTGCTGATATTCTTGGTTCCTTAGATTCCTCATATCTCTTTGTCTATTCTGTGGAAGTGGAGGATGAATAGGGATTCTAAAGTTAGGGTTTCTGATCTGGGGTTCATTCTATTCTCGATTCACTGGCCTAGTATCCATAGTCATCCTATCTATTAATTTTTCTATAGTTTTCAGCATCATTTCAAATTTTACATCATTAGATGAAGAAGCAGAAGAGGTGCAGGGCATAGTTTCTTCTCTACCTTTCCTCCTATCAACATATACTATTTGTTTTATCTTCCCACATTCCATCATATTAGATTTTACTTCCAAGGCATCTGTAAACATAACAGGAAGACTAGCTAATTTTCTTTCTCTCAACAACAATGCAAAATCATCATCAAAGGCTTCTGCATAATGGAGTTTAGCAACACCAGGTGAAGGCTTAATATCAATGGGTATTGAATTATAGACTCTCATGAATCTACTGGAAAAATCATGGACTGACTCAACACCCCCCCCCCCCTTTTTAAGATTATTGTAGTGAGACAGGACTTGTAATGGACTCTACTTATTGTCCCATCTCTCCAAGAGGGAAGTTTGAAAAGCATTAATGTTTTGAATAGACCTAGCAGGTAAATATTTATACCAATTTTTGGCTTCCCCATACAAGCTCTGTGCAAAGAGCCTCATCTTGGCATCCTCATAATCAACCTCTTCCAAATCTATAAAGTCATCAAATTTCTCAACATGATATTTTGCAATGACATTTCCTTCTCCATCATACAGTGATATCCTCTGGGCATAATTTAAGGGAAGGTCATGTAATGCAACAGGAAATGCCAAAGGAGAAAACCTAGCTACAACCATTAGTCTAGGTGGATTTGGAGTAAGTGGTAAAGGTTGAACAACTGGAGGATTTTGAATAGTTTGGGAAATATGAGGCTGCAAGTTTTGTACAATAGGAATAGTCTTTTCTGTTTTTACTAGAGTTTGAAGGTTTTTCCACAAAGAATCAAGAAGATATGATTCTAACCTACTTGGGTTAATTTGAACTTTCTTTAGGTCAAATTTAGATTTTTATTTTAACAGGAATTTTTCAACACTAGTTTCCCATTCAGACTAGTGTATACTATGAAAATCTTAAGATCATGATGCACCAAACTGAGAACTATTTATTTTTTCTTTTTATTTATTTATTTCTAAGCAATCTTTCTGGATCTTCCACACTTTACAGAGTTTCAGTATTAGGATTACCTCTCGTATTTTCTCAACTGAAAGACATGATGTCCTTTTGTAATACTATTTAAAATGAATGTGAAGTTTCCATGGAAAATGTACAACCTTCTTTTGAATGTAAAAAATTTTGGTTGACCACAGAAATTTCTTTCTTGAAACTTTGCAATCCTTTTTGTTCTTCCCAGGCTTGATATGCACTTTCGTTCCCTGGAAACGATGCCAATTTTTTAACACTAGAAAATCACTAGAGGTTGTAAAGGCTATTCCCAAGTAACAACAAAAACCACTTTTAAAGAGAAAACTGGATTTTTTCTCTTCCAAGAGGGATCTCTCACAAAATATTAACAAGGCCAGATATGTATAAGCAGAATTGTTTGTAATTAATAAGATTGGCTGAAATAGAATACATGACCATTGGGATATGGAGTCAAGATATGGGTATATGCAAACAAAACTTATGCATGGAAGTTTAACATAGGTAAGGTAGCTACTCAATCACAGTCAAAATTTGATTGTTTGATGGAAACAAAAAAACATGAACAAACCATTAACAAAGAGCATTATAAAAATAAATTCTGTATCAACTTTAGAAGAAAGATTTGGTGAATATCTGAAAGAACAACTAGAGCATAGTAAATATGAATTCTAAACTGTTATACACTCATTTAAAGCATGAAGGAGAACATAATGAATAGGTAAAACTGGAAAAACATTCACATTAAGAAAGGAAAGTACAAATTGTAACATGGAATAACACAGGAATCTCTGCCAAACACCAACTTTTGGCTCTGTAATTTTATTAAAAAAAAGTACTTGAATACACAAATCTTCAAAATATCATGGGTTCCAACCCTTTCTTAATCAAAAGTATGAATACTTATACATTGCTCCTTGAGTTGAACAATAAACCTAACTGCCTAATGGTTTTAAACCGTTTATTACATGTGTCAAAGTTCTTGTCTATTACAAAGAAACTTTGAGATAAAAAAAATTTCTTAACTAAATGAAATTAAAATAACATTTCTTCATAAAATATCCTTCATTGAACTCCTCGATGTCTTCATGGGTGTATCTTATAATTTTTTGATCAGTACTGTTGAACTATTCTCCGTTGTTCCATCTTAGGCAAAACCGCAACAGCCATTTCATGCGCCAGAACTATGAGCTCCATGCTCTCTGTGTAGGAAAGATAAGGCACCTTTTCACACGTAGTTTTAAATTAAAATAGTAACTCAAATTATTTTGTCAACTTATCAAATATGACTCTTCCAGAAAGAGCCTGTTGCATATCTCGAAACTTGTTGTGATATGACCTACAATTTACCAATTTCTCCAGATATTCCTCTTGAGACAATAATGGTCCCATTTCCTCCAAGAAGAAAGGAATTCCCCTATTTACCAATGGATTGAATAAGTTAGTCACTTCTTTGACTCTATGGCTTATAATGTCAACTTTGTCCTGTACAGTATCCAACATTCTGTATTTCCCAATCACTTTTCTAGCCTAGGAAGCAATGACAAATTTGTCTTGGATACCAAACCTCCTGAATTGATCTTCTGATAATGCACTTTAAAAGTTGATAGCATTCTGAGCTACCTCCATTGGATTCTTATTTAATCCCTACATTACTATCAAAATATTTTGTCTAGCTACTTTCAGAGCACTCTCCTGATCTGCAATAAAATACAAATACAGTCTAAAATTATTAGCTTCTTTAATAATTTCATCCCAAATCATATGTTTGGCTCCTTGCAAGGAAATTTGAGCAACCACCTACTTTGTTAGCTTAGTATTATGATTTATTAACTCTTGGCATCGCTCCTCTAGTTTCTTCTTTTCTTCTTCATTTTCAGAGATATATCTTCTAGATTTTGTTTCTGTTGTTTTAACCCTGCGAGCTCTACCTCTCTCAGCTTTACCTGGGACATTGCTTCAGAAAGAGAGGTTCTATTTACTTCTATAGAAGGAAGAGTTGATTTACTTTTCACTTTTTCATATTTTTCTTGTAATTCTCTTTCTTTTTCTCCTAGCTTAACTTTTAGGTCCTTCTCACTATCTACTAGAAGCTTAGCATCTTTATCCCACTTCTTTTCTTTCTCTTCAAGCTTTAACATCTTGGATTTACAATCAGTCAATTCAAATTTCAATGCTTCTTTCTCCTTCTCAAACTCTGTCAATTCAAAAGTTTGAATCAGCTGAGTGGAAGGGATTTTCAGTTTCTTTTTTAGCACTTAAACCTCTTTCTCTTTTTCATCAAGTAGCTTTTGAGCTACTGCCCCTTTGTCTGATTTCCCATCAACTTTCAACAAATAATCCTGCAAATTTTTAATCTTGATCCGAAGGGCCTTGTTTTCAACCTTTTCTTTCCTTAGGAGCTCATTGGATTTCTTTTTATTTTTCTCCAGTTTAGATACCTTCAATGTATATTTGAGCAATCTTGTATATAAAATATCACTTGTTTCTCTATGAAAATGTATTATATCTTTGCTAGGGATCTTTTCTAAATTCACATTCACCTCTGATACCTTATTGCCAACAGTCATAGCAAAACTTAGGGTATCTTTGGTATGGTCTCTTATAGTTTTCAATGTCACATCTGGATTGGGAAACTGTCTTAATTCCTCATATAATTTCACTATCTCATCAAAAATTTTGTTATCTTTTTCCCTGCAGGTGTTCAACCATTACTCCTTTGATGAATATTTATTTGGAGTTAATCCATGAAAAACATACTCTTGAAATTCCAAACCAGTTACTTTGAGTTTTTCTTGTTTCTTTTTACCTTTCATATTGCTTTTCTTCACCTACACTATTTGCCCCTCTTGTTCATTTTTCTGCTTCTTTGGTATACTAGCAATGTATACTTCTTCAATATCCATGAAATCAGAATTCCCTCTCATCTTTGAAGTTCCTAAAAAACTCATTAAGGATGAGATACTACCGGGAAATGAAACTATATTAGAAATATCCATTGGAGGAGAATTATTTCCAGGTAAGGAAGATATAGAGTCTTGTTCTATGCTGACATTATCTAGATCTTTGTCTGGATAATCTTACCAATTAGTTGCCTCCTTGAGTCCAGCTACTTCAGTGTGTTCAAAAGGCTTATTGTTATTTGCATGTCTTCTTTTGGAAATTACCTGGTGTGGATCATAGTTGATTACAGTTCCTGAAGAAAAAACCATGCTCTTGATAAGATTATCAATTATTGGTAAAGCAAATCTACTTTTAACAACATATGTCCCTACCTCCCAGGGAAATTTCATATCCAAACTCTTCCTGAAGTTTAAGATGTGTTCCTCTTCCACTGTAAGTTTTTTTCTAAGAAATTCCTAAGATAAAATCCTGGTTGTCCAAAAGGCTGGAAGAATATAAGGTTGATGCACAAATCCATACAATCTTATAATGGTTTCAAATTTTAAAAGGAACCAATCCCATATCATTTTACTAGGGGAAAGCTGCAATATTTCCTTCATCTCGGGTAATGTTTTTGGGCAATATTTCCTGAAAGAAAACACTGTATATTTCTTCCATCAAACCATTCATAAACTTGCAATAAATTTGGGTCATTTCATCAGTAAGTACCAATTCAGGAAATTGTAGGCTATCTTCAGTGCGACAAGAACATATTCAACAAAAAGGATTGGAATCTGAAAGCTCTAGTATCGTCGAAATTGACTAACTGAGAACGAATGTTGTCGGCTAGGAACTCATCAAATTTAAGGCAATAAGACTGAAAGGACTGACTTGGAAGTTCAGACTCAACCAAGAAAGTACTTAGGACAAACAAGAGACTCAGTAGTGACTCTGTAACATAGCCATTAGTATCTAACCGCAAAAATTGACTTGCTAAGGTAATACAAGACTAGGTTTCTTCATTGAACATAACTAGGTCAATAGGATAAGATAAACCTATAAAATCACTATCAGGCTTCAAACATGACTTTAAAAAGGCTTCTTTACTCTCAATTGTAGATTCTTGGAAGAAATGGATGACATTTTATTCTTTGTATTCTTGGGATAAAGGAATAAAGTCATCTAGCACAGATATGGCTTTACGGATAACAAAATCTTGAACATGGCAAAGGACCCTAGACTTAGTTTTTTTCATAATGAATCCTTCAGTATCAGAAACATTATTTTCACACCACTAGACAAATTCAGGGAAATTAGGGGTCTGGTCGACAGAGAAAAAGTAAAAGAAAGATTTGAAAACAACATGGGTATCACTACCTTGGTCCTTAAGAATTTTCAACTTATTATTAGTTGTTTCAATTGTTTCATTTATCAAAATAGTATCAGAAATTTCAACATTCTTGTCTTCAAAGATCTTCTCATCTTTCTGATAGGAAACTCCTAATTCTTCATTATCCGCTACTTCTATCACTTCTATCTCATCCATCTTATCTATTTTTAGAAATACTAGGAAGGTTTCACAGCGCCTACCTTGTCAAATGGCATGATGTTCAAACTCATCCACACTGGAAATCTTGCACACAGTCAGGGTTACAAGTCAATTATAATACTCAGAAACAACAAACCTTCATACCCCACGTAGGTGTTTTTATAATTCTTTATGTTTCATAATCATGGTGCACCTCCTGTAATCTACACCATAGATCATTAGAGGAATTTTGAGGTCTAAAATTGGCCTCCTAAGGAAAATAATAAAAAAATAGTTAAAACAATAAAATAATAGTTAAAATAATAAAATAATATTTATTAATTTTGGAGGAAAAAAGAAAAAAACTACTTTTTGTGTTCGTATTTTCGACATATCTCTCTGTGTGTTTACTCAGATTTCGATCGGGAGAGCTCGTTGGATGTGGAATTTGATTTCACATCCAACGAGTACCACAGTGCATACTTTTTACAGGCCCTGCTACCCCAAAAACAAGAAATACCTGAAAAAATGTGATGATGACATCATCATCACATTTTTTCAGGTATTTATTATTTTTGTGGTAGTGGGGTCCACCAAAAGTGTGCAGTGTGGTTACTCGTTGGATGCAGAATCAAATTCCTCATCCAACGAGCTCTCCCGATCGAAATTTGAGTAAAAAAAAGGGAGATATGTCGAAAATACGAACAAAAAAAGTAGTTTTTTTATGACAAATATGTCAATTCAACCATTATGATTGACTCATTTTATTGGAATTCTATTGGTTCTTTAATTCCAACTCACAAGAACTTATTGTTGGTGCGTTTTCTTTTAAGGCCCATTTTAGACCCCAAATTTCCTCTAATGTTTTCTCTTCTTCGAAATCTAGGCTGTTAATGTGCAAGATCTCAACACCAATACTCAAGACTATCATCCTGTACAACTCAATTAAGTGAAATCAATATTATACCTTGATTTTTAACCTACCTTCATCACGATCGTCCAACTGTGGAGACTTTTAACATTCCGCAAATAATTTCTAAACCGATTGATCAAGCAACTTCGATTTGCGGAATCCACCATATTCGTCGATCACAACTCGAGTGCTATTGGAACCATCGATCAACATCGCCCTTACCACTTTCCACAGATTCAAAATTGAACTTTCTCCATGCTAGTTCAATATGCAGAATTAATCCTAACCGCAGATCTATCTTCACTTTCATCCTATCCATCCAAACTTTCCACCTGTTAACTCATTTTGCGAATTGCAAAATTTCTTCTACCCTTGCATCTCTAATATCCAGAATGTTTCACCACTGTTGATCTACAGCTCTTTAAATCTGAGTTATCACTGTTTAACACCCTTTACCTCCATTCCGCAGATAAGATTACTTTAATTTTTCCTCCATGTTTCATCAGCAGAATGATCTACCACCGTAGACCATCCCCCTCTTTTCATCTGACGACCCATAATGAAATAATATGCTCACTCATTAACTTAAAGTGTGCTTCCACCAAATTTTTCAATATATGATCATTTACAAACCCTTTAATCAAACAATCTACAATTTTCCACTATGGTTCCAACACTGCCATCACAAAAGTAGCTACACTCCCTAAGATTTTCCCCTATGCCAAATTTATTGGTTGGATCCTATCTTGGGTGGATGCAGCTACTATGATCGTCTCTAACACAGAGAAAAAACCCTTTTTGTCTTTCATCCCTACCTACATTTCCAAAGCATGCAAGCTATCGACACCCCATATTTTCATGACAGATAAATGGGTAGGGGATCTATATTTAGACGTGCTCGACTGTGCTAAGAAGATGATGATGTCTGTGAAGTAGTTTTTCCATAAGGCTACTGGAGAATATTATAATGTTAATTTACGCACCCCGTACCACCTCATAGCCCTGATGCTAAATCATATCTTTGGCTAGGAAAACTATTATTTTTATAAGATGAGATGGATTCCAATAATATATCATGTAGGCATGCAAGGAACTATATTCAACTAGGCATAAATCCTGGAAAATAGCATGTCATCATGCATAGTTGCAGCATTAGGGGGCCTGAACCAAAGGAAATCTAAGTTCTACATGGGATCCTTTTTTATGGATTGTATCTTATGCACACACCCATTCCCAAAGTTAAATTGTGATTGGGATCCCGCTAGGACTCCTGTGTATTCCGCATATCAAATTTTGTGGGAACACAAGTATTTTAGTTTCTATAAGACCATCTGCAAGGATTTTATGATACCATTGTATGAGCTGATATTTATTAAAGAATGCAATTACATGTCCGCAGGAGCATTGGATACGGTAGGGGAAGATGGAGATTACTATTTATCCAAGGAAGGTTTGTATTTGAGGATGTATGGAGGATCCAAGGCCCCTTCACTACTGCCCAGATATGCCACTGATTATTCCATCCATAAGGAAGTGGTAAGTCAATTGTACATAGACGGTGTCAGGAAATTCCTATTTGATATGAAGAAAATTGTATACCCACCGCTACCATTTTGCATTGGTAGTTATAAGTTTACTAAGGTGAAGAGTGCACCGAACTTTGTAAGAGAACTAGAAAATTTCCATTTTGGAGAGAAAAAATTCCATAGAAATGAATCGTGGGACAAAGTTTCAAAGTACTGTGAATCGTCCATGCTGGAAAATCCACTTTAGCTCCATACACCAATTGGAATGGTGACATCCCAATAGCCCTCTTTATGCTGATTTTGTCAGCCCACAAAGCATATTTCAGCTTTCTATGCCATGCTCTTTTATTTTCTTCCAACAACTTTTTAATTATCCTCACCAAGCTTTTGTTAGAAGACTCTGCTAGTCCATTACCCTGTGGATAAAAAGTAGTAGAATGATTCAAACTTATATGATACTTATGACAAAAATTTATCATCATATTATATTTAAAAGCAATTGCATTATCTGTTACAATCCTCATAGGACATCCAAATATTTCCAAAATGTTATTCTCCAGGAAATCTATTATCACTGCATATGTAGCCCTTCTAGTAGGTATTGCTTCAATCCACTTTGTAAAATAAGAAGTTGTTGTTAAGATCCATTTATGTTGTCCTGAGGAATTTGTATTTATTTCACCAATCAAATCCAACCCCCATTGTTGAAAAGGTGCTTCTAGTTATATGGGATTAAGAGGGAGTGGAACCACTTTCCTCTTTCCATAAAAAATATGGCACTGATGACATTTGGTGGTTTCTTTATACACATATGAAAATAGTGAAAGTCAATAGAATCCCTCTCTCAAAATTTTATTTGATGTGTCCTTCCACGAATGATGTCCCCCACAATCCCCTTCATGTAAATCCTTTGTTATCTGTTGAGCTTCATTCTCCAAGAGACAACTCAATAACACCCCCCTAGGATCTTTAAAATAAAGATACTGATTTAAAATACAAAATTTTGCAGCCTTCATCTTCACAGACCTTGCTCTAGTTTTTCTTAACCCTGTAGGAGGTTATAAATTTTGCAATACATAAACAATATCAGCATATCATGGAGAAATGGAAAAATCAGGAATCCCCTGCACTTTTGTGTCTAACTAATTTGCTTGAAATGGAAGAAAATTTAGTTGCAGAGAATCACAATTAGAATCTTTCATCATTTTATCTAATCCCCATCCCTTAATCAACTTGGTAGGCCTAATTTCAATGTCATATTCCAAAATCATTGCAATCCACTTTGATCTTCTCCCCTCTAGATCTGGTTGTGTAAGTATGCTCTTTACCACATTTCTGGGAACATATGCAACTACATGTGAATGGAGAATGTAAATTCTGAAATAATTTAGGGCCTTAATCAAAGCATATGCTTGTTTTTCCACACTAATACATTTGGGCGGTTTTTCCATGAAATACTTCCATGTTTTGAACATTCGTGGATTAATACTTAATTTTTTTTATCATGGCAGAAAAACCGTGGCAATATCGACGTTTTTAATTTTCAAGGAAATTTCGTCTCTATATCGACGATATCTGGCTATCTTTGCACACCCACAAAAGCAATGCTAGCTTTCAAAGGTTGTTTACGCACGGGTCAAGTTGTTATTAATGGAATTAATAGCTCTTGGTTGTCTATGCGTGGGTCAAGTTAAACTAGCTTTAATAATTATCCTTGCTGAGTTAGAGCAGGATTCTCTTTTTGTTGAAGCTTCACAACTCTACTTAGATTTAAAATTTTATTTTGTCTTACAAATTTGTTGGGCCTGGGTGAAGGGGTACCTATCTGAAAGAAGTCTTATATTTATAAAAATGATCAACAAGATGCATCAGCTGCCTCCCAATCCCTCTCTAACAAGTACACCAAGTTGCTCTAGAGTCTCTAAGCTAAAAACTCAATCCTTCCATAATTGAAAGCGTAATGTGAGAATGTGCATGGAATCGACTGTCCATTATACCGCTCGACTCATGAATTTTCGGCACATCTTCTATAGTTGTGATTGATTGAGCACATATTGAGCCTAAATTTATTTATCAACCATATCCAAAACTAGAGAGATTAGTCATACTCTGCAATAATAATCTGGCCGTAAATTCATAAAAGGTAAGCATGCATCCTTTTTTGTGGGATACAAACTAACATTGAGGCTCAAAATAACAGTTGTATTCTTTGGGTCATGTACCTTACGAATGAATTTAACAACCCTGCAACTCCCTCCTTTTATTTAAACCAAAGTAATTGCAACAAGAGGGTCTAGTCAACAATGACTCTAGCCAATTTGTTTTTTTATAGACCCGATGCTCCACTAAGCTATTGTTCGTTGACACAGTATTAATCACTTTCCATAGTATAAGGACAACTTTCACTTGGACCATTTGGGCCACCTTCTGTTCCAATGCCCAAACTATCAAGGTCTCCTTATGAGTAAATCAAAGTCCACTGCACAACACTTGTTTGCATCAATGAAAACTTCAGTCTGTTAGACACAATGCTCACTGAGAGAGGGGGGGGGGGGTGAATAAGTGAGCAAAGGATTTAACTCAATTTCAACTTTTTCTACCAATATTATGTCATTATTTCAAAATTGTTGCAACAACATATTTATCAAAGAACAATATCAACTAGGAACATGTCATTCATCAATTAAACACATCACTATCAAGACATTGCACAAGGGACACAAGGTATAGTTTTCTAATCTTTATATAAGTGGAGACTTCAATCTCCAATATGGGTTACAACCCTTAATATGGCACCACCCACCGGAATGGTTCAGTTAGTTGCAACTGGCTAGGATGCTACAACATCCAAACAAGCTTCAACTTGTCAAAATACCAATAAGTCTTTCCCCAGCTCCACCCAACCTCCCTATACAAATTTCATATTACAAATTACAATTGATACATCACACTCTTCCAAAGTTTTCCATAGGCACACACATCAAAAATACCAATCAGCAAGTCTTCATTCTGTACTCAGCAAGTCATTCAACATACAACATACTACAACCCTGTCTCAACTCTATCCATACACCATTAGTATCTTGTCTTCAATACTGTCCATGTCAACATATAGGCTTCCAAACTATTTAATTCAACATAGACAAAATTATTTTTAACTTGTAAAAACAAATTTTCTTCTACTTTGGCAAATTGATTTCTCCCTCATGTGATCACCATAAGGAAACCTACAAGCATGGCTAGCTAGCCATTTCAACAATGAACAAGACCATATCACAAGATAAATCTGTTGACACACACACAACCTCTGGCAAGCATTCAAAATAGATTCTCAACCTCTTTTGAACATCAAAACATATTTCTTTCCATTTTGGCAGACTCCTATTTCACATGTGTGAACACTCTATGGAGACCTAAAGTCATGAGAAGATGGACAACTTACCAAAGAATGGATCCATGACATTTGATAAATTTACTTGCACAAAGACAACCCTTCGAGGGAATTTCCAACTGACCTCTCAAACTCCTATTTTTAACACTTGGCCAAATTTCTTTTGTTCTCACTATGCAAAATATTATTTTTCCTATTTTTGGCAGATTGATATTTTGCATATGAGACCATGATAAGACAACTTGAAGGTATGGATTGATATTCTGTTCACCAAGGAACATGCCTATGCTACTTGATGAATTTTATCATCAAAATAACCCCTCCTTGCAGGTATTTCAAAATTCCTTTTCAATTTCCTGAATCTAACACTTGAACAATTTTCTTGTGTTTTTAAAATGCAAAATAATATTTTTCTTACATTTGGAAGATTTATATCTTTGTCATAAAACACTCCACAGGATAACTGAGACCATGGTTAGATGCACCCATCCACAAGAGATATCCTAACACTTTCATATTATTTTTCTCATCGTCCTATGATATAGGGCGGGCATTTCCCTGAGGCCACTGCGGTAGTTTTTCCAGTACTGGAATAGTTCAAAACAGGCTGAAAATCTATTTTGGAAGACCATTATCTTTGTCGTAAAACATCTTCTTTGATAACTGAGACCATGGTGAGATATCCTCTTCAACAGGCTATAGGAGGATAGATTCAGATAATTTTTATCACACACCTATAAGGTATGGCGGGCATTTTCCCAAGGCCACATGACCAAGTTTTTCCAACATTCAGACAATTTTCTTAGTCTGGTTCAATCTGCCTAAAACATTGTTCTGCAAGTTCATAACTTCTTCCTCAGATACTTCCAAGACAATTTGAAGACACGGTCAGGTACACCAAATATCAATCTACAAGACCCCCATATGGTGTGGGTATTTTATTAAACACACAACTTGTGGCAGGAATTTTCTTAAGGCTACTTGAGCCAGTTTTCCAACACTTAGTCATTTTCCTGCTTTTCACCAAATTACCATATTTTTCCAAAATTAATGTCATTAATGTTGTCATCAATGAAAATTCTATTCATCATATTCTTCATGTTTTTCTTTATAGAAATTGGTATATAATATACTGCATTTAGAAATATACTTATATCTAATGTATTTGACAAGTTAATGTTTGGTATGGTGTAGATAAGACAGTTACTTGTCACTACAAGGATTTTTCACTATGAATGAAAATGCAAGGAAGCTTTCTCCATTTAGAGCAACATTAGAGGTGAGGGGAGATGGAAAATTTTATTTCCCTTGCTCTGATTGCAGGGGCTTGCAAAGAAGAAGAATTTTAAGAACGACAACTGAAAGACATTGTAGAGCTGAAGGGGCACACCGAAGGGGGTTATGAATATTGTCCCTTGGTAAGAGGTTATTCAATTTTTAATGTATTTTCTATAATATTCATCATGTCATGAATTTCAGTAAAATGTCTTATCGTTTTATTATATGTTTTATACACACTAATTTTACTACGTTGTTTGTAAATATATAGACAATGCCCCCAAAATGTCCCCTTCTAGAGAGTTATTTTCCAAGTATTAGCAGAAATACTCATTTACAGGGTGACAAACATCTAGATCAGAATATTGAAGCTGATCAAGTTCTTAATGATGATATGGATGGAGATAACGTTATTGATTCAAATCAGGAAGATGAGATACATAGATTTATCGAAGACACATTTGCTCCAATGGATGAGGAGAACCAGGATGATAGTCATGATGTTGATTTCTACTCGAGAAGGCACATAAACCTCTTTATGAAGGCTAAAAAATAAACCTTCTATGTTCTATATTGTTGTTAGTGAACTTGAAGGTTTTGAATGGTTTATCAAACACTTTTCTCACACAGATCCTAAGGTATGTAATTTGTTAATTATTTATGTCAGGATGTTGACATGTACATAAAGGGTTGCCTTTTTTCCTATATTGCTATTGTTATCTAATTTGTAAAGTATGGATGCGATATTGATGATTAATATTGTTTACATTGACTTATTCTTTTGAATTTTGTAGATTGTTAGGTGGATTTCTATTACCAACATCAAATATTTTACCACGCACATATTGAGAGATATATGTGATTATGAAAGAATTTGGAATGGAGTATCAAGCTATTGATGCATGTCCTAATGATCATATCATATACTATAGACAATATGCATTAGAAAATGAATGCCCACAATGTCAAACAAGTAGGTATCAAACCGATAAAGTGACAAAAAAGGTGCCTCACAATGTTCTTCGTTATATTCCAATAATTCCATGTCTCCAGCAGTTGTTCAGGTGTCAAAGTATAGCATAGTTTATGGATTTCCATGCAAAGAATAGAAGTCAAGATGATGTTCTTCGAATGCCTGTAGATGGGTATGCATTTAGGTGCATCAAAGAAAAGTGGCCAATTTTCAAAGAAGAAACTCGTAATGTTAAACTTTCGTTGGCAACTGATGGTGTCAATCCATTTGGAGAGCTTCATTCTACCTACTCAGCGTGGCCTGTTTTTGTTATAAATAATAACCTTCCTCCTTGGATGTTGGTCAAGAGAGAGCACAAAATGTTTGCAATGATTGTTCCAGGTATTTAATTAATTTGTATTTTTTTACTTGAAAGTCTGATCACTAAATATTTCATTTCTTTGTTTCGTGCATGATAATTATGTCTTTTATATATAGCGACATATAGATAAATATAATTAATCATGTATGTTGGACCAATTAGGTAAGTACCATGTTAAAGATATGAATGTATATATTGATCCTCTTATTGATGAGTTGTTGAAGTTATGGGCTGGCGTCACTATGTATGACATCTATAGACCAATAGGGCAAAGATGACTTCAATTCCATGGAATACTTGGATGGACAATTAATGATGCTCTCGGGTTAACACATTTTTGTGGTATATTGTTACTTTAT